>JAWNNQ010000378.1:0-600000 GCA_035044765.1 Leucophenga montana | reverse complement strand
GCAATCTGGACTACAAGTGAGAGGCTCATTCATATTTGACTCACATTTACTGCAGTAATATGACAAAAAATGGTAGTAAGCCTTTGCTGCGTCCTCTTTATATTTCGGAAACTTTTAAAACAATCCCGCTTTCTATTTACTGCTTGCACTACCCTTTTATCCTTCGTCCTTTGCCTCGCACACTGTATATGTGTGTCAATTTCGGTTTTTATTATTTATTTGTCAATTCCAACGAGAATTGTCTTCATTATGATAGTCTCCCCTTATTCATTATCCACATCATCATAGTTTTGTTGCGCTTAATTAAGCTTTTTTCCGTGTTTATGTAATTAGGCTGAGCCGTTGTGTATCCTTATATGGTGTATGTGTGAGTTTATACTATGAAAAAAGTCTATTTAGTAAAATCCTTGATTAATTGCAGTTTTGTTTACCAGCATGTATTATATTTGTACCTACTAATATCTATGTATGTATTTGTATCTCATTTTGTGTTCTTTAAGGTGATTAAACATGCTCTAGGCCAAATGTTGTTTATGAGTTTCTTGTCTTTTTTGTTAATCGTTCTGGTGCTCTTGTATATTACTGTAAATGAAGTTTAGAGCAGTATGAATTATATACCTGATGACCTTGCATTTGTACAGAATGTTGATGTTTTAAATGTTCTGACTGTACTTAAATTTAATTTAAAAAAATTTCAATTTAGTAATTTAGTCCTCGACGGTAGTCAAATTGAGGTCACTGTGCAATGTTCTGGATAGCGTTTAAGAAACAAGAACAGCTTTCATGATTTGGCAAGACAGTGATGTGCTCCCTGAAGGTGAACCTGCTGTCCAGAAGTAGTTTCAAGTATTTCGCCTTGGTGGTTTGGTGCATGACCGCAGGATTCGTCTCTTAAGAATGAAGCATTCGTTTATACAGTTATGACTGTTGAGTTTGATTTTCCATCTTTTCGCATAGACTTCAAAGATGTGCAGCTGCTCTTGATATTCGTCAGTCATCTCATACTGACATCTTGAGGTACAGAACATGCTTACATCATCGGCAAATGGTGCAAGTAGCATCTTGAACGGGCTAATGTACATCAACTCTGCATCTGGGTTAGGAAGATATGTGCAGTAAAAATGGAGAACAGAATAGGTCGCAAGACGCAATCCTGTGGTACCCCAGTTAGAAATGAATGAGTGCCTGATATGCAGTGCCACGTCCTGCACGAAACCCAAATGATTCGTCCGGATGACGAACAGTATTTGCCAATCCTTCGAAATGGATGACAGAAGACTGTCCGAGATAATAACAGTGAACTTTCACTGGGAGGGGAAGCGATGATGCAAAGAACACTTCTGTTTCATACTCTTGCTCTGAACTCGCCAAGGTAGGAGCTTTGAAACTCTTGGCTATGTGCTTGGGAAAGTCGTTGCAGTACTCCTCTTTCTTATTATTATTGGAAAGCGCAATTCAAAGCTTAGAGTACAAAAGTCGCCATTGAATTGGCGAGTGAATCTGGTAGAAGTGGTAGCGCGAGTCTCGGCAACTGCATTGTGGATCTGGCATGAGTATAGCTCCAAAGCAAAATCAATGCCTGAGCGGAATTGAACTCCATATTCAGGTGAGTAAAGTTGTTGAGACTTCGCTGAAAATCAGTAATGTTGCTGTCCCGCTTGATCAGTTTCTTAACCGAGGAAAAAGTTACGGCGGTTGCATCCTTTATAATAATGAGTGCTAATGTTGCCAATGAAATGATGTAGAAAAATTATTATAATGAAAAATTGCTAACATATTCTCTGAAAGCGGTATGTTGCTAAAGGAACAGCAGAATGTTGCGAGCGTTATGTTGCTAATGAAATGTCATCAAGCGATATATTGCAGAGATGACATCAACAAACAAAAGGAAATTTATATATTGTACATAATAAAACTGTAGCTCTTTAAATAAAGCAAAAATAAAGCATGTCCTGCTAAATATAACATAATAAGGGCGCCCTTTATCACATTCCGCAGCTACTGCGACAATTTTAATACAAGCACAAACGGTGAGAACACCAACAGCTGACAACAACTGCACAGGACACTCAACAAAGATGTCTGCAAGCACCTTCCAGCAGCATAAAAACGAAAGTGAGCTGAGTTGCAAATATAGTATGTATAAAATTTTAACTGAGAACAAAAAATCTGATGAACACTGCGCTGAACATGTGAAATAGAATTAAATATTTATGCAAACACATACAACTAATTTAACAAAATTAAAAATAAACAAAAATCAAATATTAAATAAATTGAAACGAATTATGTTAATTAAATAAAAATACGTGGTTGGCCTTAACAACAACAACAACAACAACAACAACAACAACAATAAAACCAACGACACCAAGCAAATATAATGTGAGTTAAAAAATGTATACGAATTTAAACAATTGTTTTGAATAAATAATGAAATAAATTTTTGAAACAACAGGTTGCTGTTGTAGTGTCCTGTTTCATTATTATTAATATTGATATTAAATTTGTTGTTCAAATTTATTGCAATTATAATTGCATTATTTTTGCGCATTTTTGTGCAGCAGCTTTTTATGATTTTCAGCTTGCGCTGTTCGCATGTCCTGCTCGCATGTCCTGTGCGTTTAATTAAAAACGTGACAATTTTACCTGTGGCCAAGCAACAGTTGCAGTTCACATATATCTATAGCATACATATATACATTTATATATGCACATACGCACATAATCACACTCAACGCAGACACAGATACATTTTTATCTGTATACGTAAACAAAGCTGCAGAAACACACACACACACACACACACGTACATATTGAATGCGTTTATTCAGTTGGATTCAATTCAATTGCTTTTGCATTGTTTAAATATTTAAACGCTTCGGTGTGCCATATCTCTTAAATCTACAGATACATAATATATCTCGCTCGCGCGCTCTCTCTCTCTCTCTCTCTCTATCTCTCTCTTTTTCTGCGTTTCACTTTCGCTTTGGCCACAAAATTTTAATTAACTTGCATACTTTTGGGCGTTCAGCATGGTTTGCCATTTATAGTATGTGAAAATATTATAAATACATGTTGTGTGGGCGTTTTTTTTTTGTTATTTTATTTTTTATTGGCTTTAATAATTTGCTGCTTGTTTGACATGTGCTGCATAAATGATTTACAATTGTTTTGATTATTTTACAAATTAGTAGAAGAATTTTTCAAATTAATTTTGTAAGCTACGAATTAAAATATGTTTAAATGATTTTTAATTATTTTTAAGTTTTGTTTTGTTCTTTTTTTTAGATAGTTTGTCATCAGTCTGTATTTTTTTGTTGACTTTTTGGCATATTTAAACCAAAATTGCATTAGTTTGCATTAAATTAAAACAATTTCTCTATGCCAAAGCTCAAAGTTGTATAAAACCATTCAAATAATTTAAAACAGCGCAAATATGCGCAAAGATTTTTGATACCACATTATAGTATGCATATTAATGTACTATTTAGCTTTAACAGTTTGAATATAAAATTGAAAAATAACTAGTTCTGCTTATGGAAAATTTCCTTTTGATTCAATTACTAATATTCGAACTATTCGAATTATTCAATAACTATTATACGAACTATTCGAATTATTCAAACCATTCAATTTTTTTGAGTAATTCAATAATTCAAATTATTCGAATTATTCAAATCATTCCAATTATTTGAATTTATTTGAATTATTTAAATTATTAGAATTATTCGAATTATTCAAATCATTCAAACCATTCGTATTATTCAAATCATTTGAATTAGTTGAATCATTCGAAACATTCGAATTATTCAAACCATTAAAATTATTCTAATCATTTAAATCATTCGAATCATTCGAATTATTGGAATCATTCGAATTATTCGAATCATTCGAACTATTGAAATCATTTAAATTATTTGAATCATTCAAATTAATTGAATCACTCGAATTATTTTAATTAGTCGAATTTTTTAAATTATTTCAATTGTTGGAAATATTTGAATTATTCGAATTATTCGAATTATTTAAATTATTCGAGTGATTCCAATTATTCAAATCATTCGAATTATGTGAATTATTAGAATTATTCCAATCATTTGAATTATTCGAATCATTTGAATTATTCTAAAATTCGAATCATTCGAATTATTTGAGTTTTTTGAATTATTCGATTCATTCAAATTATTTGAAACATATAACGACGAGTTACAGAATAGGGAATGATTGCTTTAACATGAAATGGTCAATAATGTTCCTAAGATTAGTGCGAAATTGAGTTAAGTTTAAGCATTATACTAATATAATATGTTCTTGTGGATGGTGTAAAGCAGTGCCACTTGGGTGACCATAATCAGTTTTGAAGTTTATGCAGTTTTTTTTTTATCAGTACGCATAAAATTCTCTTGCTATATTAACTAATAGTTTAATTATAAGTTCTTGTTAAAACCTAAAACTAAACAAAAAAACACTACAGACGTTTAATAGTCACGGTGTTTGATATTCTGCGTCGGCCGTTTCACAAAACACTTTTCCAAATCAAAACTTAACTAAAAATCATGCCCAAACCAATATTCAAACGCAAAGGCTTTGCGATATACTTAATGCACACAAGTACATCGTCTTCGCACACAACTCCCCGCCGGCTGCATGTAATATTCAAACATTCACTGTTTTTTTTTTTTTTTTTGTAGCTGGAACGATTCGTTTTTACTGAAGTTCGAATATTGCCAACGGATCAAAAGTATGCCAGCTAAATTAAGCGATTTATGTTTTCTTTTCACTTTGTTTTCCAAGTGATTATCACTTGTTTTAACCAAAATCTCAGTTTGCACAATTCAACACTTAATTCCGGTGAATTGCAAAAAAAAAAAAAACCAGAAGTAAAGTAAACCAGTGTAACCAAGCATTAGACCAGCGCGCACCAATCAAGGCATCCTTGCAGCTAACCAATAAACCAAAGTAACCAAAATAACCACACAAACTGAGATAGAGAGATAGATATACAGATAGATAGATACATGTATATATAGACAGATTCATTCATTGCCGATGTTATCGAACCGCACAGCAAATTCATTTTTGTTATCCTTTGGGGAGTTGTGGCGACAACAGCATTGCATGCTTGCTTACAAGTTCACAAAACAAGAGCGTGGTGAATGCAATAATATGGAATGAGTATTGATTGTACGGAATATTGGTCGGGGTCGACCGACTACTGTTTGGCACTTGAATGCGTGCGTGCTGCTCGTTCGCTTTGAAATAGTATGTGTGCGTGTGTATGTGTGTGTGTGTGGTAACCCATGTTGCCACTGCTACTGCTGTGTTTGCAGTTTGTTTCAAGGTTCGTCTGCCAGATTTCTAATTTTTTTTCTATTTTTCTGCTTTTTTGTTGTGGTAAGATGTGAGAATCTATTTCAATATCTGCCCAATGCGGCTTTCATGTTGATAGCCAAGTAGTCTAACCTGACTAGGCAGACAAACATACAAAGCGGCATTGTAGTACATGAATCCTTTTTGACAACTACCAAATCATGTATTGAGTTTGATTGCATTTGTTGAAGTGTTTTTGCTCCCATGGTTTTAGTAGTTCATTATTTTTTTTTTTTTTGACTTTTTTAGTAGGGAATTGCTTTTGTTGGAGCATGGTGAGAGAGTGCTAAAATATGGCTGCTTGATTTTTTTTTTTTTTTTTTTTTTGGATGAATTTAATTGAGCTGCAATTTGTTGTCAGTAGTTACTAGGAAGAAGCTTTTTTGGAAGGCATAGGTTGTGTGTTATCCCACAGAGTTATTATTTTATGGTACACGCAATTGTTCGTAATTTACTTATTGATATCAGCTGATATATTTATCACCTGATGAATAGAGTTGCATTTTGTTTTAACAAATTTTAATAATTGAAAAAATTCAAATAATTCGAATAATTCGAAAAATACGAATGATTCGAATGATTCAAAACATTAGAAAAATTCTAATGATTCGAATGATTCAACATGTTAAATGATATAAATGATTCGAATGATTGGAATGATTGGAATATTGAATCATTCGAATTTTTCGAATGATTTGAATCATTGTTGATGTTTAGGACGATGCCAACTATTGAACATTTTGGAATTTGTGTTGCTATGGTTATAAAAATTCTCCACACTAACTTTTAAACGAATATTTCAGATATTGGCCTGAAGAAAGATCTGACAAACTCACAGACTTATGGGCAGATAAACAGATAGCGTAGTATTTTTTCTTCTTGGGATTAACGTAACATATCCATTTCCCACTACCAGTGTCCATTCGATGTAACAAACCCTTTCATTGCAAGTTAAAAATCGCCTTTCAACGTCTCTTGGTTTCAGTTCATAAGGCAGCCAATTGTCTTGCTTTTGAATCATTCCCATGGTTTCCATCGTACAGAAACTGTTTGTTGAATCACTCCCAAGAATTCTGCAAACTCCACTTGCGTTTGATTAGGATCTTCATCGAGCACTGCCTTCAATTGCTTGTTTTCGGATTTCTTTGGCTGTCCAGAGCGATGCTTATCTTCAACGCTGAAATCACCATTCTTGAAACGTCGAAACCATTCCTAAATATTAATCTTTATTAAAGACCAGCTCAAACTGCTCCAGCCTGTTCTTTTTAATATGCACTTAAAATCATTCACACTAATTTCATTTAAAACATCGTTGTATATAATTTCAATAGAACATTTCAATATATTATTCATTTAATTTATTTGCGTAGTACATAAATTTGCAAAAAAAAAAAAAAAAATTCAATGACTGCAATGCTATGCAAAAAAAAAAACCTCCAGTTTATCCTTTTTTATACAAAATTTTTGCGCGCTTTGATAAAAGCCAAAGCAAACATTGACACACAAATACCATAGAGTATATGTATCTGTGAATATAAGCAGCTTCAACTGCACCTGAACTAGTATGAGATTCACACACACACACACACACATACCTACACACATATATAGTTTTAGTACATTCAGCTTAATTTTAATGCAATCCTAATGAGGTTAATGTTTGCATTGAACCCAAGCTGTATTCGCCATACACAGGTAACTGCTAAAAAAATAAAATCAAATGGAGAATGATGCTGCAAAGTTGGCAGGGATTTAAAAATGCTAAAAACTACAAAAAGTAATACACTTCACAGTTGCTCTTCGCTGGGGTTTTAATTCAGTTATATGTATTCTGACGCGCACTTAACATAGCATACTTGTATGTAAAAACCAACTGTGAATTATAAGTGCTATTAAGCTTTATGTGTATGAAAGCTAAACCTTCCGTAGAACATTTTGGAACTTGTGTTGCTATGGTTATAAAAAGTTGCCACACTAACTTTTAAACGAATATTTCGGAGATTGACCTGAAGAAGGATCTGACAAACTCACAGACAGATGGACAGATAAACAGATAGACGGACAGACGGACAGGGCTAGATAGAGCCGTCTTGTCGTGCTGATCACGAATTTTATTCTTTATTGGCTCTCTAAAGCATACTTTAAGGCGTTGCAAACATTATGACTACATTATAATACTATGCACACTCTGTCTGAAGAGTATAACTATATATATAAACAGACAAACAAAAAACGCGCGCAGACTTGAAGAGACCAACTAATCAAGGTAATGAAATCAGTTTTATTTCTACTTTTTATTTTTTATATGATTTTTCAGTGGGTGGATATGATGCAGTATGTTGAAGTTGATGATGATGATGATGATGATGATGCAAAACAGTTTCCTCGCTGTATCTGAGTCTGTTTGGTTTGTTTAGTTGATTTTTTTTTTTTTTTTTTTTTTTTGTTTGTGTGGATTGCGACTGAAGTTTAGTCGGCTGCTTGGTCAAATAGGCAGTCTCTAGATGGCATTCGTCATGGTTACTTAGTAGCCTAGTATGATAGAACGGAAGTATTTCGCTTTGATGTGTAAAGAGTTTGAGGTAGACTAGTAGTCTTTTTCGAAATTGAAATTAAAAGTATTAAATATAAGTAGCAGACGTGCCAGACAGTGCAAATATTCTGTTTTTTCCCCAAGTGATGTAGTCTGAAAGTAGACTATGAAAAATGTTTATGAAATGCAAATTTTGCAAATCGAATTTGAAACTGAAAGATACTGTTTGACAATATACAAATTGGTCCGATTAAGAATATCTTTGCTTCATTAAATTGCTCATATTACTAATACAACAATCGTTCTACTTAGACAAGTGCATAACTTATGTAGCTTTAGGATACGTTTAAGTTACAAATGTGTCTTTTCAATTACCTAACATTGCATTAACTATGTAAACTAACTAACTAGCTCAGATTTCCGCTATACACGTATGCGAAAATATTAATTTACAACGACAAATTATTGTCGCAGAAAATCTGTGAAGCAAATCTTGTCAGCAATTCAATTAGTGGCTTCAACATTTATCTTATTTTAACAAGAGCGCTTACACACAAACTTACAATATCTATATTCTGTATGTAGCTGTGTTTGTTTGTATCGTTATGGCAACTGCAACTACCAAGCCCAAAGATGCATAGATATAGTTTACAATGCCAGACACACAAACACACATATATATATATATATACACCTCATACCGCCATACACACGCAAGAGTACTCGCTTACAGATTTGCAATCATATTCATGACTTATGCACTGACGCAACCAATTATGGCTTAGTAACAAATTTGTATGAGGGTGGCTCGAAAAATATTAAACTAAAAAGTATATAAACACACAATTTTGAATTTTATATAGAAATCTCAAGGTAAAAAGGAAACTATTGAATTTCAAACAATTTCGGGATGCTCTCCTTAGCATTTTTTTTTAAACCTTCTATATTATTTATTGGATTTTCTTACTTACAGACTCAAAGTTCAATTCCTAAAACTTAAATCTTAAACTTAAGCGACGTTATTGCTTATCACAGGGCTGTAGAGTCATTTCTTCTGCGTTGTGTTTGGTTAGTTCGTTGGGTCAGCGATCTTGCCATACTTGTATGTAAAAACCAACTGTGAATTATAAGTGCTATTAAGCTTTATGTGTATGAAAGCTAAACCTTCCGTAGAACATTTTGGAACTTGTGTTGCTATGGTTATAAAAAGTTGCCACACTAACTTTTAAACGAATATTTCGGAGATTGACCTGAAGAAGGATCTGACAAACTCACAGACAGATGGACAGATAAACAGATAGACGGACAGACGGACAGGGCTAGATAGAGCCGTCTTGTCGTGCTGATCACGAATTTTATTCTTTATTGGCTCTCTAAAGCCTACTTTAAGGCGTTGCACACTCTGTCTGAAGAGTATAACTATATATATATATAAACAGACAACCAAAAAACGCGCGCAGACTTGAAGAGACCAACTAATCAAGGTAATGAAATCAGTTTTATTTCTACTTTTTATTACTTGGGTGGTGGCTGAGTCTTTCCGTATAATTGCGTTTAAAATGAGCTATTTTATTTGTTACTAATGGAATACTGTGATTAATATGGATGCTCCCATTTCGAATGCACCAAAATTCGAAGAATTTTTTATTGAGCTTTTTGAAGAATTTCTATAATACTGGCACTTGCACTACCCCATAGCTGGCAAAAAAAAAGGTCTATATTGGTTTTATAACGATGTTAGAGATCAGGACTTTGTAGTCCAGGCATTAATTAGCCAGTGCAAGGAGTTGGTTCTCTGCTTCATTTAAAATATGTTGGCTTCCATGTGTTTCCGATGAGTAAGTTATCTTTCGAGATGAATGCCTTGGAGTAGACCAGCCTTCATTTTCGATTCTACGATTAAAAAGTCATTATGTCGTACTTCAAACTCTTTTGTACTCGATTTTGGAACAGTAGTCACGGTGCTCAAACGCTGTCTGAATCTCAGAGGTGTTAGGATTGACTTGCTCAATAGTGCCGTGCTTTTCATGAAATCCAAATTGATGAGATGAGATGATTTTCCGTGTTGAGAGTAGGCTTATGTGTCTTTATAAAACCGTCTGTGTTTTATACTTTTCTGGTTTTGGTATTAATACTTTGATGTATTTATTCCACTGGGCTGGGAAGTGACAGCATTTAAATATCAGATTGTATAGTATTGAGATATACATACTTGAGGGGTTAGGGTATCATTTTTGGAGTAATCAGATCATAACCTGCAGCCTTTTTTGAATTTATTTTTTTTTTTTAATAACGTTATATTTCATTTTATTCACTTGAACTTTGAGGAGTTCAGTGTAATGCTCCTTATCGAAATGCATAACCGCAATAAAATCGATTTCAAACCAAATGGAATGAGATTTTTAATTATTAACTGCACGGAGACACCGAGAACAAAAACATGCTGGAAGTTCAAACTGGTGTGCGGATTTGGTTGTGGAGATGTGGACAGCTACTGCACTTTAATATTGTTAAAAACTCGTTCAATGCTAAAACTCTTCCTTGGTGAAGCTACTTTCTGGTGGTGAAACAATAGAACTGATTTGGAGTACTGGTAAGCTTTCGGACAGAACTTTCTTTTAGTCTTTCCCACGTTAGAGCGTTTAAAAAACCCTGGCGATTCGTTTAAGGTAATAGATATACAATCTCTGATACAACAAGCCAACATTGATGTAAACAAAATAATGGAAAGGATCTACGTTAATATTTTAAACTAAATACAACTGTAAACTGTGAAACACAAGAAAGTTTAGACTTTTACGTTGCTGAGAGGGATTAGGCGAAATCAGGCTTAGAGTCATCGATTTGGGAACAAGAAAAAGCGTGTGTAGCCAGTTACGACGGACTCAAAGACTGGAAGGGCTGAAAGTGCCGACGAGAAGAATATGAATAATAAGAATTCGAGATGCACGTTGCAAGAACCTTCTCCACGACACTATAAAAAATTTTATCAATTAAGAATGCATTAGAGCAGAATTATTTAAGAGTATGTTAGTTGGATTCGATTCACTTGTGGGAAGAGAAAGACTGCCTATCATTTCGTTCAGATTCAGAAACTGCTGAATTGTTTGCTGACAAATTGAACAACCAGATTATGTCATTTGAGCTAGTAAGCCCAAATAATGTACGGGACACGGATCTACGTATAACCTCTATAGCAACAGATGAGATAAGCTTTCAAATCGAAAACCTCAAAGCCACCAAAGCCCCTGTCTGCGACAAGTTGGACGGTAGAGTTGCTAAAGCTCTTTCGGAAATAGAAGTGAGGTGCTTAGTGCTGCTTTTAACTGACATGGCTCGCATTCATCACTTTTGCTCTGAATGGATTGTGATGTCTTTGAAAACTTGTAAACCGGAGAATCGTGTTCGGTCCTACAGACAGAAGTGGTTGCTGAAACTGTCGAGCAAGCTCAGTTTGAGTAATAAACCACTCCGGGGCTCTACGGTGCCTTCGCACATCAACAAGAAACGTGGAACTCCAGCCATGAACATTTAATATCAAGATTAAAACTTTTCAGAACACCTTTACAACTACATACAGATTTAAATAACATTTATACCCACTAGACATATAAAACTATGTGTATCTTGCATGCCTTCTAATAGTATCTACACAATTTGTTTGCTGTGCTGTGTCTGTGTGAACATTTTTGGTAGTTTCAAGTTTGCAAAATGCATATTTGCAAAATTGTGCCAAATTAAATTTATGCGTTGCGCTTAAAGGACGGCAACAGTTTATCAATGTGTGTGTCTGGAGCTAAGTTTTCAAGTAAGTCAAGTCCCTCCCTGTTTTTAGATACTTCAGTGGCTTTATTTTGTGGCATTTTTAGTTTTCAAGTTTCCCACAAGTTGCTCGCATACTTTTAAGTCGACCTTATGATTGATAATGCGCCAATATGCAGCGACACGTGTAAGTTTTTTAATTAAAACTAATGGCATTTGAGCCACAAAATTTTTTGCTTTGTGCGCTAAACTAATTAAAATGTATGCGTTTCGAAAATTTTTATTTCACAAATTGAAGCAAAAAGTCAAAAGTCAATTGAAATATAAAAACATTGTAAGTTGCTGTAAAGATTTGCTTTAGATTTGCTTTCGATTTTTTTTGTTTTTTGGTGAGTTGGATTTTAGCATCAATCTGGTAAAAACCGCATACAATCAACAGCTCGATTTGAGTTCAAAAAAAAAATAGTATCTCAACTGAATTCCAGTACACACCTTCACAATAATACCATCGTCATCGTTGTCGTTGTCGTCCTCGTCGTCAATAAGTCAATTAAGAAAATTGGTTTCACTCGCTTTCAGTGACTGCTACTACTGCTACTTGAAGTGTCTGTGAGTCACTGACTTTTACTTATCTGATTTGAAGTTGGAAGTTGAAAGAGATGTTGTGCCAAAGTGCTTAGTTTAAAGCTTTCTATGGCTTAGCTACATTGATATTTGGCATTAAAAGCAAACAAAAAAGATTTTACGTTTAATTAACTGTGTTGAATTTAATGGATTCGAGCATAAAAAATCAAGCTTTATCATTTGCGTGATGCGTTTGATAACAATTTTGTGGTTTAAGACACTTTTTCAATTCTTTTTGCTGTGGCATAGTTTGCGGCGCATGGCCAATTAAAGCAGCAGTTATTTTGAAAATTACGATATACTCGTATAAAGTTCAGTATTCTATTGAAGCGTGTAAAACCAATTAAACAAAATCTATAAATTAAAGAAGTTTATTATACGCTACACACTGCGTGGAACATGGTATTATAATTTAGTCAAAATGTTTGCAAAGCTATGAAGGAAGCATCAGATGGTTTAATTTGGTCGTAACAGTGACGCAACCTTCGGATTTCTGTCCGTCTGTCTACCTTTCATATATGCTTTCAATGGATATGGATGACATACCTAATAATACAGATTGCTTCAAATTTGAGCGTAGTCTATTAACAGAAAGTAAATAAAAAAAAATTCTGTGTTTTTTTTTTGTTGTATCGAACATGTTTTTATTTTGTTGTATCGCACATGTTTGAATTGAAGCAATAATTTTTAAAATAATAATGGTTTTTAAATTGGCAATTATTTATTATATATTAAATTTCATTATTAAATTTCAAGTCGATATATTAAATTTCAAGTCGATGCTTGATACACCAAAATTCGATACAAAAAACGGAATTGGCCGTCAAGATCATGCAATTTACCACCGAGCAATATCTTTCTTTGGAATTTTGTAAAATCTCAGGTGTATATGTGCATAAACCACAAACAATTCCTGCACTCACTCAAGGCCGAGATCCAACACATCATCTGTGAGATAGGCACATCCTTGTCAAAATATCATCGAACATTTCATGAATGGAGCAAGGGTCTGTGTTAAGAGCTGCGGGGACCATTTGCCGAATATTTTATTCCATACATAATCGGATTATGTCTACTTTACAAATATCACTCGCTCAAAAAGTATGCGTTATATTTTCATATTAAATCGTGCACTCTGGTCGGCACACTCTATACATGAGGCAAGGATAGCTAAACTGTCTAGCGTGCGGCCTGACATTCTAGGCGACGCATGGATTCGAGCCCAGTTCGATCCTAACTTTCTCTAATTTGTCATTTAACAGTTTCCAATAATTTCATGCGCAACAAAATTATACACAATACTCTATCGCATTTACAACCGTCAAAAAGACGAAATTCATGCAGAACACTAATTAAAAAATTTCAAATGTAAGCAATACTTGAAAAATTTAAAAGCTAAAGTAAGACAGCAGCGTTGCCATGCAAAAAGAGCCAGTGTATTAAAGCTTCGGTTATACCAAACTTCACGTTTTCAACAAGTTTTTTACTAGAAAAATTACAAACTAACCACAGAGATCAAAAGAAAAAACCATGCTACAAAATGTCAAAAGTTACAAAAAAAAAAATCAATAAAATTTGCAATAAATTTCTATTGGCAACAGTAACATGTAGATTCATGTAGAACAAATCAGTACGGCAAACTTGTTACAAGAAAAAGCAAATAGTATAAATACAAGCACACTTTGATTATTTGTATTATTTTTAGCTACAAGGAAACCAAACAGGATATCACATAACCATGTTTAATGTCTGTAAACAAAAAGAGCGGTTCGGTTGCTGTCAAGCATTGTTCTAACCAAAAGTGCACTTAAAAAATAAGCAAAAAAGAAAAAACAAAAAAGATACAACTCAACGACTGTAGATACTTTTATTTTATAATGTAACAAGAGAGAGAGAGCTGGATAGATAGCTAGATGGCGTATAGTAAAGGGTTGCATGCAATTTAACAGCTGCTTAAGTTCACAGCATTTATGTGCATGCAGCATTGTACATATTCGTATAAAAATTGTAGATACATTCTTGTATAATGTATCTGTAGTGAAGTGCAAATGGCACGAGCTTAAAAGGTTAATAGGTCGTGCATTATTGGTTGCAAATTGTAATGATTTTTCTGCTCGTTAGATATTAGTGCTGTTTTTAAGAGCAGTGAAAGCGTTGTGAAGTCAAACATAGATCACCGCACAATTTGCAAAAAATTTATTAAGTCGGAAGTTAATTATTCTTTTAAAGCCTTTATTATAATACTATAAATTAATTATAATTTTTGTAAATAATTGTACAGATAGACAAAAATATATATTATTAAGCATGTACAATAACTAGCCATAATAGCGCCCTTTAATTTAAATGTAGACATTCAGTTGGCAACCCCGATCGTCATAAACGGTTGTGCTACCCGATTGACGCATCAAAAATGTACCGTTCGGCAGCGACGCGTAGCAGCAATGAAGTATAAATAGCGTTACACAGTGCACTGTAACGGTACTTAGTCTACGGCTGCGGAATAGTGCAGTATGGGTTCTCAATAACAACATGATAGTATAGGCTTCTGTATTTTAATACAACAGGTCCCTGGTATACGTGAATCTCTCTTAGTATCACAAATTGCTCTATGACACACGACTATTATGAGAATATATTTTGCCCTGAATTTTTTTGGGATTTTAAAAACAACAGATTGTGCGAAAAGAATAGCTATATATACATACTAGTGAAGATGTATATCTGAGCTACTACAACATTAAACGAAGTCATTCAAAGGTGCTAAATTAGCAAGCAATGCGTATTTTTTCTGTGCCACGTTAGCAGAGATTCTAAACATCTATAAAAGAAAGCACCCCTAAAATTATTCACCCCGTTCGCGCTTTTCTAACGCTGATCAGTCACTAAGTTCTCGTTAGCGCTACCTTATCTGGGTCTCTTCAGCTTCAAGATCACTGATACCGTCAAAGAAAATATTGTAAACTAGTTTTAAAAACCTATGATTTTATAAATTTCATAAATGTCTGAACTTTAACTCATTAAGTTTCTCATTTTTTTCTTCCTTCAGCAGCTTTTTTAGCTGGCCTTTGAATACTGAAATACTCGAATACTCGAATACCGCACTACGTGGACCATTCTGATGATTAATATGCTGAGAGCCCACATAACAATCGCTTTTAAAAATGTTATTCTCGAAGTTATTAAAAATGCTCTGAAAAATCTTAGCATTACTGAATTCGCAGTTCTATTCACTTCTATTATACTTACTAGTAGTGCGGTGAGTTCGACATTAGGAGAAGTGTCAGTTCGAAGTCTTTCAGTGAAAGTATCTCTCAAAGAGAGTGTACTATAACCACTTTTATAGGTGATCACAGTTAATCAACTGTTAGGACAGTTCAATACAATAGGTCATCAGATAGGATGACATGGTGGAAATTACTAAAGGAAGCATTGTGTAGTCTATTGAGAGGAAATAAGTTAGTTGATGTAACCTCAAACAAATTCATATAGAAGTACAGTACTATGGATCAATGAAGCACACCGGCGGATGTACTAAATGTTTTATTACATTTACTCGCACTTGAGTTCATTACAAAAGGACAAATCAACAAACACAGTCTTAAGATTGAATGAAATCTCTTGCTAAAGTAACGTACCTTCGGGCATTTTAGCATAATACAACTTCAATAGTTCCTGCCGATCAGCACAGATTATTATATCTCTGCTACTATCTTCTATACGAAATACTTAGTCTTAATTCCTACCAGAACACACTGAGTCATACACGGATGTACTGATAGGACAGTGTCAGTGTGACTTCATACCAAAAAGTACGAAAATGAAGAAAATCCGTAAGTACAACAATTACACGCACGACAGTGACATCGTTAGGCCGAACGAACAGCTAGTTAGCAATGAAAGATTAAGAATCACTCGCATCTCTGGGGCCTAGAGATGAATACGGCATACTCTTCAAAATTTTGATTCCTAGTCATTTCCACAATGTGCTCGTTCTAACCTAGATGGACACCTCCAAATCGAAATCATCGCAGTAGCATTTCTTTCAAGCCTCAAAATGAAATTGAAAATCAAAAGTACGCTTGACATGAAGAACGTTTAACTATATATTTATTCTGTACGTACTGCGAGAAAACGAAACTTACGGAACATATTTTGGCACAAATTCTAAATTCATTAACAAAACTACAGCATAGAGAGAATTAAATTTCATTTGTTTGGTGATACTGTTACTAAATAGTTTTACCTAATTAGGCTTTCTCCTCCTCTACAATGGACTTCCACTCATTCGGATTGACAAAAATCGGTGAAACTGTGCCGCGCAGCGTTTTCATGCCCTGATTCAGTGGCACTGGTTTGGGGCGTTTGCTGGCGCCCTGAATCCAATTCTTCCAGGCATCCTCGGACATTTGCTTGCGCATTTCTTCCTTCTGCTGGCGCTGTTTTTCCTCTTCACGTTTCTTGCGCAAGCGATCCTCATCGGCAGCCATCTTTCTACGCGACCACTCCTCCAAATAAGCGCGATCCTCACCTGGTGCGCAGTTCACTGTACGGGAATTACGTCCGGTTGGCGATGTCCTGGCAGGCTGCGGCTGCAGCACCTGCTGCTCTTGCTCACGTTGTGCGCGCTGCTGCTGCTTCACATTACGCTGACCTTTCTCAATCAACCATTGCTCATAGCGTTCACGTGACAGACGCGCACGCTCCTCCTTCTGACGTTCGGATTCCTCTTGTTTTTTCTTTTCCTCGGCCTGTTTTTTCATGTTGTTCTTCATTTTGGACGACAGCCAGTTCTCATAAGCCAATGAAGTGGTATTGCGCAGCTTAGCGGCCTCAATTTTTCGCTTGGCCACACCATTTTTAGAAGCTGCCGTATCCGAACCGATATTCAGCGATGGCACATACTCATCCTCATGACACTCCGAGCCGTGCATATCGTAGGCACCCGAGGTATTCGTTGAGTTACCATCCCAGCTATACATGTCCACAGTACGATTATCGGTGTCTATGTCACTGCTTGCATCATCACGACTCGATCCCGAGGTGGAGGGCGGATACGAATGGTTGCGCAAGGTATTTGTTGTAGTGTTTGACGTGCCCCCAGTGCTTACCTTTGAATAGGTACGCGAACTCAAATTCTTCAGCGTATCTGTCTCGGTTGTATTGGATGTATGTGTTCTAAAGCTAATGTCCGAGCCGCTCGAACGCCCCGAAAGCTGTACGCGCTCGATTTCATTCCCGTCCTGATCTACCTTGGCACAGAAAGCCATAATGTATAGTTTTGTATGTTATTTTGTTTTACCAAAAAAATATAAATGGACAAAACTATATATAGTTATTTGGTCTGATTGTGTTGTGTTTTCGATAGAAACAAAAAAGAAACTGAATTCTAGTTTAGCTCTTATGACACGAAATTGAAACGTACCTGGCCTAGCTTGCTGTATTGATAAAATTTTTTTGTTTATTTATTTATTATTTTTTTTTTTTTTGGTTTGTTCAAAATTGTTGTTAAAAAGTTTTTTCTATCAAGTATTCTCTTACTTTTGAAGATTTTGGGCATGGCAACCCTGCTCACATTTGTCAAATTGTCGTGGATTGATCTACGAGTATATTGCAGTACAGAACTTCGGCAGAGATATTGTCGTAATTTGGTGATTTTCAGCTATTTATTGCGATTAAAATACCGCGCACTGCCAAGTTTCTCTCACAGCAGAACTCATTGTCATTCCTAGTTACTGAGCATGTTTTCCAATAAGATGCCCACGTCTCTCCTGTGTACGTTACCTTCACCTACATCTTGTACTGCTACTAGATCGAGAATCTAGCTATTTATTTCTCTTATAAGTGTTTTTGTATACCGATGAGTGTCCTAACATTCCATACACATAGCGAGTATGCATGAAATGCTTTCCTTCAGCCAGTGTTTTTGCTTGCAATAGATGGTGTTCATTACCTCTAAAATTCTTGTGCAGGCTGACGAAGCTTGAAATTCTTAAAGGGGAAAGCCGATGGGTGATGAATTCAAGCACATGTACATGGCGAGGTGCTTGATCCAAGACAGACACACCTATTCAGGTGTTCAGACCCAGCGAGATGTAGTCTAGACAATTGATTCCTTTAAGTTAACTCTTACGCTGTATTGTGTGGTAACTATAAACCTTAATGGCGCATTTCACAAATTTGTTGCTGCTGGTAAGAAAAAGTCTCGATTCCGAACAGATTCAAACGGGTTTGCGATGTTGCTGCCACTTGCTTCAAGTGCAGAGCCATCTATGGACGGCTGAAGATTACTATACATTATTCCAACTGGCGTTATGGCTTGCACCGGTGACGAAATCGAATTTTTCATAGAAACCTATCATTACTCTGCCAGTGGTCGAAGATGCGTTCGTAAGCTGAATTTTTCCTCCATCGATCCCAACCGGTAACGCAGCGTATAGAGGCTTCACAATAATATCTCTGCCAACGCTTTTCGGATAAACCTTTTATATATGAAATGAAGCTCAAATGAAGCTCAAGTACAAAAAAATGTGGCTTTTAAAAACTTTTAATTCAACTGAATTTTTCGTTAATCTAGTATTTTTTACTAAACGAAAGTTGTAAAACACTGTCAGTGTCATGCCATGCGGAAGCGTGTATAAATAGTGGCGCCCGAGCAAAGCATCAGTGGTCATCAGTGGTCATCAGTAGTAACTGGTAAGTGACTTTGACTCTCTTGTCTGTCTCTCTCTCGCTCTTGACTCTCACTCTATTGACTCTCTTCCCTTGCTGGTGACTCATTGATTGATGACCGTAGGCGACGTAAGATTATCTTGAACACTGTCAACCCATTTTACTTCCTATATATACACAGTTAGAGACGTGGTAGGCCCACTTTCTATATATATAGAAAGTCAGATTTAGCGACAGATTTTGGTGAATAAAACGGCGATGATAAAATCGTAGCTGGCCAACCAGATTGGCGTGTGTGCTATTTTTCCGTTCGTACATGCAAGCCACGTGCCTGTCAAAGAAATATAAATGTATTTTCAGTAACTTATTATATTTAACCAAACTTATTATATGCAATTATGGTTTTAATAGGCTAGCTAACGCAATTAGGCTTTAGTTTCGAAATAAAATCCTTTAATTATGATCGGTGGCTGTGTCGAAAAACCAAATACAACATAAATTTGTTACTATAATAACGCGCCGAATACCACTGGTAAAAGCTTATACAACTCTAATTTCCTTCCATGAAGGAATCATAACACAAATAAAACATGCCCAAAACAAAATTACATCAAATTATGAAAATGAAAATTCGCAAACTAAAATGTGTAATAATAAACGCGTGTTGAAATTTTAATAATATGCCAAAAAAATGTTATTGTACACGGCCACGGTGGCGTATAATTAACAATAATGAAGTCATAAAACCGCAATGCAATCAGTGATGCGCAAAATATACATACAGCAGCCATACATGCATATGCTGTCAGCTATAGATATGCATAAATACAAGTATAGATACATGTAGATACAGTTTCAGATACATCGAACAATGCATATACCTACACACAGATACAATATACAAGTACATACCTATACATATGTATATATGCTTGTAAAGAGCGATTGAAGTCATGGTCACGTTGGCATATAAAATATTTATAAACCATTTGCACGCATAATTAGTCTGTCATTAAATTTTGAGTATCTGTGCGTGTGTCGCATGTATCTATGTGAAAGTATCTGCATGTACGAGTCTATAGATATATATATATATATATATATATATATATATATATATATATATATATATATATATATATATATATATATATAATATATATATATATATATATATATATATATATATATATATATATATATATATATATATATATATATATATATATATATATATGCTTAAAATGATATTGGTGTCATTGGCGTTGTCGCTGTTGTTTTTATACCATTATTGCAAAGAGGAAATAACAATGAATATAACAAAATGAAAGTTACATGCTGGGAAAATGTTACGAAAAGATACATACGTTAAGTAGATGCGCATGTAGACAGTGCAAGAGCGCCAACAAGCAAGTATGCCACTGTATATTTTAATACAAAAGCTGTTGAAATGTGTCATGTTGACAATTTGCAGTTCATGCAATCGCGCGCTTCAAATGAGCCCAGGCAGGCAGTGAGCCAAGTGTCCAGCCACGTTGCCAGCTAGTTATCCTGCCAACAGGATGTCAACAACAACAGCAACAATGATGCGCCTGCTATATGCTGTCTCCATTGCTGACATATGTAGCTTGTGTTTGGATCATAAAGTAATCAGCGCATATGTCAATGAGCTGACATGTTGTTATTGATATGCCGGCTACTGAGCTTGTGGTTTTTCTTCACCTTTTTTTTATTTTTTATTTTTTGAAACATTATCGTTGACATTTTAAAGTGTCTGTGATTAAAAACAAAAAGGTATCTGCTTTACAAGCGTTTGCAAAAATTTATGTAAGGATGTAAGTTTCACCATAACCTGTCATTTGTTGAATTTTATGTACTTCATAATTTTGGGTATTAAAATTATTCACCTCTAACAAATAATTGATTATCTTGCACTTATTGGCTTAAAATTGCCTACCCTGTCATAATCCGCTTCTTATACATATTTATTATTTCTACAGAATACGTGAATAAGTTATCCGGCTCGAAGGACCATGAAAAGAATAGGTAGTAATAAGAGGAACATATATGCACACTAAGTAAAGATTGGGTTTACTGAGATAATATATGCAGCTATATCAGTTGAGAGATTGAGTTGCAGAGACAGACTGCGCGGTGGCCAATTTGATAGCGAGATTAACTTATTCTGTAAACTAGCTGACACATTATTAACGCCAGAGATGAAGATATAACAGTTAGATTGGCTTCTTATAATACTTAGTTTTCATGCCATGTGGGTTAACTCCATTATCAGAGTGGAAGTATCAAAATTAAGTGAGTGGGCATCCATCAGACAATACATTAGTTTAAGTGAACAAAATACCACGTTAGCATAATAGGATACAAAATTGTTGTATTTAGCGTTATATTATCTACATTTTTTTAAGGCGATTATCTTGAATTTGTAATAAATAGACAAGTGTATAAGTGTGGTTATACTCTCGCTATGAAAGTAAAACGATGTCGTTTTAATTAAAGAAAGTTGAATCAATAAATCAGCGTGACCGTAACACATTACCATGCAGCGTCATCTGTCAATGATCACAGCGAAACGGTTAAGCAACACGTTATGAAACGGAAAGCGCAACCAGCGGCAGCACTGACTTTCGCGCCGTATCTCCCAAAGTATAAGCAGCAAAGCACATGCAGAAAATGTTAGTTATGCGTGGGCGAATGGTCAGTAAGTAGTGAAGTGCTAAGTATGAGAAAGAAATTGACTGGTAAATACTAATAAAACAAATAATTTTCTAGTCTTGTGTGCTTGGCACATAAATTGTAATTTATCGTGAATTACGACAGCTGCGGCGAATCATTAATGAAACACTAGAGGATGTGGTTCGGGACTGTTACGGCCAACCACAATTAAAAAGATTATAGTAAATAAATTTTACTCCTTTGCAGCTTTAAAGTTCTTAGCTTAGCCTTAATGCGCGCGAGCACTTAAATACATGACCAATAGTAACAAAGCGTACTAAAATTTTTCCAGTGAAGCACGAAGGTGCTCGCTCTCAATACGCTACCTTATTATTGTATCATGATGCAATGCATCAAGGTGGATTTATCTATAAGGTGATGTATTGCACTGTGGTGACTTTCTTAAATGCTTTGAGCGTGAAACAAAAAAAAAAACGAAATGCCCAGTCCGCAACAAATAAAACAGAGTAAGGCAAAATAAAAATAAGAAATGGAAAAGATTGCAGCTGAGGGCAATACATCACCTTTAGTATAAATTCACTATGCAACGCAACAGAAATTACATCGCTCTGTCTCTCTCTCTCTCTCTCTCTACGAATTTGTGTTCACAAAGCTCTTTAGTTCGCTCTATTTTTCTCTCTATCCCTCATTGTGCCCTATAGCTTCAAAATTGATTGTTTGCCGCTCTTAAACTCCCGTTTATCTCTCTTAAAGTAATTGATACTCTAGCTTAAAATTTCTTTGTATAGATTTCGATCGGAATAATTTAAACGGAATCGATTTGAAAATGGTAAAAGAACCATTTTTATGAAATCATGGTCGAAGAAATTTATAAACTAGCATACCAAACTTCAGATAAGAGGAAGTTCTAACACCAAACATTACTTTAAAAACCAATTAGAAGATTTCTAATATTTTAATTTCTCAATTATTCAATCAATAAAATTTATTTAAGTATTACAAAAAATTCGTGAAACTTGATGTATTTAATCTAAAAAGTACTTCAAACTTATTTACATTTCTTGCACGCTTATCTTCCGCAGCTTCTCAACTAACAAGCTATCTCTGAAGTGCTGCATGCAACAACCTCCACGTTCTTTGCACTCACTAAATCTAATTAAGTAGCCGGCTACTTCACGCTTTGACGCTTCAATTACAGCAGTGAGATACGCGGCAGACAGACAGACAGACAGACAGAGCCTCTGATCTGAATGCACAGGTCCTTAGCATTATCCTTGCACTTATAGCGAGAGCTACACTTGAGGCGCAACTTCGCTTGCAGCTTTTTAATTGCATTTCCGCTATTTTTGATGCCTTTTGAATTTATAATGTGGCGCTAATAGATACTTTTTCCCTTTTTATTTCTTAAAAAAAAAAGAAGAAACTCACGTTTTTATGCTTATTCATGCTGAATTAGTGCAAGAAAGATATTTAATTTAGCAGCTGCAGGTGCGACGACAGGTGTTGCAGTGAAGTTCATTTTATACTAAATATACTTTAAGTAGCATTGAAACACGTTGGCTAAACTAATAATACAAGTATATAGTTACAAGGGATTAGAAAGTATGTTTGCTTTTTTAGCTGGCTTAGCCACAAGCTCTCATCAGTATACTCACATGCCGCACATTGCATATTTTTGCTACTTATAGCATGCTTCTCTGTAACAATTAATTATTAAGCATCATGCCATACACGTATAAGTAGCAAAAAATTTGCAATGTGTAGCCTGCATACTGAAGAGAACTTGTGGCTAAGTTCGAAACACATGTTTATGCGACTAAAAACTTTTCTGTGTAATACAAAGTTGTACTTATTATTCTCTCTTCACATTGGGCAAAAAAATGACAAAAAAAAATTTTTCATTCAAAATGTCCTTGAGCCAGCTAAAATTCATATATACATTATATAGGTCGCTAATAAAATGTACAGTGTTAAGGAAGTTCATAAGTTCGTTTATCAAAATCCCACAGTGATAATCAGCCTATATAAATATGCATATGCAGCTAATAGATACAAATAAAAAAATTGGGATACATTTTTTTGAACATGTTTATTTCATTAGCATTACTTTGCATTTGTAAATTTGTATTTCGCACACCTTTGCTGGTTTGTTGATTTCTCTCCAGTTTTTTTTTTTTATTTTATTTTCCGCAGCATTTTCCACTTTTTACATCAGCTGCTTCTCCATCCAAATCACTCCCAATGGGCATCATTTGCGCGTGCTTCTGCTTATTTAACATGAAAAATGTGTTCGCGAAAAAGAAAGAAGATACTTGTTCAGCTACATTTGTTTATGATTGGGATTTGCACTCTAATGTGTTGGCATTCCTTCTGCTTTTTTTCTAGCATTGCTTCAATTTAATACGAATACATATTCCCAATGTGCTACTGTTGCCGCTTGTGGCCGCTTGTTGCATTGCGTAATCTTGTATCTGATATCTTGTATCTTGTATCTATCTTATGTGTTTTTTTTCTAACTTCTCTCTCTCTTCTTTTTTTTTTTTGTGGTATTTTTATGTAAGTGTCCTTGGAGTATAGCTACATCGTTGTCCCTCCGTCCGTCTGTCAGTTAGTCAGCAAAATGTGTCTATGATATCTCTGGGAATTCATAGGTAGTTCATCACTTCTGCTGCTTTCGACATTTCAACATCATTATAGCAAATTCAGCATGAAACATGTTTTTATTCCGGCTCAACGCGCAGCAATGAGTTTGGCGTTTAGGCTACACTTAACGCAGATACTATTTGTAAAGGTTACGTGTGCGTTTTAAACTTAAAGTCGCTTGCAGTTACTTTTAAGTTAGATTTAAAGCACAATAATTCATTCGTAAGTTTAATAGTATAACAGTTAACAAAGCAGCATCTATATGCGTATATATATATATATATATATATATATATATATATCGAAAAAAAAAAGAAATTGCCATAAACTTATGCATCAAGTTGTAATAATCTACGTGACTGTATTTATAAAACAAGCAGTCAAGTGTATCGCATTGTTTGCACAGATATTTCGTTCTATTTGTATCTAATGCAGCAGCTTCGTATCGATAGATTGTTAACATTTTCGATATGGGTTTGTATATGTTTTGTATATGCCATTTTGGCTTTATGTCTAATCAAGAATACTTATTAATGCATAAATTCATTCATTGAGTGTGGAATTTTTTCGTCTGTGTTTCATACATGTGTAGAAATATGAAATGTTTGCGTGGATTAGTTTTGATTGGTTTATGAAAATTTGATACATTTTTTAGGCTTAGCATGTAATTTTGGATTTGTACAAAAATTAAGTAGCTATAAAGAATATTGAAATAGGTAGATGCAAACGTAAAGATACACACTCGCTTGTTTTTTGTAGAGAAGTGAAAGCTTCAATTTTATAAATATAGTTTGTAACAAAGTTAAAAGCGTAGAGTATTTGTTGGTAGACAGACACTGAGCTTAAACAGAGAAGAGAATCCTGTTTTTGTATACAAATATCACAATGCTGTAAGGTTTTCTTATATAAACATAGTATAACACTCTCATGCATTACAAATCATCGCACTTACAAACTCATTCTAATTGAGATTCTACATCTTCCCATTGGATCCCAAATAGGCATGCGATAAGTGGTCAAGTAGTGATTGAAACAAATGTTTTTGTATATATTGGAAATATATAGGCTAGTTACCAATATATTTCGATGGTTTTTTATACGGTTGTAAGTCCTTCTCCTAACACAATGAATCAACACTAATCTACGCTGACATTGGGTCTATCCACGCCGGCCATCGCAAACTAATCTAATCTTAGTCACTCCCTTATTGCGTGAAATTTGTCATTAAAAAAGGCTTATAACGGGCTTCGACGAGCATCAAAACATATTGCTTAGTTTGAATAAAAAACATTTGATTCAATCACCAGCGAACTCTAAGTTTCGGAAACTAAAATGTTTTACGACAGCAAGATCGCCTTAAAAAAACAAGTAATACATATGATATTTTGTATAGAGAATTTGTTAGGTTGACTGAAATGTTAAAACATACCGTCTTGTCAAAAAGTACCAGGTAGTTGTCAGTAAAAGAAAAACGGTTTAATTTTATGTTGCAACACAAATTCCATAATGCCTGCTATCAACAAATAGAAGGTATAACTTCCATACAAAAACCGTTTTGTATTTATTTCGTTGTATCGAACATGTTTGAAGACCTCACAAAGTATGTATAGCAGCATCGAAAGTTGAGTATATATAGCCGTGTCCGTCTGTCCGTCTGTATGTTTTTATAGATAGAACCTCCTAACTTTGATTTTTCGATACCATGCGCACAACGATCATAATTCGGTTATACTACATTCTTAAAAACACTTTTGTCAAGGAATTTTTTTTGTTATTTTTTCTATTCATTTTCGTATTATTCACATATAGTGTGATATTAGAAGTTTGTCTGAAGGTTTGTAACGCATTAAAGGAGCCACTTTATATTGTATGACACCCTTGCTAAAATGATACAACTAATTAACTTTAATTTTTCTAAACAAAAAATTCTCCGAAAACTCCAAAAATCGATTAAAAGCATTGCTAACATTGCAGTCCATGTTATGGAACGCTGTTTAGCTAGCAGCTCGCGTAGCATGTCATTCCTACACTACCTGGAAGCGATCTACAGAATCGGAGATCTATGGAACATAGTTGGAGCGTACTCTGTAACATCACTCCAAATCGTAAATGTTGGAGGACGATCGTATAGGAGATAAAGAATTACACATGTTAATATTGCCTGTTCTGGTTTTCACTTTCAGGAAAATTTTACGAAAGTGAATTTCTTAAAATAATACATTTTGAACAGTAACCAAAGAGTACCAACAGAGCGGATCGGCTAGTATAGGTGCGTCCATATGTATATCAACATATTACAATCATTATTTGCTTCATTAAATTTTTACCCATTTTTGGGAATAGTTTCTAAAATCATTGAGACAAGTGTTTAATTATTTGTTGCCTAATTTTACCTTCCCAATATAACTTTTCACATTGGCAGTCAAATTTTTAGTCTGTATAAGGCATCAGGAATGGGGAAGGGAAAGGGGAGTGTTGGGGAAGAGGTGGAAGAGGTTGAAGAGAAAGAGCCGGAAGAGAAACTGATGGAACGGGAAGAGGGGCAGGGGCGATGGGTATGGGCCGATGGGTAGTGGAATGGTTGGTAGAGTTACGGAACAGATGGAGAGGTATAAACGCACCGAGTACCAGCTAGTTTAACTATATAAGTTTGTATCTCTTAGATAAATTGAACAGCGCCAGGGGCCTTTTTTTTTTTTTTTTTTTCTTTGCAATAGTAGTAAAAATGTTACCTTTCTATAAAAGAACTGCTGAAAAATATGTTGGATCATTTTATTGTTTTTCGTAGAAAGACTGTAGCAAGTGTTTAGCAAGTGTTTTAGATAAATTTAAAGCAGATCTAAATCTGTAAGGTCCTGCTTAAGTTTGAAGCATGAATTATTGTTTAAGTATACATTGAGACGACTAGATTGTGTAAAATAAATACAAATTTCCTTTTCATGCAGAGCCAATTAAAATAATTATGATTGATGGAGCACTGCAACTCTTATACAAATTGTACATTTATTTGTTTTCGATAAGAGAAAAAAATGTTTATGCAAATCTATGCATATTGGCTTTGAATTTTATTGTATAAACTATTAAAGCAATACACATACTAGTTAACAAAACCAAAAGAAAAATACAACATTTCTGATGCAAACCCTTGAGACAGTTTTATTTTAAGCTAAATAGAATATCAGAAAACAAAAGCCAATTGGTACAATTGTGTCAACAGTGCATTTAAACAATTTTCGGAGAACCAATAAAAGCTAAACAACAAACAAACAAAGATACAAGCCATCCAAACAACTTCAATATTCTCGTATACAATCATATGAACTACATAAGTATTTATACATATATAAAACATGAAAACTTTCCAATCGAATATTGTAAAGAAAAGTAGTAAAATTTTCGATTTTTTATACCCTGCACGCAGCCGTATATAAATATATGTATTTATGGCATTTGAAGTTGTGTGTTAGTTTTGTAACGTTGCGAATTTTGTATTATGTTTGTATTGAAACTCAATGTATAAACACAATGTAGAAGCACAATGGAACAGGGGAACATTATAAACGGCGTAATTGCAAGATAATTTTTCATGTTCAGTTTCTCATTTGAGAAGTTACCTAAATTTAATTTTATACACCGTTTTGGTGAGTTTCTCAAAAGTCTTAATCACTGCTTTAGAGTACATTTTTATTAGTTTGTGAGTTTGATATCACAATTAACTCTCACGCATAAACTTCGTAATAACACTGTTGTTGGTTTTTTTTTCAATTTTTATTATAGAAGTTCATTTTACTTAATTTGGGTACGCTGAATTCAGTGGTGATACCATTTTTGCTATGCCAGCGGATGTCTCGAAATAAAATTTTAATTTGAAAGTTTTTTTGTCCAAAAACCGGAAATTTTTAACATTTTGGTTTGTATCTCTAAAACTAGCAGAGTAAATTCAATTTGCAATTTGGCAACTGCATGGAACCACTAGAAAGCCGAATTTTGGTCGAAAACATGCTTCAATCCTTCGGTGACATTGGCAAATGGAATTTACTTTAATTATATTGTATATATAGGATCTAAATTAGGATCCAGATTAAGATTAGGCTCTTTTGCTCGAAAATTTAATTTACTTCAATTTTGTTTATAAGTACATTTTCCATATCTCTGGCAGTTTCGAAAACACAGACCAAAATGTTCAAAATTTCATGTTTTTGGCACAAAAAAAAATCATTCAAATTAAAATTTTGCTTAAAGACATTCGCTGACATAGCCAAAAAAAAGGATTATTACCACTTCATTCGGCGTACCCAAATTAACTAAAATATACCTATCTCTCGAATTCCCAACAAGAGTCGACTACAACCGAGTAACATTGTCATTTTTCCATTCCACGCTCGGATTTTCGTTTCACTCTCTTGGCTTCTGACTTTTGGTGTTCTATATAGTTCCCCACCTCTATCTAATACTTAATCCAAGTCTCCTATCAACATTTTTTTTTTATAAACTTTAACTCGTAACAATGTCTTGGTCACAACCAGCATAAGATAGGTCTGACATTTCTTCAGGTAGCAATAATAATGTTTGCCTTTGTCTTTCTAAGGTAATAAATGTGAAGTATCCCCCATATATCCCAAAAAAAAAAACAGTTTCCCAAACCTAATTTGTCAACAGCGTATTTCTTCGGCGCCAATCCTTCCGCAGAAATACGCTGTTTCGACTTTTGCTTGATCTCTGCTGACTTGTGTTGGCTTCAGGTTTCGTCCACGTTTACGAAACGATGCAAAATTATACCGGAATCGTTTCTTCAGTAGTCAATTGAACATTCTTAAACACTGATGCAGATGTCCCACAAAATTCATTTAATTTATCTTAGATTTCTTTCGGAGTTTTGACTCTCCAATGAAGTTGCTAAAATAATGAGCGAGACATTAATATAAATGTTACCGCAGTCTAACTGCAGATGGTACTTGTCTAAAATAAACATGTTTAACAACTACGAGCGACAACTCACAAACTTTTCAGTCTGCCCGCGTAATTTTTGTGAGCAGTTTCAGTTGAGAATTAAATAAAGACTTCTTTTTTTTCCAAACACAGATAGCTATGTGCTTAAAAACCAGCAAACTGTGGTAGTATCGTACTAAAAATTACCAAAACAAAAAAAAATGTTCATAAAATTTTTATAGCACGGCAACACTTCGAAGTAACAGCAAAACTGGCGGGCTGAATGCTCATGTTAAACAGTTTAAACACTCATATAAGACGAAATCGAACTACTAAACTACTTAGCTGCAAACTCTTGAATATATATGAAGTTTGTAGCGTATTTTATAATCGTGAAATACGATTTGAGCACACTATCTTATTTCTTATTGTAGATGCATGAGCAAAGACACTTTTTCAATAAGAATGAAAAACTTTCAAAATGACAACAAAAGCAACAACAACAACAACAACAAAAACCCACAGGACAAGCAAATGTTGCACAACAAAACAAAACAATTTTCGACTTTATTGTTTTTCCTTCCATTTTATATTTATTTTTACTTTTTTGTTGTTGTTGTTTGTTTTATACTTATTGCACAAGGATAAGTGATAGAATAAGTATGCTTGTTGGCAAAATAGATTTTAGTGTGTTTATTGATTTGCTTTACTTTAGCTTGACTCGGTTTTCGATTTTAAGTGCAGCAAACGCATTTCGACAAAATTATATTGTCGAAAAGCAACAAAAATAAAATAAAGCATACATTTAGGCATAGTAGCAGGCAACAAACCAATAAACTAGACGTAGACGTCCAACCAGCCAACCAACCAAACCAAACCAAACCAAACCAAGCAAACAAATGCTAGCCAAACAACCAGCAAAACCAGCTCAAACCAAAAAACCCAAACAAACCGAAAATCTAAAGTTCATTTGGACAATTTCTCGGCTTCGGAAGGACTCTGCTTGCTGTGACCTATGCGTCTAAAGTCAAAGGCAGCCAACGAGAATCGACAACGACGACGACAAACTGAGCAAACAAAAAGACCAAAAAGATGACAAAATCCTTTTGATGAGGTCGACATTAGTACCGACTAACTCTACATGCATATACATTTATATAGACTTATGCAGCTACGCACTACTGCACCCTTTCTTTCCCTTTCCCTTTCCCTTTCGCACACTGGCACATTATAGTGCTTGTGTGGATGCTAGGCATACATATTGGTTAGCAATGTTTGCATTTGTATGCGTGCTTGTTTACATAGTCGCATACAAAACACACACACATACACACACATACACACACACCCAAACACACATGTGCCAGGATTAAAATTAGAAGGTATTGAAGCATGTTGCTAGTCATCAATGGACCTTGCCTCCTGTTTGCCTGTTTATATCCCATTGCTATTGTTGTTATTGCTTCCACATAGTTGTTGTTATTGTTGTTGTTGTTGTTGTTGTTGTTGTTGTTACTAACTACTCGTATATAGTTGAACTTACTTTGTTTATATTGTTTACGCACTTTAGCTTTGATATTAGTAGGTATGTATTTCAGTTTACAATAACCTGCTAGCTGCCAGGACTAAGTGAAAACCAAAATACAAATAACTCCACACACACTCACACACACAGACACATACAAACACTTAAATGTCATACTAACTAACTTCATCACAGGCAACAGCAACAGCATCAGCAACAGCAACATTTGTTAGCAATTTGCATATGGCATACTTTAATATAGCTTTTCAGCAGGTTGTCGTTTGTTTTGTTACAGATTTTAATTAGTACGGAATTCTATTTTTTTTTTTTTTTGCTCCGGACAAGAGTTCAAAGACAGAAGATTGACTTTACGCCTTTTGAACAAGATTTTGTGCATGTAAAAGTTTAAATATTGCAAAATAAATATGTAAGAAATAACATTTATTCTAGTATTCAACTGAACTGCAGCAGAAACAGGGTTCTACAAAAAATTTCAGGCTTTATGATTGTGTTGTAGTTAGTTATTGATTTCTTATAATCGTATAAACTAATAGTTTATTTGCAAATAATTGATTAGTGCAAAAAATCTAATTAAAAGTAGCAGAGAGCAATATAATTTGTGGCATAAGCGTTTGTGTGGCTATAGTTCGGAAAAGATCGCTTACTTTAGTTCATTTCCGCTCCAACTAAGAAGCATTAGTTCACATCTTCGCAAATAGTTCGACATAAGCTGTGAGCTCATAATCTGAACTCTGTGTAAAAGTTCATGAGTTACTCATCTTTTGATAACGGAAATAACTTTTTCACGCGGAAATAAAGTTCAGTCAAAAAATTGGTCATGCGTTTGTAAATCAACTATTGGTCATGCATTCTTGTGCTCGTGCCTGTAACCTTTACGCGTGGTTGAAGTAAAACTTCTTCGGCGTCAGAGAGCTTTTACAGATATACGGTTTTAGTGCTAAGTAAGATAATTATATGGCATTAATCATGGAAAATGATTTCGGAGCAAATGTAGTTTTTCCAGCACTTTCCAATCCGCTCGGTAGCTGATGGATCACCATTTGATTTTCCACGCTCCAAATGTGGCAATTTAGCTTCTTGACAAAGCCACTGAGGCAGCACTGATTAAGGTTTTACGGTAAATATGAAGTCGGTTTTTCGATTAAAAAAAAAACACCCTTTACAAATATAAGTAGCAAAAATCTGCAATGTGCGCCTAACGAATTGATGAGAACTCGTAGCTGAGTGCGAAACACATGTTCTCGATTTCCTGTTTTTTGGGAAACACTGTTAGTTTTCCATGCGTGAAACTTTCGAACATTTAGAACAAGCTATCTCGCCGTGTTGTCAATAGCACGGTGCTATAAAATAAAAATCGGTGCACTCTAAAACATTGAACAGCCAAAAGTGTTGGTATGAAATGCTTTTTGTCACTCTTTACCAAAATTTCAACCAGTTACTCAGTAAGTTTTTAACGATTTTATCAATTTGGTTAAATGAAAAACTAGGTTTTCGAACGAAATATTTTTACAGCATGCAATTTTCCAGCATAATATTTTCAACGAACATTCAATTCTTAATCAAATAATCTTCAGTTTACACAAAGCCATTTAACCATGGAGGCAATTATTTTCGAATCACATCTGAGGGTTCTTAACTGCTCACATATAAGTAAATACATATGATAAACATGGCGCTGATACTGAAAAGCTGGTTATAAGTAGCAAAACTTGCAATGTCCGGACTGATGATGGCTTCGTAGTGGTAGCCGAAACCATTGTCTCCGTAGTTTAACACCCTTTGTGTAACAAAAAGTTGTTGTTATTGTACCACCTGAAAGATACCTGAAAGACATAAACGTCTACATACGTGCCTCTGGCTAATGTAATTCCTTATGTATTTGTTAAATTTTAATTCGATTTTGCAAAGAAAATAAAACGTCTACATTAAGTAGTCTCTAACTACAATGTCCTGGAAGCATTACAATAAAGTTTTCATTTTATACAAAGTCTTCAAGTTGATCAGCTCTTTTGCACTTCATAATAAATTCCCTTACCAATAAGAATGTATCACTTTATTTAAATTACTCAAACTAATTACTAACCAAAAATATTCAAGATTGTATTCATTCATTCAGCAGAACTCTCAAGTAGCAGAGCTACTTTTGATTTTATTGCAATATTAAATTTGAATTTTCAGCATAGTTTGTTTTTTTAATACTTTTTTCTATTTTTTACATGAACAGACTTCTTGTGACCGCATCTGTCCAGAGGTCATTCAGTTAGACAGTCAGACAGAGTCGCATTTGACCACAGTCATTTTCCACAAAAAAAACTCTTCCTTAACTACGTCGCAACTTACTTCCATAGGACATAGTCTGTCAACAGGTTATTAACTTCTTCGTGAAATGTTTGTCCTCTTGGCTGTCCGTCCGTCTGTCTGACTGCAGTCTGTGTAGCATTTTCATAGCACAAAATTTGTCATTGAGTAGCAAAATTTTCGATTTTGCATAGTTTCTACTTAAATATAGTTGGATTTTCTCTCAGTTGTTGGTAAGTTTCTTACATATTTCGAGTATGCACTCAATTTATGTTGCAATGCATAAACTTTTTAATGATTTTATGTTATGATGTCTTTTTTTTTTAACATTTTTTATACATTTTTTTATTTTTTTGAATTTATTAATTTAATTGAAAACTTGAATTGATTTTCTGTCTTATTTTTTTAATGCTATTTTTAGCTATAACCAGATTGAAATAAATTGTAACTTTAAAGTCATGTGTTTCATTAAATTACGCTCTATAAGTATAGAGATGCGCCGATACAAGTATTTATTCGATATGTATCGATACTTTTCTACAATAGCTGAGTAATTTTTCGAACGATGCTAATAATACAGAGCAGCGCTGCTTCATGCCGATAGATACAAGTGAAATAGCGTTACTTTCCAAACTGTTGTCATGAGTACAAATATCGTTGCCTTCAGGTATCAGCACATCTCTATTGTATATGATATTTTATATTAAATCTTGAACTTCTTTAATTTTAAAGAGTTTAGAAGATTGTTTTTTTTTTTAATTCTCTGCTTGGTGTGTTATTATTTAGAAACTCAATTAAGTATAACAATTCTGAAAGTTAAAAAATGCGAATTCTGTTTAAAATTTTAACAAAAATTAAATCAAAAACAGATTTTAGCATAGTAAATATTTATGTATTGTACATATAGCTATAAAAGATAAATATGTATGATATGCATGCATGCAAAATGTTTCATTAACCACAATAAATATTAAATATGCATTCATAATAATTATATTATAAATATTTAAATATTTGCCAGCACAACTACAAAATGTATTGTAAATCTCAAATCAATTTGCCAAAAATTTTGGCACATACAAATGCATATAAAGTTAAGATACATAGCATACAGATACACAAATTTAGCTAAATTTACCGCAGCAAGATTTCATATGCTCGTACTAAATACGAATGGGTATCTGCAAATGAATAACAGCTTTGAAGGTGAAGTGCATTGGCGCAGCAAAGTGCAGGCATGTCGAATGCTGCAACTTGCAATTGAAGACATTTGTCATGCGAAGCAGCAGAAACAGAAACAGCAGCAGTAGTAGTAGTAGGAGTATCTATAAGATACTTGCTGCAGCAAAATTAAGTAGCGACTGTAGCTGTTGATAATTATAATGACAAGCAGCATCAAGCTATGTGCAATCTAACTGGGTGGTAGGTATGTATATACACATAGAAAAAAAACATAGTAAATTTAACAATTTATAGTTTGATTTAACTATTTTAAATTTGAATACACCATTAACATAGTTGTTTTAAATAACTTTCTAATTTAAATCAAAGAGTAGGCATATTTGATTTAAAGTGTGTTCATAGTCAATTGTTAAATATTTCATAGTATAAGCGAAAGGTTTTCATTTTTGATTGAAATACGTAAGATTCACATTTAAATTAAATATGTTACATAGTAAAAATTTTAATATTTTCATATTTAATTCAACACTTTTAACATTTAATTTGAATATGTTTCACACACAGCTTTATAATCGCCATTTTGAGTTTTTCAAAAATAAGACAAACCAGAAAACTGAACTGTAGTATTTTTTAATTAGCTGCTTATTTATACTTTTCACTTGAGTTAGATTAGATTTCAGTAAGAACAATCTATGTATCATAATATCTCAGACTGAAACAGCAATGAAAATCAAATTTAAGTTGTACTCGTAGTTAATTGCAACTTGATTTGAAACTGTTTCATATTTATTTAACTGCTTAAATATGTCTATAGTTAAATCAAAGTGATGCATATTTAATTTAAATATGTTTTTTTTTTTTTTTTTTTTGTTTAGTTAGTAAAATCAATTATGCTCGTACTTATTTTTGCAATGCATTTTTTCGCTGTGTGTATGTATACATATATATGTACATATATAATCTTATATCGTTGTAAGAACACCAATTGAAATTGCAATTTTGAAGTAGCATAGTATTCAGGCATACAGCAGCACAGCTGTGCGCTGCACTAAACCGGAAGGAAGTGTAAAATTCAAATATGACAAATGACATGAACTTAAGCGGCAACTTGAGCAACTGAAATGCAGCTACACCCACAGAGCAGATAGCCAGGTAGCCAGTATATACACTCGTACATACTTACAAATAGTTTCGTCTGCTGCATATCCTTTTGCTTGAAAATTTATTATCAACTCTGAGTACGAGAACTATGCAAATATTATGGAAATTATTAATAATATTTTAGATGAAATTTAGGCTTATTACTTAACTCTGTAGCTTAAGTTAACCGTATGCTAAGCTGTTCGTCCTGCTGCTTCCTTATTTGAAATCGTTCAAATCGTACGCAGTGCCGTGCAATGCAGGCCTTAATTAGTAATTTTGTAATTTATCAATTTGTATGCAGTTTTCGGTGAACCAACCCCCCCCCCCCACCAATCATTATATATCTGTATATCTCTCTACAATAGACTTTTCTTGTGCCATCAAAATATATTGCATAATAATTTCCACAACATAATTCCTATGTGCGCATTGAAATTTCGATTGCATACGTGTAGGCGTAGAACGAAAATGTTGCAAAAGACATGTACAGGGTATTCGTTTTAAAGAGTTATGAGGATTCATTCACACTCATGAAACTGCGCAAAAACTTGACCATATTGGAAATAAACATACGTTTGCGTTTGAATTCAATATCAACACCCATCTGTTTTCGTCAGTCTGTCTTTCATGTCCGAAAATTGCGTTTGAGTTGAATTTCGAAAACCATCTACTTTCTATCCGTCAGTCTGCTTTTGTGATCACACTCAATAGCTATCTAACGCAAACTTAATGATACAGATTGCCCAAAATTTAATACTGGTCTGCTGATAGATGATATTTGTCAGAAAAAGTGTGTTTAAAAACTACAAACGCCGTACGACTTCATATCACGTACTTCTGGAACTATATATTCATATGTGAGTATAAAATAGAATGGTCTATAAACTTGCTTCAGGTCTACAAATCCGCAGCACAAGACGATGTCTTATTTGCTCAATATACAATACATGCAAAAGGCTGTATATTTAAAGCTGTTAAAGCCTCACGCAGCTATCCAAATCACGACATACTTACATATATACAACAAAGGGAGATCAACTGCGATTATCTTACACACCCTAGTAGCTAGATAGAGAGCACGCTACATAGAAAGTTCCTCCACCCTGTAGAGGGTGCTTTCAACCACATTATTTCGACATCTATCAGGGTAGCTTTCAAAGATCTTGGAGCAGAAGGCGCCGACTATTCCTCTTTGAATCATTTGCTCGCAGTTTCGACAACAGACACTCTGCTAGATCAGGAAACCAGCACTCAAAGATTTCTACAGCTGGGCGTCTCCTCAGACTTAGACTTAGAATGAGACAGAGCTAACACTCTTCTTTTCTCTCCGACTCTAATTATCTTATTCTCACACACACACGAGATCACAAATCAACTGAATAGTTGAGTTGACTCAAGTTGAGAGAGTGCGCGAAGAGTTGAAGAGGCTAAATAGTAACAGCTGCCATTTTGTCTAAATGTACAGCTATTTTCTCTCTATCTCTCTCTTTCCTCTTGCTTTGTAACTAAATGAAAACAAATTAGTTTGCTCATGGAGACTGTATCGAGTTCTTCTAATTTTTTCTCACAGCTTTTGGGTTAACAATCTGAAACTGAATTTGATGATGTAATCTTTAGCTGATCAACCTTAGTTCATAATATACAAATTACTTGTAAACTATAGGCGATAACTCCCATTTCACTGGTTCATTTCATGGTAATATGTTCTGATTGAATTGTATTCTCACTAAATTAAGAAGTTCATTGGATTATAGCTTCATATTCTGCACTGTCTTAATGTTGTACAGGGGAAAATGGGTGTACTGTTTGTAAGAATATTCATCATAATTTGAAATATATCAATATTGCAAGATATATTAGTATAAAAAAACACGCTTTGAGTATGCATATTTGCAACAAAATTTGTTAGATGCTTTTAGGCTTTAATATTAACTTTTCAAACTGCTTCAAATGACTTTCCTTTTGAAGATTCTTTAATCAGTTTGTTAGAAAATTAAGACTTATTATTATAAAATAGCATTACTGTGCGTGGAAAGCTTTGATTACTATAAAAAGATTTATGAATGTGCATGTGAGAATTGGGGAGAGTGAGAGAGAGAAAGAGCAGCAAGCATAAACTTGAATACACTAATTTGAATAAGGGAGAGAAAACACTATGGCAAGTGAGCACGCGAATACTACTTAAGTTAAGTTATATTCATCCTCCTTCGTTTTCCATTTTCAGCAGAATTCTGCGTTTTGATTTCCTTGAAATTTCCTTGACACTATGAAAATCAAGCAATTTATTCTAAATAAAAATCTAAAATACGGTTTTGGACTACTTTTCCTTGCTATTGAAAGATGCTTTATAAGCTTAAAATGCATTTAATAAAAATTGCTTATTGCTTTTTGAATATTCGAAACATAAATTTGTGCTGCTTGAGAAAAACAGTAAAACAATAAATAAATATTTTCCAAAACTCAACAAGTCTTAAAAGTAAAATAACTCAGAAATTGTACCAAATGTGTACAGAAAACAATTTATTTAAATTGTACAAAATGAAACAAACAAATTGTGGTATATTAGAGTTAAATAATATTGCCAGCAAACCTTTTTGCAGTCAAAGTGCACAGACAAATAATATTTGATTATATTTTATTTTACACTTTTTTTTTCAGAATTTTATTTAAGTTTAAGAAGAATTTCGTGTTAGCTTGTCGTAAAATGGAGCAGTCGTGTTTTAGCGCATGAATCATGCATGTGCGGCGCATAAATAAAATGTAGTAAATCGACTGAGGCAAGTGCTGAAAATTTCTATGTTGAAGACAATTGTGTAGGGTATTAGGCACAGCGTTAAGTTAGAGTTAGAAGTTGGTGCATACTTCTTCTGAGCTTGGAACACAGATTCCTGCAGAACTAGCCCATTTTCAAGTGAACAATGACAATAACATGTCATAAAAGTATTTCCAAGTGTGAATGGCAATTTTATTTGAAAATACGGAACCTTTTCAGCTCACAACTGAGAAACTTGTTAAAACTTAGTTAACTCAAGGTTGTCCAGCTTCCCAATACTTTCATTCAACTAACTGAGGCATCAATGTGTGATTGACAACCAATTTGTAACCCCTGCAGTGGACAGCTGTTAAAAACTCAATGTACAGTTAAAGTCACAGTTAGTTAATTGAACCATTAATTTATGTCATCAACTAATTTATGCCATCAACTAAAAGAAAACTGCGCTCATTTATAAAATTCTTAAACTACATGTAAAATTAATCTGTGAATGCCAAAATTAGTTGATCATTTAGAAAATTAAAGAAAAATAAATTTTTCAGTACCTACTTTTAGGCAAAAATACAATTTTATCTCCCTATAAACTAAATAACCCCAAAATTTTAGCTGTAGCGAACATTCTAAGCAGCAGTAAAGATAAATCGCAGCATTTAGAGAAAAATTGGAAAACAATGAACTCCAACCACAGCAAATGATGGCATCAGGTGAAGCCGTAGCGAATAGGGGTAAGAAGTTCGAATGAATGAGCGCCAGAGTCTGTGTAAATCATAAATAATGCACATGAACTACTATGAAATAGAAAACAAAAAAAAAGGACTACACAAAAAACCAAAAAAAAAAAAAAAAAAAAAGGATATATATGAAGCATTACCAAAGTCTGCGTTCGATGCATAAGACAAAAGGATGCTGCTTGGCTACCGTAGGTGGTCAGGATTTAAGCTATGAAAAGATAAATCGCACGAAAGAAAGCTTGCCAGAATTTGAAGGATTTATGTTGCCTTGCACAATAAGCATACAGGTGCACATTATTCACTCAAACTGATAGCGCGCTATCAATAATCTTCGATTTAGAAGTGTTTAATGATTTATGCGTCGCATGTACTAGGCACACAAGGTGTTGATTGAGCTAAGATATTGTGAAGATTTTTAATATTCAGCTTGCTTAAATTTTGAATAATTTCAAAGAGAAACTACTCCATATATTGTAGTTGGAATGTTGAAAGCTCTACCCATAGATTCATAATATTCAAGGTGATTTCCAATGTTAAAGGATATGCGTCTGTAGAGGTGCTACCGCTAAAAATGAGCCTAGGAACCGGAGAGAGATGGAAAGACATACATTACAAACATAGATATGTATATAACGAATGCATACTAGACCATTGCGCAAATACACTCGTTTGCCTCAAAGAAATTCTGTTCTTCTTTTCACTTGGTTCTTTCAAATATGTTGCAAACGAACCAAACAAGTTTCAACAAGTTTTAACTTGTAGTGACTTTGTTCGATACGATCAATCGACCAAACCAAATGAAAATACAATGCCAATGAACCAAGCCAACAGAGCAGTCTTTAGACGCAGTTACTATTCAACATTACTCGTCAGTCACTTTCCACCATGGCGTATCACGCCAAGCTGCTATCTTTTGTGTTCCTTTCGGTTTATTTATTTTCAGTTGGCAGAATAAAGACAAAAATATTCTTTGTCTCTATCTTTGTACAGATTTGTATACATGCTAGAGCACAAACCATTAAATTCTACATAAACATTTTTGGAAGAAGCCAAGAAGGGAGAAACGCAGTGAAAAACATGCACTCGAGCATATCGCGCTTGCACTCATTTGTTCTCATTATAACTTAAAATCTTCGTAACCATTTGGTTTTCGATATATGCGCACAGTGCTTGCTTTGACGCCATGCAAATTTATAAATGCCTTGTTTGTCTTTTCGAATGTATTTTTTCACTGCTTCAATATATACTTAATATGTATAACAAGTATAACAAATAGGCACTAAAAATGTGTATAACAGTCTTAACAGATACGTACGCATAGTGTGTTTAGCAGATATAAGGAGCATCATGTGTGACATACATACAACTTGTGTCCCATGGATAGTTTTATGCTCTACCTTACTTTTGGGCTAAACTTCCTGATATTTGGTCGACTAAAAGCACAGATATCGCGCTCAAAGTTACAGTATGTTTATGGCAGTATCAAGAGTTTCCATTATATCCGTAAAACTTACTTTTTGACCACTCGGATGCAGCACTGTAAATGAAGCTGTGGAGACCATTGCAACAATATCATTTTCAAAACATAGTGGTATTCAATGTGCTGTAATCCTCTATAAAGGGTTCCGTCCTAACTCACATACCACACTTTTCATTCAATTTTGAAGTTTAGACATACTTACTGGAAAACTCTTTACAATGTGGCTTAGCATAAGTAAATCATAAGTTTAGATCGATACATTCATTTGTGGTGTATAATTTCAGCCCCTTACATTACGAACTGTTGTATTCCGATTCTATATATTCTAACATTCGTTCTCATCAGATAGATTTTTCTTTATTTGTTTGAAGCAACAGTTTTTTAATTAATGCATTTAAGACGAACACCAGTTCTTTTAAACTATAGGAGTTACTAAAATCTTCATTTGGTTGATAGATTAGAAGATGATACTCTTTCAAGCACATTAAATTCTGAGTCTACATAAAAACGCCAGATATCACTTGACTTCACTACAATTTAAAATTTCCTTATGCCATTGAACACACCCAAAAACAAAAAAAGAAAATACACAAAAATAGTTGAATTACAATTGCAACTAAAGTACAATTTCAAGCTTATCTTCGAATTAGAACCTTGACTTGTGTCCTTTCTTATGAGCTATGTATATGTTATATAGTATAAGGAAACATTTCAACATGCTACAAGTTGCATGTTCAGTGCGCGTAAATTCTGCTTACTTTATAATCCACTCGCACACACACACGCTGTAAAAGATCCTGCTCCTTTTGTGCAAAGCCGCACAATCGTCCTTTCGGCTGTCATTTGTAGCTATTTGGCGCGTAAGTTCCACGAAAAATTTTAATTTATTTTCAAGCTGAATGCTTTGGCGCTCTGAATGGAAAATGCGCGCCACAGGAAACATTTAAAATCGTGAAATATATACCAAATAAGTGAACAAACGAGGGCAGTTTGTTAATTCAGTGACATTTTGAATTTAAAGAGCTTAGTAACTTTGAATGCAACACTGCTTTTATCAACTATCATTTGTTAATAGACTACATTCAAATGTTAAGCGATCTTCATCATTAAATATGTGTTCGATAGACATTGAAAGCAGATATGAAAGGCAGACAGGCGGACAGAAATCAGTAGATTGCCACGCCGATTCGATCATAGAAAACTTCTGTTTCAGCTACTGCTTGGTCGCTGATGTACTGCCATGGATGCTTATTATATACCAACCAACGTCAAACACTACTTCGAAGTTATCACTCGTTTACGTTTGAGTTGAATTTCAGCACCAACCTGCTTTCAGTTCGCCTGTCTGTCTGTCTTTCATGTCTGCTTTCAGTGGCAATCAACACACAGACTTAAAATAAATCACAGACTTCTCAAATTGCCCTCGTACAACCGTAATAGTACAAAGTATCTGAAGCACTGAAGGCAGTTGTATACACGTACATATAGTACATCCTAGTCCGAAACTTTACAGCGCAGCTGCTTAAGAAATTTATATTTGCTTTGTATTGTGTTCTGGGCATGCAGCTCTTACAATTTAGCCGAGAAAGAAATTTTTTTCCACCTTTTTTTTGCCATAATTAATGTTTTGCGAGCTAAATTGCAATGAAATGTGTGCGCGGAATTCCACTTAAGTGGCAGCTAATGAGGTTATAAAAGCACGTTAATAATACGAGTATCACCGTGGTTTGTACTATGTACAAACCACCGGACAAGTGCGCATTGTTATTGTACAATAGTCATGGTGCAAAGGATTTGCAAAGCTCTGCTATACTCTTCGAATAGATGGCGTATTTTTGAGAAAATCGCTTGGCTGTCATTTTTTATTTTTGGGAAAAACTGTGTGCCGCAAGTCTTGAAGTGTTTATTTCCGTTGTATCTAGGTATATATTGAAATGATAGTGGATTTGTTGTGACGGCTGCTACACTCACAGCATACAATCGATTTTAAACAAGAAAAAATATACCATATGAAAGGTACTCATTTGCAGATATTTTGGGCGTAAAAGAATGGTCACTCACACAACGAACCAAACACACATAGGCTTTACATGAAGTACAAACGCACGCATACAAATACTAAACGACAGCATGCGAGCAGCCAGTTACAAGTTGATAAGACGAGCGCGAAAGAGTTAGATGGCTACGTACAACACTTTATATGCTCTTCACTATTATTTTGGTAATTGTCGCTATGTTTGCAGTTGTTTTTGTGATGGGCGCGTGTTGGAAAAGCAAACAAACGCATAAAGGCAGTAAAATACAAAATTTTCAGTCGAGATTTCAGTCGAGTTGCTGGTTTTTTACTTGTTTTTATAAAATATACAAATGGTAGAAGCTTTAGGAAATTAAATCTTACTGCAGGAAGTCGCTCGGCATGGAGACGTGACAACGTAAAAATACTGATGCAAGGTCGAAAGAAATGCCTTCACCAACGCAGCAAGAGATTCATGTAATTCTCTGTGACTTTTGATCAATCAAGCCAATACAAATTTTTAGTGAATGCCAAAGAAACTATTTGCAAATGATTTCGAAGATTCTAATATGGACAATGTCGGCCAAAATCTTCGATCGCCGAAAAAAATGTGACTCTTCTTAAGATTGACGAAGATCCAGGATTGATACAAAAAATGATTGCTGAGGAACTGGGATTAAATGCCACGACTGTGTTGTAGGATGAAGTCGTTGAAGTCGTTTGGGATATGAGGTCGTTTGGCGTAGCCCACATTAATGAAATCTCTTCACTTGGGAAAACTTGTACCAGTGAACCTCGCATACGATGCTCCTTTGATGACGACCCGACAAGACGACCAAGCATGCGTTGCAAATACTAAGTCTGGCACAACCTTCTCAAATCTGGTATTCTGAATCAGGTCCAAACAGAAGCTCGAGTTTATTTGGCCCATTAGGATGGTTAGAATTGTATCTATTACAATTCATGTTTTTGATGAAATTCGTCACAGTGAAGTGGACCCAAGACACATGTCAAAAAACCTAAGATATCAAGCTGCTTTCGTGCTACTGATTTAAGCTAATTGTTAAAATATGGCGAACAAATGACTTATCAAAGTTTATAATTTTATTCGAATTAAAAATCAGCTCTATAGAATTTAAAATTTCATCTTTTGAAACTTTGATATCAGTACATAGCAAATCTTCAATAAATTTTACAACAGAGCAATTAAATTTCACTCCGTTTTTTTTATTTTATTTTATTTACTTATTTTTAGTTTTGTATTAATGCGAAATCAAATCGCTTCATGTATAGAGACTGCAATTGAGTGTTTTAGTTTGGTGTAGAGGTTAAAGTTGCCCCATTTGAAATGACTTCTTGGAATATCCGTTTTGATGCTCTTATACGGTTTTTTCCCCTTAAGTTGTGGATACTGTTGCTGTTGTAATTCCGTGTAGGGCTCACAAGTTGTTTCCTGTGTGAGTTTCTCACTGCAGCTCATCGAATTTGACGAAGAGTCAAACTGCATTCCGATGTGATGCACGTATCTTGAGTTATTAGAAGTTTTCTTCCTTGGCAGTTAAAAAACTGCATTTGTATTAGGAAGATGTTTGACAGGATCATTTTCGAAATCCGCTGTTTCCACTAACACTGCTTAATAATCTTACACGACAGCAAAATCCTTTTGTTTACCAATTCGAAGCGCTTTGATTTCGCATTAATAAAAAACTCAAAATTAACTTTAAAACAAAAGAAACCGAGTGAAATTTCATTGCTCCATTATTATACTTATTGCAGAAGTTATTGAAGAACAAACATTCAGAAACTGCTCTTTTATGCACTATAGTACACGTGTCTCATCCAAATAGAATTGCACGCTTTGACAAACCATTTTACGCCATATTTTTTAGAATTTCTGTGAAACAATTTGAAACGCTTGCAAAACAAAATAATTATTAAACGGGAACAATATTCTTGTATATACATTCTGTCAAAAAGGTACCGGACATTGCACAATTAAAAACACAAAATGATTATTATTTAGCCAAATTTATTATATCGCCTACAAAGTAGGACATTTATGCCAACGCATAATCAAAACATTTTTAAAACGCATTTTTCGGCATCGACTTCAGTTCTTGTCGCAATACTCGTTTATGTCTTCTATTGACTGAAAACGGGTGCCTCGAAGTGGTAATTTCTGTTTTGGAAGGAGAAATACATCTGCTGGAGTCACATCATGTGAACACAGTGTTTGTTTGATGCTATTTGTTGAGTTTTTGATAAGAAATACGTTTATAATGGTGCAAAATCCAAGAGTTTTCTTTCCACAAATCTGAACTATTACGACAAAATGGCTCTTTCAAATGCTGCATAGCACTCAGATAATATTCTTTATTTACGGTCTGACCTTCTGGCAAGATCAAAGAAAACAGTCAACATTACAAAGACTTTTGATGGTGTTTTTGTTTCGGTTATGGCGCCATTCGGATGCTTGTACACTGGTTTGCATGACAAACTCATTATAATTCATTGTAACCCATGTGGAGTTGGAATTGACTTGTTCTACCATGTCTTTAAAGTTATTTTTTTACAATATGTTTTTAATCTCCTTCAAAGTAATTCACGTTAGTTTAAATATACATATTCAAAAGCTTGTTTCAATCTTAGAAACACTATTTATAGACCGATTTTTGGAAGAACTTTAACTCTTTTTTCTACCCAACGGTACCAAAAGTTTTCCTGTTTTAAAGTACGATTCGTACTCAACTTTCTTGAATCAAGTGGGATATGGGATCGATTAATAAATTATGCGCAGAAATCTTTAGAATAAGTAAAAAATTCCTGAAAGAAATATAAAAATCTAATTCTATAAATCTGTACTCAAGTCAAGTACAAAAGTCTCGTAATATAAAATAAGTTCTTTTTGACTTGAAGTAAGTAGAAAATACTTAAATCAGCATCTGAGCGGAAAAAGAGCCTGAGAGCCAAATCAATTTTTCTCTCTCAGCTGCTAAAATTTATTCGCACTGATAGTAAATGGAAAAAGCAATGGGTTGTGATTCGGCAACTCCATGTGTCGGGTGCCTGTTAGCCGAGGTAGTTAAGAAGATGAAATTTTCTTGACAACATACAATTTTAAACAAACTTCGCAAACGGCAACAAAAACTCAAGTTTTTTAAAAAGTGATTTCGCACGAACCATTTAAAAGAATGTGAGAGAGTTCGATCAGCATTTATAGTAGATGATGAACCTGAGATAAGATGTAGTTCACAATATATCAAGCGAGGTTCGTTTAAATCATAAATTCGGGTTAGTTTTTTATCAGAAGGTCAAATAGCTGAATTGTGAACGTTCTGGGTATGACATCCACAAAATTTAGTATACATCATCTGCTTATGTTCACTTTCGTTTTTTTAGTTTGTAGACTAGTGTTATTCATATTGAGTTTCAAATCTAATTCTTGATTTATTAAGTATAACAAATAGTCCAACAAACTCATTATTATTAAAAAATTTAAAAAAAAAAACAAACTTTAAAATAATGTGGTGAAAAATTGCAACTTAAAGTGTATAAAATAATTTTATATAGATGTAGCTCGTGAACTATGGCATATAAAAGGGCTTCTTACGAAATTTTTGTATCAGTACACAGAATAATGAAGCAATTGAAATTCACTCCGATTGCTTTATTCATTTTTATTTCAATAGCACTGCGAATTCAAAGTGTTATGGGAGCACACACTGTAGGTGGTAAACCAAAAGATTTTCTTGCCGTGGACGAATTGTATGCATTATGTAAAGAACGGGTAAATTATAACTATAAATTTCATATTATATGATTTATTCATAGGGAAAATGTTTGTTCTTATTCACAGGTTCCATTTGTGACAGCGATATTAGTTTGCGCACGGAATGGCATGATATTAGCAACATCCCAGAATGTAATACAGCAACGACGAATTGAACTATTTTTGACCAAACATGGTAAATTTTGAAGAACAAAAAAAAAACTTTCTTTCATAATACTTACGATAGTAGTAATGCTTTATGTTTTGTAGAGCACCTTATAAACACAGCTGTTTGGTATGCGTGGTTAGGCGCAACTGATTTTGGATCAAAAAATAAGAACGATTGGTACTGGATAAAAGATGGCACAAGAGCTGAGTATCACAATTGGGTGGTGGGACCAGATTTTGTTGACCTTTTTTTGCTTATCTCTGTAGAAAAAGGTAGTAGACGATTTAAATGGGCCCATGGAAATGAAAAACATTCCAACTATCCTCTTTGCCAAACGAAAAGAGCATCCGGAGAAATTCAAAATTGATTGAACACGTTTAAACTTGTAAGTAAATACAGTTTGTGTTTTTAAAAGGTATAGAACATTTAACTGAAATAAAACAAATACACATAAATGGAATGATTTTGGTTACATTTTTCAACACTAACTCAATATTGGCTTCCAAGGCTGAAATCGTTGCTGGTTAGTTCGCGATCTTGCGGGCCAGGCAACGGATCTGTTACTGCAAAAGCAAAAAATAAATATGGAACAACCAGTATGGAACAATCATTCCCATTCAGAGGGGGGTAAATTATACCAAACACAGGTGTTTTTATAGGCCCGAGATTTCGGGTTCACATTTTTTTTTTTTTTGTTTTTTTGTACAGTAAGGCCGGGCGGTTGGCATTGAGAGCGTTGCGTTTGCTCTTCTAATTTCTTTGGCACTTTATCTCTGTTTCTGTCTCGCTCTAACTCTCTCTTCTATTGCCAGTTTCTTAAACCATGGCGAGAAACTGCCAATTGAAAACATAGAAACATAAAAGAGAGCAACACAGCGAACTGCGGCAACTATTGTAACATGTTTGTGTATAAATTAGTCAGTTCGCACGGTGTTCTCTGAAAGAAAAATAATGCTAACCAACAACAATGGCATAAATTCAGCATATGAAGTTCAATTTGTTATCATTTGATATACGTATTAATAAAATGTGAAAGATTGTTAAGAAAATCAGATTTCAAAACGATAAATGTTTAAGTTTGAAGTCTCTAGCGCTTATAGGTCCTAAGATCCGTTGTCTCATACATACAGATGTATGGACAAACGGACAGACGGACAGAAGGACAAACGGAAATGTCTAAACGACTGAGTTTCCATGCTTACCAAGAATTTACATATATACTTCATGTGTCTACTACGCCTCCTTCTGCCTGTTACATACATTTGCACAAACTTATGAAACACATGTGACTTTGGGTATAGGGTATAATAACTAGTTCCGGGTTAAAAACTATAATATTATTAACTGTATTTTAATATGGTATCTACTAATTTTGTAATGACTTCTAGATCACTTTATAAAGTTGGATAATTGGTATGCGTGGTAAGGCGCAACTTCTTACGGATCAAAAGATGTGAACGATTAGTGCTCGATAGAAGATGGCAAAATGGTTGAATATAGTAATTGGGGTCCAAATTTACAAAGTTTGGTTGACGTCTATTTGCTCATTCAAGTGTCAAAAAACTTGAATGAACGTTTCATGTGGCATCTAGCAAACATTATTAGATAGCGGCTATTTTCTTTGCCAAACGAAAAAAGCATCTGGACAATTGGTATACAATTTTTTTCTTTTAAATTAAGCTACATAAATTGTAACTTGTACAAAAACACACATCAAAATGCTTGCAGTATGAAACTTATTAAATATGAAATGAATGCATTCATGCAGCACTCTATTAGAAATAGTACATATGTATATGTACTTGATACATAACGATACTTGTATGCAAAGAAGCTCATCGCCGATAAATCTAATAAAAAATAGCTCTTAAATAAATTTCATATTATTATTAAATTAGTCATATTTCTTCATATTTATATAAATTGAAACTAATGTTTAAATAAACATTTAAAGTATGCAATTCGATGATACTTTGTCTTATATTTGAACAATATTGCCACTTTCTGACATTTAATGCGACTTTTGTATCTAACAATAAGTTCATTTGGAATACATATAAAATAATTTGATTTTTTCAATGCGGCTTTTGCCTTTTGCTTTTTTATTTCATTCTAATCGAAATTTTTTATTGTTAATAGTCACGAAATGTTTTAGTAGAGAGTACGGCAAGGTAATGTCAGTTATTTGACAGTTGAGTGTAATAGTGCAATGAACAGTGGAACTAAGAGGGCAGTACAGAAAGTCTGTTATTGAAAAATTATATTTACTGAATTATACTTGTATAACTACAAGATTATTTACCACTAGAAAATAGTGTAGATCGTTTAAAAGTTATAATTCTAAACTGGCTATGAGTGCGAATGAAATGCTATGTTTCATTTACCTTTACGAATATGACACAAAACAACAAATCGAAACAATGAGAGTTTAGAGAGCGACATATCAGTATTATTTTAACAGCGACAGCGATTCTCAGTAGGTAGGCAACATCGTTTACAGTTATGTTAAAAAATGCTGTTCTCTTTTGTATTCATGATCAGTGACTGTTAGTGATGCACCGATGCATGTATGTACTCGATATATATCGATACTTTTATGCAATATATGTGTAGTTTTTCAAAGGACGCTCATCTCCGATACATATCGACGCACTAGTACGATAACTAAAAGTACACATCTGTACTAAAAAATATATTTTTATTTGCGTGAAATAAGTTTTGAAGAGTGTAAATAAAATAATATAATGCTGCCAGTAATTTCAAAACTTTTTGACGATATTTTAGACGGACTTGGCTTAACTCAATGATAACTCGATGCCGCCAAAAATGCCAAACAACCTCCTATCAAAATTATAGCATGCCAATTTTTCAGGGATGCAATGTATGAACCGGCTATATTCGACGACGTCGATAACTTACAGAATAGTTAGGAATAACTTCCATTATATCATTGGTATACATTTTCAAAAAAAACCTTTGCAGGGTATCTCTATAGTCTGCCACGGTCACAATATATAACCGATAATTGAATGGTATTCATTTGCAGATGTGCACAAGCTATTATTTTATCAAAATCGCTAGAATATATTGTGCGTAAAAGTCTTTAACAATCGTCACTAACATAACGAAACAGACACACAAACGATTTACATGAATAAAAAAGGCACACACACACACACACACACAAATATTGAATGATACTCGTAGCATGCCAGCAGACTGTTACAAGTTGATAAGACTCCGCGGAGGCAAAAGAGATAGAAAATTTCTAGCTATACTTTGTACGCGCTTCGCTATTATTTTGGTGACTGCCTTTCTATTTGTAGTTGTTTTGAATGGCGCTTGGTGAAATACTTCTATTCTATTCTATTCTATTCTTATTCTCAACTAAATTCACATACTTTGTAAGCCACTCTCGTATAATTTAACTAATATTTTTTAGCTAGTTTGGGGTAAGAGTAGGTATGTTTTTCAACCACATTCGAGAATGTGCTTTCCATTTCGACCATTTTTGTTTCGCTGTGCTGAATGCATTTTCAGCCAAGTTGAGCTGAGCTGAGTTGAGTTTAGGTAGTAGACGAACCTTGTCGTTATTTTCTTGTATGTGTCAGAGTATATTTCATTCTGGTCGTAATGGCGGCATAAAAACTGCAGTAGTCGCTTATATGCAGATAAAGTTGTTTGAATGTTTGGCGTTAGGAATTGAATTTACTAAATTAGGTTGAGTAGATCGCTGAAATATGCAAACATTTTTTTCTTTTTGGTTTTTCTGCATAGGTCACCGAGTGTTGCTTTGACTGATATCTTATTGTTAGATCTCTGTGTGAAGTTGCATAAATTAAAATAGTACATTTTGGTGTTTTAATAAAAACAATAAAATAAAATAATTTAAAAAAGCTATTCGAAAATATGTATGCATTATATTACGATTTTTTTTTTTTTTTTTTTTGGATACCAAAGATCATTTGAGCAAGCGAGACAGCAGTATCATCTGAAATTTTTTCTTATTCTTTATTTGGTTCTTCAGCTCACTCCAAGGTTTTTGAATCGAATTTAAGTCTGGTGATTGACTCGATCAGTTTTGAAATTCACTTTCTTTACTTGAACTAAATTCTGAATTTCAAGTTTGGGCGTGTGTTTTGCATATTTATCGTGTATCTCACTGGCATATTTTCCTCAGCGTGCTCCTCACCAGGATATATTTCTACTGAAATTTTGACATGAAGTATGGGCCCAATGGTAAGACAAACGTCTCCAAGCCATATTCCATACTGCCATCCGCAAACTGTCCATGGAATTCTTCTATTTTGGTCGTCGACTTTGCTTCATCGTTAAACAGAACGTTTCGACAATTTCTTTCACCGACTGGGCTAGACCAGAAAGTTTTCTGACAATTCGGCCTGATATGTTAGACTTTTTAAGTGGATTACGAACTATACAGGGTATAATAACCCATTTCAGCACAAATGAATTTGAATGTGCAGTAACACTATACGGTTATCTGTTTTAGATAACCTTTTTTGGTCTTTCGCTAATTTCAATATATTTTCTTGGTCTTACGCAAAACACAATAATCTAGGAAACTGTTCGTGAAGACCGTAGGCGACAGTAGGTGAACTTTCGACGCTGATTCCACAACTCTGCAGATCTGCCTTCTACGAAACAATTACAACAACTCTGGAATTCCGTAGCAGAGCGCAGCATAAAATGAATCGGCTCGCTAGCGCTTACGAGTTCTTTGAACGATTTGAATGGAATAGCGGAGATTTTCTGAGATGCATCGTGACTGGAGATGTAACCTGGATTCTGTAATATACACTTCAGATAAAATGACAGACATCACAATGCCCAACACATCACACTACACCAGTTCCCCAGTGCCGAAATTCAAAACCTTGAACTCGGGCAAAAAAAAAATCAGGGCCAACATGTTTACGCACCGAAAAGGGATCATCTGCCTCATAGGTAGGCGATTAATTCAACTTCTTACTGTGAGACCCTAAAAAATCTCAATAATGCAATTCAAAATAAACGTAGGGGAATGTTGACGAAGAAAAAGTGCTTTTTGCGCTTTTGCACTCATTCGGTTGGGACATTTTGACACATCTCGCATTTTTCACGGCACATCATACTTTGCAGCTGTGCCCTAAAAGCTCACATGTGTGGAAAAAGTGTTCCACCGATGAGATGAAACAAAATATCCTGAACTGGGAGAAGCAGATGGCGGTAGAATTATTTGAGGAATGCATCAAAAAGCTTATTCCGCTGTTTACAACCTGCATAGGAGATGAAGGCGAATATGTGGAGAAGTAAATGACCATGCATATTTACAAACAATTTCCTGAAATTTTTTATTAATGAAAATTTGTTTATAGAAGGATCGAGTACTCTTAATTTCTGAATGTGTTTCATATATATAATGGGAGTGTTCAAAGCTATTTGATTAAACATAAAAAAATAGTAGTAATGGCTGTGTGCCGTACACTGCATTCCGTGACAGCTTAGTGCCTAAAATTAATAATAGCTAGGTTACGATACTCAGCCCGCTCGGCGCAATTCGAAACTCGTTTCTCGCTTCGTTCTAGCTGTATCGCTTGCACTCGCTTTGGGTTTCGCTTGCACTCTGACGCCTTTTGAGCGAACACATATGTTCTCAAATCATAAATGTTTGAAAACACTCTAAAGTATATTTTTTTTCAGCTAATTTATCAAACAAGAATTCGAGTTTTCTTTTTAGTCATTTCTTTGAGTCGTTAGGTACCCCTAATATAGAGTTGTCAACTATTGTGTGAAATTGTTTTACATTTTCTAATTTAAACAATCGGTAAGATAAATTTAAAAATAATAACAATAAAATATTCACATTTGTTATACCCGAGCAAAACCGACAAACATTTTTCTGCTGTTTTTTTTTTTTTTAATTTCAAATAGCAACTTCTAACTATACAATTTCAATAAATTGAACATGCTGTCAATGCATTTTGTAGCCTTTAACCACTATGAAAAGCATGTCAGTCTAGCAATATACGAAGCTTTATATATGTATATAACTATATGAGTGTCTGAGAGTGTATGTTGTTATTATTACTGACAGCCGGACGGACAGACAGACATACAAACAGCTAGTCAGACAAACGAACTATAAGTTGTACATGCACTATACAAATTCAATATTTCAATTTTGTGCCAATTTCGAAACAGAAAAATCCATTAGGAATATCTGTGTTAATTTTCTGGCATGTGTAACGCTTAAAGTTTTGCGATAGTAATCAACAAAATTGTTAGATATTATGTTATGAGATTTTAATAGATAACTAGTAGATACATAGTTCATTTTAATGTTTATTGCCTTAAAAAGCAAAAAAGCAATTAATAAAATTGTATGACTTAGAGGTCGACATAATGCTAAGAGAATCTACATCTAACTTTATGACTTCGCATGCAATAATTTTAGCTAACTCATATTCTTACTAACAACATGATTAAGTGTGTCCTTCACGCATATGCCGTGCAAATCCGTTGAATAAATGCCGAGATTAAAGTGACAGACAGACAGTAGAAAAGTACCTTAGCTGTGGATGGTAGTCCACGCAAGTGAAATGCCAAAAAGCGCAGATTTCAATTGGCTACTGGTCATTGGAAAGCGCTTTCAAATTCGACTCTTAGATGGTGTTATTCAATCACTATTCAAAAAAAAATTTGGTCAAAATATATGTTGAACATTTTTTGCAATTTGCCAAAAATTGTGTCCAAAATTTTGTGCTCATATTTCAAGTGACAATATGTTGTTGAACTGGGCAAATTTCGATATATTATACTTTTCTGTAGAACTTCTGTGAGCCGAGATATAGCATTGCAAATAACAGATTGTACATTTTACTTTTTATAATGCGTTACTTGTTATAATGCGTCATACTAATGGCTGCTACAACTGTTATACGTAGCATGGTCAGAAACCTGTTATACTCTTATACTCTTCGGTTTTAGAAATGTTTTCGTATAGATGCGTGTATAAATATATGAAATATATGAGTTGGTTATTTAATATTGCACATTTGTGGCCACAAATTGATATGTTTGTATTTATTATACTCACACTTAACCATAAGCGCAACGGTGTGACCACTTCAAAGGAGTGTTTGGCGATGCTCAACCGTAATCCGAACTAGTTTTTACTCCGTTTCTTAACCGTGGACGAAATATGGAGCCATCACAACACAGCAGAGTTCAAAGAACAGTCGAAACAGAGGACTTCTCGGGATGAATTACAAAACAGAAGGCCTAGGACATGTCCGTAGTTTTTTGGGATGCACGGCGGTGTCATTCACTCTGAGAATGATAAAACACTCATAGGCGAATATTATTCAGAGCTGTTGAAGAGATTCGACATTGGTTTGAAACAAAAACGACTACATTTGGTGAAGCAAAAAATGCGCTTCCACCAAGCCAAGTGCAGTCGCCATGGTAAAAATTCATAAATTGAACTAAGAACTTCTAGCCCATCTAACATATTCTCCCTTCGACTATTTCCTGTGTCCAAACATGAAGAAATAGCTCGCCGTTAAGAGATTTGAGTCGAATGAAGAGGTTATCGCTGAAACAAACGCCTACTTTGAGGACCTTGAGAAATTCTATTTTTGGAAGGAATGAAAAAAATGGAAAAGCGCTGGACTAAATGTATCCAGCTAAACGACAAAAATCCGTAGAATAACGAATTCGATGTTCTAGCTGAAGAACTGTATTTTATAACATGAAATGTTTAGCAACATAACGGACGCTCAATTACATATTACAATCAATCCCAACAATACAAATGAAAAATAAAAAATCTATCGTCACAAAAATGAAGTTTTGTGAGTTGCAAGTAGGCTGTCGTCACTTGGTTTTTACTTCGTCAAGAGTTTTTTTTTCATTTGATAAGAAAAGACTTTAAATTAATGGTAAAGAAAGCTTAAACGCCTGCATGTATGCTACAAAATATTTAGACGATGAGTACTTGTAAGTGTTTAAGTCGACAACTAGGCTAAGAATAACATGAGCTGCATGAAATTTAGCATACTTATTAAAGCTTTGTGCATGACGACGACAACGACGACGCCAACTAGAATGCCTACTACTTTGTCAAGGACATTTTCCACCCTTGTAGGGGTTGTTTTTTTATGTTAACACAACGACTCCTGCAAACTGACAGTTATGCGTGTTTATGGCGCTGTGAAATGAAATTTTTGCAGGTGATTTAACAGTTATTAGTAGACAAACGCAAGGATTGCCTCAACTGTGTATACGGCCTGAAAATAGGCAATAGTAGGCAACAGCAGTGTAAGCTAATCCCAAGAGAGCTAGTATGTATATATACACTCGTATATGTATATCTTGTGCGTATATAGAAAAATTGTCTAACATTATAAACTTTTATTTGAATTTTATTATTTGCAAACAACTAAAATAAAATAGAAGACAAGCAAAGAGTACGAGTTGTATAGAGTATAAGCTGCACTAATATGTATAGGGTGGTTTTTTTCTCTGTAGTGGTTCCATTTTCCAACAGGGGCTTAAACTGTCATAAATTGGTCAGTTCTTCTGGCAACGCTTTTGTCAAACGTGCTCAGTTTGGTTAATAATTTTATTATAAATAGACTAAGACTACAAATTATTCAAATTTATTGCGGTTCAGTTCGGGATTCTTATCATGCGCTACGTACATTTGACGATCGACATAATCGCCTATTCGAGCAACTAATTGGATAAACCATGTTTAATTTTCGCAGCACATATACTCTAAATAAAAATTGATTGCCAATTGAACTTCCGGAATGGTCCACAACCCTAAACTGACACAATCGTAAACTATCACAATCGTAAACTGACAGCCTAAAGTTATCTTTTTAATAAAGCCAATTTATAGTCTGAAATTATGTGTTCTCTGCGTTACAATACATTTCAAAATTCTACACCTCTTTAAAAAAAAAACACCCTATTTAAGCAAGTAAAAACATGCAAGCATACTTTGCGGCACTGAGCCAGCAAAGCGATACAAAATCTTACAAAACTGACACAATTTCATGCGAAACAATTGAGGCAAGTTTGAAAACTTTTACAACAAGTTTAAATATGCTTGATTAAATAAAGATTTTCAAAAGTTCTACTGACAACTTCCATTCCAAAGACAAAAGAAAGATTTTTTTATAAAAAAAATAATAATAGAATAAAATAGAAAAAATGCACTCAGAAGTCAAAATGTTGTAAATGTTTGTAGAATGCATTTATAAATAAATATGTGCATAGTTTTCTTTGTTCAGCTAGCTAAGATTTTCTTTGAAAAGTCAAGTAGAAAAATAGTATAGGGAAATTGTATGTAGAGCAGTTGTGTAAGTAGTACACGCCTAAAATTATGCAATGCTTTTATATGCATAAAACCTTCAATGAAAAGGATTGAGAGCTATTTTCTTAGTACAAATTTTTGAATTTGAACGCCTATATCACTGTATATAGAATGTGAATTGATTTGTTCGATAGCATATTAACGATTTAAGTTGGTAGTTGTTAGCGCCCAAATTGTAGATCCCAAATTGTGTGGACGGATAGATGGAGTTGCAGAGAGGGATATGCATGCAGATGCACAGACGTACGCATAGCAAAAAGGAAGAACGAGATTTTATTATTCATCTAAATATTATCTATTTACATTATGGGATTTAAAAATATTTATAACGGGTGATTTATTGAGAAGATTTTTTTCATTTTGTTTTTTTTTTTTTTTTTTTGTTTTTTTCATGATTTACGCATGACTGCTGTCATACTGTTAACTTTTTTTTATTCGGTATTGTGTTTGACAATTCATCATGAAAAGACTCACACTAAAAAAAAATTTTTGTAAAGCTCAATACTCAGTTCGAAGAAAATTTTTGATACCGCAAAAAAAATTTCATATAAAAACAACGCTGTCAAACAACAAACAAAAATTTCCGGCGCGAATTGTTTTTCATCGAGTACTCAGATAACAAAAATGTTTGCTACAGAAAATACTACATATGCTAAGAGAATAGTTGACAAAGAGTGTGAACTTTTGCAATTCCATTAGAAAAAACCAAAGAAACTTCAATATGTGTGGAATTTTCACTTAATAAATATCTGAATTTAGTATTTCATGTTGATTTGGGAACACTGTTTTTTGTTTGCATGACATAACAGTAATAATTTAGAATTTCGGTAGCAAAAATTTTCATCCATCTCAGTATTGTGCTTAAAAAATGTATACTTCAAACTGATTTACAATATATATTAAACATTTTTCTATAAGTATATTCAAAATGTGTGAAAATAGCAAGCCAAATTATTGACTTTGAAACATTTACACGTAATGTCAATTAAATTGTTACCGAAAATTTAGAAAATTAGTAACACTAATTGTAATTTATAGCAACTAATAAGACAACTATAGCCAAAAAACTACCGAGAAAATTTACACGAAAAAACTATTAAGTTTTAAAATGTTGTTGGCAATTAGTTGGGTAGTTGGTGGATAGTAGTTGGTTGGTCTGTGTTAGTTTCAAGTCACAGCCTCACTGCCAGACTTCAAGTGTGCATCATTAAAAAGTAATTTACATGCAGCAGGCAACAATCAAGCCTGAAGTATAGCAGTGAGCAGTCTCGCGACAAATTGACATTCGTATGCCAATATATATATATACATATATCTATATAGAGCCTAGTAGCCTGGCATGCTACGCTGACACGAATCATTTCATTGACTGAGCTTTCATCAGATGCTGTAGGAAGTGTTACACAACGTGTAACTTGTTACGGCAAGTATGAGAATGTTGTTAATTTTAAATTTGAAACACGTTCTCAACTCAATTTTATCGCATGTTACGCTTTGCTGAGTAGCTACATCTATTTTTCTTATACTATTTTTTTTTTTCTTATTCACGGCGTTTGCTTGTCATGAATTCTGATTTGAAATGTCCAATGTGCACTGAAGTTTGTACAATTAGTCTACTCAATATTTGACTGCATAATTTATACATTTACAATGCAAGCACTGACGACAATAGAAACTTTGATAGCCTATAAATTGGCCTGAAAGTCGTTGAAAGCGAAGGAAGCTCGTTGTACGCCCGAATGTAGGCGAACTGAATTTTGTATCTGCATAAATACAGACACATGTTCCACTTCCCAAATAGAATTTCACTCTTACGTAAATTTAATTCAGCTCTGCACAAATAATAAGTTCTAATATAATTTTGCATAATGGTCAAAAAGTTGATCTTTATAGAAGACAATCCTATGTGCCTCATTCCTTGACTGAGGTTTTTTTTTTTTTTGCTTTGTTGAAATTTGTTTGCACCTTACTTTTAGCTTGAACGTACACATGAGAATTTCAACAGCTGCTAAAGAGAAAGTTTGTATAAATATATAAATAGATAGGTAGATACATATACATACAATATAGAACTCATAGTGCTAATTAAGAACGGCTGGACAAAAGATGCTAAAGCTTCCTTCTTTTTTTGTTGGCTCTTGTTTGCCAGTTACCTTTAGTTTTGCATGCTTTTAGGTTTTTGGGAGTATTGTTGCGGAGCACATTGCTGACGAGTTTGTTTTAAAGTTATTTATTAGTTAAATTTACTTTAATGCTTTGCGTTATTGATACAGCTGACTCCATACAAGAAACGAAAGAATTCTTTATTTTAATTTATGTTAAATTCAAACTACCAAGCCTATCGTTTCACTGTTTTCGTACGCGGTACGGCTTGTAGATTTTCTATTAAGCCTAGTTTCTTGATACCCTACGCGTCGCGGGTGTTTACGGTTTGACAGATTTTCTGTTAAGCCTAGCGTTTCAGTATTCCCAACGAGTGTTCACGACTTCGATGTTTAAACCCATTATTTCGCGTAAATAGCACGACAGAACAGGCTGCGATTTGAGATTAGGGTTGGGTCACTTTACATGTATTTTGAATTTAACACATATCATACCTGCCCTAGCATATATTTACACGTAACACATTCATCTTTAAACACTCATAAGAAACACACTCACTTTATATAAACTCATACGATACGCCCTCACCCACACACGCATGGCTTGCCCACCAGCGCACCTCACGGGCCGCATGAATACAGCCTCTCATTCGCTGACCCTACTAGTTTTAAATAGTTTAAGATTACTGAAATAAATCGCCATTTAAACCTAAAAACATAAATACTCTATTGATTTCCTTCCGAAGCCAGTTCCGAAGAAAAAAAAATTATTAAACCAAGAATTTTATACATCGTTTAAAAAAATCCATACTCAACATACTATTGATACCATTATGGATCAATTCAAGCACGGTAATCCTAATTTTTTCATCAGTGTCGTGTCTGTCAGTGTCTGTCTCTCCGTCTGTCTGTCTGTCAGTCTGTCTGTCCGCTGCCTGTGTGATTCAAAACTAGACAATCAATTATACAGAAATTAATATGAAATTGAATATAGAAATAACTTATATTCATAGGTTGAACAGGCATTACAATGACCATGTCACTCCCATTTTAAGATATAGCTCCAAAACAAACTCTCCGACCACTTTACAGTTTGTCGTAAGAAACACTTTTTTTGATATAGTCAATGTCAACATGAAATTCGATACGCTGGCTTGTAATGTATGGAAGCCTCATACACTCGTATACATATTAATGGGTATTTCCAACCCACTTCTACAGTTAGTTCCTATAAAGACCAAACTTTGTGTTTTTAGCAAGTAAAACTTGCTCCAATCTTTGAGCTAAACACATCCGGCCGTCTGTCTATATGTCTGTTTGAAAAAAAAGTTCTCGAACTAGAAAAGATAAAAGGAGCTAGACTCTCTAGGTGCTGCAATTTACTTGGCTGCTTTCTTTTATATTTCTATGTTTGCTGTTAGCAGTTTCTTACATGCTACAATAATAAGGTAGCGTGTTGAGTGCAATTTTTTTCTTTGTTACTGTGCGTATGGTATAATAAGTATTATACTATACCATGTTAAAGATACAGACAATAGATGGACTACCTCGCCCATTGTGGAATTTAGCAGCGAACGCAAAAAAATCATCCATCCCAATCGATTATACTATAAACTATTTTCTGCTAAGAATACTTGGGCGCACCGAGTAAACTGTGAATGAAACATTTGTCAGACATCGAGTAAGCTGAGAATAAGTTGTTAATTGTGTGAAAATAAATTTGTTCTATTAATAATTCTCCGTGAGCACATTTCTATGAGTTCAGAAATGTTGCAAAAACTCATCCGAAGTAAATACTCCTGCCATATTGGACTCTTTCTTGTCTTCTGTCTGCTGTTATATTTCTACACGGAACCAATAAGTACATTGTTTGACTTTGACTTTGATACGACATTTGAACCAGAGCCGTTCTATGTCATCAACGGCGTCTGCCAGATGAGGGCACTACCAATTACAAACGACGGCATAGAAAAGTTCATTTTTAATTCGTTATACGTGCATTGTACTAAGCAGACTATTTTTGAAGCAATCACCAACAAAGGTAAAAATTATCTAAAACTAAAAAGAAGCAAACATCATATACGGAACTACTACAGATTGCCAACCACAGCTACGATTTCTTGTGAATATCGCGCTGTAGAACGTTTGGATGACGACACAAATCGTCTAAGTGAAATAGTGTACAAATTCAAATTCACAGAATTGCATAACAATTCAATAGAAATTAAAAATGATGCCGATATCATATTGCTGACATGCTATAATTGGCAAAATAAAACCATCAAGAAGGATGTGCACTTTTTTGTAAAACCACCACAGAAGTCTAACATCAGCAGTGAGGGGCAGCTTTCGGTAATGATACTTGGCATGGATTCGGTATCGCACATGAATTTCATACGTCAAATGAAACGCACCGATTTATATATACGTTCAAATTTAGCGCATATTGAATTCTGGGGCTATAATAAAGTGGGACGCAATACATATCCAAATTTGCTGCCGATGCTAAGCGGTCTCTCAGAGCCGGAATTTACTGACAATGTAAAGCAGTTGAACCTGACGCACTACGATGACTATGAATTAATTTGGAAGCACTACAAAAATGTCGGCTACAAGACCAGCTATGGCGAAGATATCAAATATTATAATCTATTTAATTTCAATCGTCCCGGTTTCAGGCAACCACCTACGGACTACTATTTACGTCCGGTACACGTGGAGCTGTATAAATCTTGGCAAATATATATAGATGATGCGCATTGCTATGGTGATCGTCACGGTAATCAAATACTATTCGAATTTGTGTATAAATTATTGCCACACATGCAAAATCATGCATTCTTCTCGTTATACTGGTGGATGCAGGATCTACATAGTGACTTCAATTATCCCAAAGTATTTGATATATACTTAGAGAAACTGCTACAAGAAATGTATTCGTCAAATTTATTAAATAACACACTGGTGCTGCTCATGTCCGATCATGGTATACGTTATGGTGCATTTCGTAATACTTATCAAGGCAAAATGGAAGATTCACAACCGTTGCTTATTATGCTATATCCGCCATGGTTGGCACGTCTTTATCCCCAAGCCATACAGAATCTTGAGCATAATACACATCAGTTGATGACTACCTTTGATTTACATGAGACACTTATGGATCTACTCGATCTGAACAATTTGCGTACCGAAAATATAATAAAACGCACATATGAATTGGAGCAGCTTGCATATATACCACGTAATATTAGTCTCTTTTTACCGATATCCGGAAATCGTACCTGTGAAATGGCAAATATTCCAGCACAGTATTGCACTTGTTTAAACTACGCTAGGATCAAGATACGCGATGAACGCGCCAGGGCTGCAGCAAAATTTGCTGTTCATTCTATCAACAAAATGCTGGAACCTTATCCATTCTGCGTGCACATGAAATTACGCCGTATACTGAATGCTTATGTCGCTCCAAGAATCGACAACGTCAAGCCCAATCAAACTAAATACAATGTGCGAGTACGTTTCGCAGTTTTGCCAAATGGTTCCTTATTTGATGCCACATTGCTTTTCGATGGAGTTACATTTATGCCAATAAGTGAAATATCACGTTCAAGTCGCTATACAAAAAATCGTAGTTGTATTTCTAAATTAACTGATATAAAGCTCGATCATCTCTGTGAGTGTATGTAGTAAGCATGTAACATTTTGAAGTTAGAATATATTATTTGTACTATATAATTATCAACTTGTAGTATTTGGTTAATAAAATGTAACATTTTACAAGGCACGACAAGAAACATCTGTGTACATCATGGTTAAAGTAGGTCCGTCTGAGTGTAAAATTCTCAGAGACTATAAGAGCTGGAGATTAGCTTAATACACACTAATACAAGTACTCTCTATCATTAGACTCCCGTCAAATTCACCATGGTATGGTGACTATACAATTAGTAATCGTATATTCGTGTTCACTTGCTCACGCTGTATCGCTCTCTTTCTATACTATGGAAGAAAGAAGTATAAATCACTCAATTCAATTCGCTTTCTTCTTCCAATCCTCTCTTTCTATCTATATGGTGTGTACACACATACATACGTATGTGCAAATATCAGTGCAATCAGATAAAGGAGAACAATTGGCAAAATTGATTTAACTGTCAGGCAAACTTGAATAACAACTAGTTTGTACAAAGTTATACCATATCAAACAATTTTTTTTTTCGTCTGCAAAACTGTGTTTTATCTATTTTTTATACATCGACTCAAAGAATTAGTAACACATCCCAATACAAATGAGTCTAATCGCAATGCGAATGTTGTTATACGAGTAAATTATGTGAGGGCGTGAAGGGCGTCAAAAATTATTCTTTTGTTTGAATTTGTCGGCAGGAAAGCAAAGGAATATACGAGTATATAGTTTAATCAAATTAAGTTGCAACAGTTAAAAAAATGCCCGTGCACATGACCAAACATGAGCATGACTAACGCAATAACCAAAGCAGATCAGCCCGACCACATGGACACATGACCACCAAGCGCTATCTATCAACGATCTTGACGAAACGATAAAACAGCAAGTACGAATCGGAACCGGCAGAACGTTGAGGTAAGCATAAAAAACGAATCATATGTACGAATCATGCCAAGTATGTAGTAAAGTGCTAGAAATAAGAAAAGACGTATCTACTAATTCAAATAATATTTATTAGTAGCCTTGGGTGCTTGGTAGTAAAAAATTCAATGCTGGTAGCATAGTTTTAGAAACGTAAATCAAAATTGAGCCGTCGATCGCGATTGTAATGTTAATAGCATTGAGTGGATAGCATAAATCACGGTAGTTCCAGTGATAATGTCGTTCATAGACTGTCAACAGAATGCCGAGGAGATTATAAGAAAAGAGCACAACGCAGAGCATAGCAATTCAAAGGGAACACCTTATACATAGGGTTAAGTGATGAAGTACGATACTAGGAAATTGTAGAGCAATTTACTGATTTTCGTTAGCAGTACTCAGTACTACTATACTACTTGAAGTAAATAAAGAAAATCCTTGCTAATAGCGAGTATATCGTCTTAGAAGATGCTTGTTCAAATAGTTCTTTCAATGCTGCACTGAAACTTGGAGAAGCCTCTCTATATGTATTAGTCCCACTTAAAAGTTTATTAGCAATAGTCCCGTTAGGCACCGCAATGTAACCTAAGGCCAAAGCCTCTAGAATGCTACTATGACCATGGAACATATTCAATATTTTGTTCCTTTGTCTTCTATAAAATACCCGTATAGTGTTAAACCTTATCCTTACCGCGCTAAATTTTATGCACGTTGTATAAAATGTATGACATACGGAAACCATAAAAATACCAAAATGTGTAAAATTATGTCGCTATAAATTAAGCCATTTTAAGTGTGTAACTGGTCTTGACTTTCGTTGCACATGAAGACATTTAGACTATAGGTATACTTATATAGGGACATCTTCCTTTGTTTGCAAAGTTTATACAATTTGGAATATCAAACGGCGACTATCTCAAACGGAAGTGACGTCGCAAATGTAACGAAGAAATATTTAAAGTTATTTGCATTTGTCAAGCGTTGAAATATTTGAATTGCATTTAATTGAAATTTATTTTCGTAAGGCGTGAAAAGAATTTACTAAAGCCAGCACTGCACTGCAGTAATTTTTTTAGTGGAAATATATATTTACAATACATACCATAGCTACATATTGACATGTCAATTAACTATGCATAGCATCAATATTATGATTAACAGCTTCATAATTATCGCTTTAATTAATGAAATATTTTTTGGTTGGTAACATTTGCACGACCCGATGGTTTAAAACTCGCACATGGCAATAATATTTTTCGAAAAAGTAAAAAACAAAATTTAAATTTTATAAAAAAAGTTTAGTAAAAACGAATCTTTCATACGCTTTATATCGAAAATGCAATATGTGAAAGGTATAAATGTGTAATGTCTAACAAGAGTCGGACCTAGTTCTCATTAATAATGAAATTTGGTCGAAATTTCACCATTGGCGCCAACCGAACTTTTCATTTCGTTAAAAATTATGAACGAAAAAGTATATGTAAAAACTTTTTGTGAACTATAAGTATTATTAAGTTTTAAGTAAAGTTCAAAATTAAGTTTTAAGCCGAAAAGGTTCTGTTGCTTTTGAAATGAAGATGAAAGACCTTTACGTCATTATACATTTTTTTTCAAACTAACACATCATAAAGGTCATCAAAGCTACAGTCCCATTGTTCCAAACGCGTACGTAATCTGTTTTTGGTGAGTTTAATTTTTGAGAAGGATATTTCTCCAGTGCAATTAGTCATTATCAGGGTCAAGTAAATGCGAAGTACTATTTTCATATTGAGAAAAAAAAGGCCCCATATCGTTTTGTATGATTTTGAGTTAATTTTTCTTTTCCTTCTCCGAGTACAATACTTTATTAGCTTTAATTTGGATGATTATGCTAATTACAGAAGACTAATAATGAACGCCTCCTGAAATTGCTGGTAGTATTTCATTATTTGGTGAGCTGATGTTTTCATTGGAACCTTGTAAAGCCAGTCCACGTTCAGTCTAGAATTCATATCATAAGCACCAAATTGAAGGAGATATCGTGGCCTTTTAAAGGTTTATAGCACCATTTCGAATATATAAACAAATAATTATTTATTATTCTTCAAATTCATTATTGTTCTCCTACAACTGGAATCAGCAATTTTGTTATAGTTGGTGGTGGCAACCTGGGGCTTTCCTTTGCATACTAGCTAGCAAACTTATTTAAGCCGATGAACATGAAGACAATAGCACATGCTATACGCAACGAAAAATTCACTTCCTCCATCTTCTCCACTGTATTATGCATTCTCCATTTATTGTAGTATACCTAATGCTGGAGAAGATTTTTAATGCATCAGTTAAACTCTTAGTCTAATCTTCCATTCATCCATCTGAGCCGAAGTCTTTTTCTTCATTGTCATTCAGGAAGTTCCTCCAACTCTCAGGCAACCTTATACCCGTACATTGAACTATCTATGGACATTTTATTGACTATACAATGCCGGTGTGACTTTCCTTTTTAGTGTGTAGTGCTAAATATGAAGGGTGTACACAAATCACCTTACAACTATTAATTATACTAAACTAAAATGCAATGTGAGTACAATTGAAAAGTTTTGCCAAACCATATTGGCAAACAGCCTTTCACTTTGCGTCACAAATGCGGCTAACAATATTTTAATTAACGTACATTATGGATGAGTCTGCCTTCATCGAAAAAACAAGGAAGTTCTGTTTCGTTCGTTAGTTGAATCGCTTGTATGCATATCAAATTTAGTAATTATGGCGACATTTAGTAGTCAAACGACCCGCGGTGCTAATGTGTTTTCGCCATATACTCGTATATAGTTCAGCATCATCATTATATGCAGTTTGGCATTTGGCACGGCAGTCAATTAGTGGTCACAAAAACGCAACTACTATGCTTAAATTAAGTTACAATATTGATTTTAAACTACTTACAGTATTGGAAAATAGAAATTGTATGCAATTTTCAATAAATACAAATTAAAGCAACGTTCAATATATGAGTTTATCTGACTAACTCGAGGTCAATGCATTGTGAAACTTTAATCAATGCAAAACGAAATAATAACAACAACATTTTGTACACAAACATTTTATTTTAGCAAGTGAGACACGTGTTTCGAATTCCGCGACTAGTTCATCATTAGTCCCCGACGATATAAAGCAGTTTTTTGTTAGTTAGGTCACAATATGAAATCTGCACAAGCATACTCACAGACAGCTTACATTGTTGCTGACAATGAAGACTGTCCATGTAGCTTGAAGCTTATTTTTGGTTTTTTTGAATATGTTTAGCGAGCTTATTTTTAAACATATACATTTTTCAAGCTGGCTCGATGTCACTCTTTCTTCCGAATTTATGTTAAACCGAAGTTTCCTATTTTTGGTTGATATATTGAAGAATTCCACAAGACATTCTTCTCTTTATAAGGATCCCACAATTTTGGTTACTAAGGTGAGTAGAGTTGTCTCTAGTGTCTTTCCCCTACTGTACTTGTGTTGAGAGCTAGGGATGGGAAAATTGTGTGTCTATTGTGAACATCTAGAAGTCTCTCCAAAGTCTTTAACAGGAATGAGAATACTGATCTATAATGTTTGTGGATTACATGCGCTCGAAAGTGTGTTTCTATGAGCAAGTACAGAGATTACTTCTTTGTCGCTCTCCACGTAACATCGGTTGTTTTGACCACACAAAGCGTGTCTAGCGTTTGTTGCAACAGAAATTTATTTGATGTCGGGACCAAGACCAAATCTAAATAATAAAGTTATACGTTTTAATGTTATAATGAAATGGTTTTATTGCATATAAAATTGGTTTAAAATCTATTCAAAGACTTGTACTATCTGAAGTGATGCCTAATTCTGCCTTCTGGACAGGCGAATCTCCATAGGCGCGATTCTTCTTCCGCCTTATCTTAATGTAGCACACCAATTGGGGACCAGATGAGCCACAACTCTAATCAGATCGACTAAGTTTCCAAGTGAACACCCGGCGTACATTCACCACTGCAATCCTTAATCTATCTTCCTATGATAACCGAATTCCGGCATACTATACAGACAAGAAATAGCTCACCGTAATTCGGTTCAACAATGCGGACCACATGAGGTACTATTCTAACCGCCTCAAGTAGCTTACCTTTCTTTTTGCTTACTAGCCACTGTCGGTTTAAAAGACCACTTCATTCAACTGCCCAAGACTAAGTGACTTCCGTCTATAGGTGCAGCGTTATTTATACGAGTTGTCAATGCTGTATTTCATCCAAATCGGTTATTTTTTCAATTGAAACGGTGCTGTTCACCGTTTCGACATGACAGTGTTGCCAATGCAGACCATAATTTTGAATTAACGTTTCAAACTGCTGCTTGCAGCGTTTAACTGTACTATGACTAATGCGAATAGCATACTAAAAGTAAACTATACTCTAGTAAAATCAAAGTAAACTTTGTGTACACTTTTACAGTGCTAGAAAATAAAAACTATTATAAAAAAATGTTACTGAAAATATTGAGCTTTAAGAATTTCCTACGTACTGCCCTCTGTTGTTTTGGAATCTGCCTGTTGGTTTATATATATGCTGGAAGTATATTATTCAGAATGAACTATCAATCGAACAAACCGTGGAAACAAACTTATTTCATTAATACTAAAGGCTGTCAGATGCCGAAACTACTCAATACCAGTGCAGAAATAGAACAATTTATTGAAAGATCAGCGCCTTTAGAGTGCGAACAATGGAGTTTTTTTCGTGCAATCACCATTATGGGTAAAAATTATCTACAACTAAAACACAGCAAATCTGAGACACAAAACTATTTCAAACTAAACAAGCTGGCTGAGGTGTTGTGTGAGTACCGCGCTGTAGAACGTTTCGATGATAATTCTAATCGTTTAGATGAAGAAATTTACAAATTCAACTTTTCAAACGATTTGCATAACGATTTAATAGAAATTAATAATGATGCCGATATCATATTGGTGACATGCTATACTTTGCAGCATAAAAAGATCGATGAGGATGTGCACTTTTTTATAAAACCAGAGCCACAGAAGATCACCATCAGCAGTGAGACGCAGCTTTCGGTAATGATACTTGGACTGGATTCGGTATCGCATATGAATTTCATACGTCAAATGAAACACACCGATTTATACATACGTGAAAAATTAGCGCATATTGAATTCTGGGGTTATAATAAATTGGCGCGTAATACCTATCCAAATATATTGCCCATGCTAACCGGTCGCACCGCAGCTGAGTTTAATGCACACATGAAGCATTTAGGCGTGAAGCATTACGATGACTTTGATTATATTTGGAAGCACTATAAAAATGCTGGCTACAAGACCAGCTATGGTGAGGATACACAACGTTTGGCACTATTTAATTTTTGTCGTACAGGTTTCCAGCAGCCACCCACTGATTATTATCTACGTCCAATACTCGTAGAGCTAAGCAAAGCTTGGAACATCTTTTTCGAAGAGTGGCATTGTTTTGGCGAACGTCATGGCAGTCAATTACTATTCGAATTTGTGCATAAATTATTACCACAAATGCAAAATCATAGATTCTTCTCAATGTACTGGTGGACCTTGGGTCTTCATAGTGATTTTAATTACCCAAGTCTATTGGATGTACAAATTAAGCAATTGCTAGAAGATTTAAATGAATCGGAAGTCTTAAATCATACATTACTGCTACTCATGTCCGATCATGGTATACGTTATGGTGCATTTCGTAATACTTATCAAGGCATGTTAGAGGATTCACAACCATTGCTTATTATGCTATATCCGCCATGGTTGGCACGTCTTTATTCCCAAGCCATAAAGAATCTAGAACATAATGCGCATCAACTGATTACCACCTTTGATTTACATGAGACACTTATGGATCTACTCAATCTGAAGAACTTGCGTACCGAAAATATAATAAAACGTTCCAACGAATTGGTACAGCTTGCATATGTACCACGTAATATAAGTCTATTTCTACCAATTCCCGGAAATCGTACTTGTGAAAGTGTCGGTATACCAGAACACTATTGTACATGTTCCTCTATCAGCTACAAAGAGGTCCAATTGAGTGATGTGCGTGTTCATGCCGCAGCACATTTTGCTGTGCATTATATCAATGAAATGTTAAAGCCATATCAATTCTGTTATACTCTGGAACTACAAAGCCTATTGAAAGCGTATGTTGCGCTTGGCATGGAGAAGGCACAAGTCAAAAATCCTACCGATAAACACATTTACAATGTGCGTGTACGCTTTCAGGTGCAACCAAACAATGCCATATTCGAGGCAACTTTACAGTTCAATGGGCAGACATTTGCACTCTCTGGCAATGTTTCACGCTTAAACGCAATGATCAAAATAACCTGCCTTTATAAAATTAATAATATTGAGCTGCATACACTTTGCGAATGTGTTTGAAATAATAAAATTTGACCAACACAATAATAAAAAACACACACACATGCACAAGAATTCACACTTCCACACATTCTTTTTTTTTTAGCTTTTTGCGCACACAATTTTTATGACAATAGCATAGCAGTAAAAGCGCAGTTAGAACCAGAAAAAATGAAGAAAAAATAACCACAACCAACAAGAAAACAAAAATCAAAACTCTTATCAAAAAATTTCACCAACCAAACACAGAGTTTTTTTCTATTTAGATACATACTAAACTACTTTTAATAATAAACATTTTATTGCTTATTATTTTGTAGCTTTAAAGATGTAAACCAACCTCTTCTGAGAGCAGTTACACCTATTGATTTCAGCACCAAGTTCATTAAATTGTATATAACAATAATCTAAACCGTAGCAAAATCTGAGCCCGTAGCTATGCTATTTGCCTTGACCAGCTGCAATAAACCATGTTCAAATGCCAGCAAAACGAATTTATCTATAAACATACAACAAATTCGAGAATATATCCTTTCTACATATGTAGTTCCTACCGTACTACAACAACATAAAGGCAGTCATGCATCATGCACGTGTGTGTCAAAATTTAAAACGCTTCATTAATTTTCAACCGGATGCCAGAATATAGATGTATATATTTGTACATCAGACTCGCATGCAGCTATACAAATATATATCATATATAATATATGTATCCGAGTATATGCATCGCTTCATTCGTCAGTGTATAAAACTAAATTGAATTGTTTCAATTTAACACTTGATTAAATGTGGTCATATTATCGAGTTGAGCAAACTTTTGAGCGCGCTAAAAGTGAAATAACCTCAAGCGATTATTACAATACAAAAATGCAGGCAAATGAGGGTTAAAATTCGATTTAAGACGTGTACCCAAAATGTTCCCAACTCGTAATGTATTCTAACTAAATGAACAGAAAAATAAATGATGTACTTATGTACTCAGAGCACTGATGGTTCTTAACAATGCAACTAAGTCGCTCAAAGCTAAAAGATAAACAACTTACTTACATTGTATCTGCGTTTATTACTAGGGCAAACTATAGATATTTCAACAAAAATATCTATAGCATTTTTTATACACATATTCTAAGAGATATTAATTTGTAAGCAATTTAGAATGTTTAAAATTTATTTTTATAATAAATGTTATTTGACAGAAAACGAGTAGTATGACATATCTTGAACGCTTGAAAATAGCATTGGTCCAGACATGAAAGGCAGACAGACGGCCAGAAAGCAAGTTGGTGTTCAATGAATCGTTTTATTTGATTTAGTATTTTTGTTTATTTCCATAAAGATATCTTATTTGGTATTTAAACTAATTTGTTTTGAATAGCATTATTTTCATTTAAAAAAACCAGTATTTCTAAATGTAAGTCGAACAATACAAACTTACTAAAAATATATAGTAATTCTGAAATTTAAGTTCTTAATTAAACTTGTCGCTTAAAAAGAAATACTGGTTTTTTTAAGGTTTAAAATTTAAAGTACGAAGCTGGTCACGAAGGGAAACTCTCTCTCTCTCTCTCTCTCTCTCTCTCTCTCTCTCTCTCTCTCTCTCTCTCTCTCTATCTATCTATCTCTCTCTTTTATTGAACAGCGACCGAAACCTGCCAGACGCGCATAACGTTATCGGAGTAGCCAGCGAACAGAGTCTGACCATCAGTGGACCAGGCCAGAGACAAGCATTGCGGCTGATCGGCCTTGGAGTTCTGCGAGACAATATCGGGACATAGTTCCACAACAGTCTTCTTGTATGCCAAGTCCCAGATCTTAATAGATGGGCCGTAAGCAACGCAAAGCCAGTAGCGGTTCGGCGAGAAGCACAAGGCATTGATAATAACATTGTGCTCGAGTGTGTGCAAATGCTTGCCGTCATTCAGATTCCATATCAAAGCCTTGGAATCTCTACCACCGGATGTGCACAGTGAACCATCGGGTGAAACGGTGACGGTGTTAATGTAGCCATTATGGCCGTGGTAGTTGTGCTTCAACTTGCAATTGGCCAGGTTCCAGACCTTAACCGTGCGATCCCAGCCGCAGGAGACGACAATCGGATTGGAGTGGTTTGGCGAGAAACGAACGCATGACACCCAATCGGTGTGTCCATCTTCCTGTATGGTGAACTTGCATTCGGCCAGAGTGTTCCACAGCTTGATGGTCTTGTCGCGAGAACCGGACACAATTTGACGGTTGTCAGCGGAGAAGGCAACCGACAACACATCCTTGGTGTGTCCCACGAAACGTCGAGTGGTTTTCCCAGCTGTCAAATCCCACAGGCGCAGAGTTCGATCCCATGAACCAGAGAGCGCATAGTTGCCATCGTCAGAAAGTGTAACGTCACTAATGAAGTGTGAGTGTCCATAGAGCCGCTTCTGAGGGCAGCCGTAGTTGGTGTCTGCATCACGGGTCAACTTCCACACAATCAATGTCTTGTCGCGCGATGCTGAGATAATGGTGTCCGGGTCTTTGGGATTGGTTGCAATTTGGGTCACCCAATCATTGTGGCCAACAAGTGTGCCACGCAATTGCAGAGTCTCCGACATGTTTCAAAAATTAGTTCTCAGATAGTCTGAGAGCAGAAAATAGTGCAGCACGTCGAGCCCGAACGGATTATTTTTATTATTTTTCTAAAATATAGAGTGAAGCTTTATGACTTAAAAAAAAAATACATATGACATGTAATATTCAGTTAAATGCTTTTAGTTGTGTATATAAAATATCGTATTATTTATACGACATATTTTGATTGTTTGCCTAAAAGTATGCTTTTAAGCCTTTAACTTCAAAATGGAAATGGAAATTGTAAAACCTTTTCAGCGGTATATACCCCTATATACTTGTAGATAGATACATATATACTTAAATCAAAAGGCGACAACGTCAAAACAATTTGTCGTCATTTAAAAGCGACATTTAAATAAGAAAATGCAAATGAAACAACATTCAGACAGACAGTCACACATACAAATATAAGAGTGTAAGCGCCTAAATGTATGCAATAAAATTTTTTCGCAATGCAAAATAAAAACTGAAACAAAATGGAAAAAAAAATGTGTAAGAAATGAAATGAAAGAAAAGCATATGCATAAAATTATGCCACGTATGTGGCAGAAATGAAAGAAAAAATAGCATAGCATACCGCTAGGCCCAGCTGTGTAAATATGTACATATAGCGAAAACCCTGGGTAAAGTGTTCTGGCTTAGTGCTGAAAGTCATATATTTTTTTTTCTACACAAAGCGAAACGTGTCTATTACAATTCAATTTGACAATAGCGACGACTATGACGCCGCGAATAGACAAAGCAACAATAGAGCACACGCCTAAAAGTAGACTATAATAATTTGCAGCGTTTTGTCAGTGAGGCATATGCATGCATGTCCCTTCCATATTTTGACAAACAATATAATTTTTATACACTGTACGCAGATGGTAAAAGGGTATATTAAGTTTATGGAAATGTGTGTAACACGTAGAAGGAGGCGTATATATGCTTTTATGTAAGTCCGTACGTCCGGTTGTCCGTCCGTCTGTTTGAACGAACAGATCTTGGAGACAATAAGAGTTACAGACTTTAAATTTTGACATTTAGACTCTCCTTTTCCCACTTCAGTTAACTAGTATTGAAAATGATTCATATACGAAGCCTTAAACAGGCTATAGTGTATCTCACAGTCGAGCACACTCGACTGCAGCGTTCTATCTCGTTTTTTTTTTTTCTGCTATTTGCAATGTGCTTCATCGGAAGCCTAAAGTAAATTTTAAAACAAAAACGCAATTCGTTTGTTTTGATACTGGTTTGTCTCAGCTGGCCACAGCAACGACAATAGCGTCGATGTTGACAACAACCGACGTGGCTGGCTTTTGCCTAGTCCCCGGGGTGCTATTTCACGTTTCCGGTATAAATATAGTCGCTAGAAAAAAAAAAAACAAATATAGCAAAGCGTTAGACATACTCATAGGTACAATTCTACATACCTACATACTACATACTTGTATGTAAAGAAAGGTTGGAGGGCTTTGTTGTAAAAGAAAAAAAAATGCCGAGATTTGTTTATGTGAAATGAAGCGTACACGCCAAACTAAGACAATTGCATAAATGTAAGCAAGTACACCATACAGAGAAATGTATAACGTCAGCATAGTCTAGTTTAGTGCGCTTCAAGGAAATGGAAGTCAACTGTTTTCGCATATTCATAAAGTCAAGTGGGCGTATATTTTACTACATATCCTATATGAAGTGTAGTGTTGTTGTATGTTAGACACTCAGACACTTGTATTACATTTGAGGATCTACAGCGTGCTCAAACCCTTTACTGTGTACAACATAGCATAGATTTGATGTAGCTGATAGCACTTTATTTCATTGAATTAAAGTGTGTAAGAGTTGTAATTCACGCGCTTTGTACGGTAGCTCAAACGTCTTTGTTCCAAAATATAGAAGCATATTATACAAAAAAAAATTGTTGTATCGCTTCGTTAAGAAATACTTAACTAGAATTTAACCACAAAAAATATATGCTTGTTAAAATAGATACTTCATAAAGAATATATCTGCTTGAAACAACAATATTCTCCGCGTATATAGGGTGTTATTTTTATAGATTCCATTTTCTGACCGAGATTGAACTATCTAAAATTGTTCAGATCTGGCAACGCTTATGTCATTTGTGCTTAGTTTGCCATTTTAGCATGAACATCAAGTACAACAGACACGAAACCATTTTTTTTTTAATTTTTATAGAAAAAAAAATTTTTTCACCACACATTTTAATTTTCACCACAATTTTTTTTCTCACCAAAAAGTAATACTTTTGAGAAGAGTAATGAGATGAACAAATATATGTAAAAATAGTTAAATTATTAAGTGAAAATATTTTTGTAGAAAAAAAAGTTATTCACCACACTAAATGTTTTCATTCAAAAAAGTATGTATAAGAGATTGTTTTGCGGGAAATAAGACAACGGACAAGAAAAAGCTTTTTCTTTTCTTTTTTTTTTTTTTTGGGTAAGAACAATTTATTCATTTTTTTTTTTTTTTTTTTTTGTAAATTTTATTCACCACACAGAGTAATTTTCCCTTTCGAAAATGAGTATACATGAGAATTGTAACTATGCCTGTTCAAAATATACGAATGGTTCTTTTGTAGCGTATATGGTTGCAAGATCAGAGAAATGACTTCCGTAAGAGAATCTTAGGGGAGCACAGATTTGCATGTTTTACAAAAGTTGAAAGCCTGGATTGAGCTGCTAAACCTCCAACTTCCTACATCTCGAACACAACGCCTAATTTTATAAATCAAATTGCCTTATAAAATGAAGCTTTTCCAATGCACTTAAAGTATTTAGCTACCACTTCAAATTAACTTCAGTTTAATGAATAATGAGGGAACAAATAACAAATAATGAATTTGCTAGCAACTCAAAAAATACTATTTTCACTCGCTAAGTGTGTTCATTGCTCGGTGTAGAAAAACTTTTGTTAATTAAAAACAAAACTATATACAAAATACCAATAAGCTGTAAGATAATACATAATGAAAAACCAACCAAACAATACTAAACTGAAAATCAACAATAATGCAAAGCCAAGCAAATACTCGAAATGAAAGAAAGAAGCCAGTACTCGAAAAATATAAATATACAAATAAATAGTACTCGTTGTAATAAACAAGTTGCCACTTAATTTTGAAAGGCACTTAGATGGACATACAGATGGAAAGATTATGAAAAAAACGAAACTCACAATAATTATTATAAAAATCAGTAGTAGCAGGAAAGAGAAGAATAAAGCGGTAAAAACGAATAATTTATGCACTTCGGATGCACTTGACAATTAGACATCAAGAACGATTACTTTACAAATAAGTATAAAGCTACTGGATCCCTGCTCGGGCGCCAAAATATTTACTACTTTTGAATCAGAAACATGCTACAAAACTGATTGCCGGCTAGCTAGCAATACAGTAGTATACTATTACTAAACTATTCGTAAGCCTATGCAGTACATTTGAATAAGAGTTTAGGTTTTACGGAAAATAAAAAACAACACTTCTTGTAGAGTTTGAAAAGATATTAGACTCAGTTTTACAAAATAGAATACTGAAAAACTAATTCCTTTCATGGCAATACCCTTTCAGACAAACTGCTAATACTGCTTATTCGAGCTATATGCGAAGTGTATTAAAACGGAAACGGAAATGCAGCATTTTTCGACATTTTTCCGTTTGCATTACTATCCATTGCTTTGCTTTTATGTTGAGCACAAAGACAAACAACAAGTGAAGTAAAATATCAACAAAAAACAACAAAGTTTTCATATAACAAAAAAATAAAATAAAAATAAATATCTAAAAAAGCAGTACAGATTTTGCGACTGCAAATACTTATGCCAGATAATCAGCATTTTCTGACAGTGAAAGACTTAATAAAACTACTGAGAGTTTTTGATTTTTATGCAGTGATACTATTTATTTACACAATTCTTAAGTGTTTATTTGGGTATGTCTAATAGATATAAGCATAAGGATAAGCATAAGGACGACAGCCACGGAAATGCAAATTACAGTCCAATGGCATATTATTTTTTTTTTGTAGTTTTTATATTTCTGCATGCATACAGATAGTAAGAGAAATACCTTATTTAATGATACTCAATATACTGAGTAACCTTGCACGAAATATGATAGAATATGTATGTGAATTCATATAAAAAATAAGCTTAACTGTAGCAATTCTTTTTTTCTTCTTTTAAAGTAGCTACTTATAGCTTGAAGTACAAACAACTTAAAGTCGTTTAGTTGATGTTTATATCATGTAAGTATATAAGCAGCATAAAATAAAAGTTGCTTTGAGTAGTACTTGCAAACTTAAACTTAAAGCGAGCTTAGACTTTGCAGAAAATTAATATGACAAAAATTTGTACTTATTTGTGTGAATATATTTTCCATCATAATAATAATGTATTAGCAATAACGTATTAACAACAACAGTAATAAATGCTGTTGCAACAGATCAAAAAAGAAAAACATACAGCACGACCTATCTATCATGACCCTGCTCGGGCGCCAACATTTTGTTTTTACTGTGGTTGAATCAGCAAACGCTTAAAAAGAAGTTCACGCAGCTGGTCTTACAGAATGACATCCAGCGGATCCCTGCTCGGGAGCCAAATTCTTAAGTCTGCTGCGGCTAAATCAGAAACCGAACACGAAAAAATGCCACACTGCTGGCCTTATGATATATGATAGATTTAATAAAAACTTATACTATAATTCATTTCCATAGCATGATTGTGGCTCGTTCCGTTTTCCAGACCTGCCTTTAAGCAAATCATGTCACATAATGTGCACATATGTATTCCATAAAAAAAACTTCATCATTATCAGTTCGAAAAAGATATTACAAACAATTAAAGTATATTGTAAATAACCTTTTTTTATAATAGTTTTTGTGTGATAATAATATTTAATACAATTTAAGTTTATTTAAAAATTAAAGCCAGCTGTTGATGCTGGTAATAATTAATAACATTGTTATATATAGAAACTTCAAACTTCACATTTTATTTAAATTTAAAAAATTAAAACCCTTTGAACACAGACATTCATCCAAAATGCAGACAACCATTTGTCTGTAATTAACACAATTTTGTAATTATACGAGCGAATACCTCATTTATACTCATTGTCTCTTAGCTGCATAGGGGTCATTAGGTCGAAAGCCTAAAACAATATAAACAAAGTCCTTGCTTTAGAATTTTAGAACAGTGACTTACAGTAGCACATTTCGTTTAAACTAAATTTTCTATAAAATTAAATCAAATGTTTGCACAATAACAATTACTAAAGTATTTATGTCAGTTGCAAGCATATCTAGTTGCTTATATTCTACAAATATACCCATATATATGCCTGTATTTATTAGTTAAATAGCAACAAACTCAAGTGCAAACCTAGTCTAGTATAATATATAATTTTAGCATTTATTGTAAATTAATAAGAAATTGCTTTGATGCTGCATGCATGGCCTATTTCAAATTTAGTTAAAGTTATACGAGGTTTGGTTATGATATAAAAATAAATATTTAACAAAATATTTAGTTATTCTAAACCTTTTTTTCAATCGCTCTTCCATTTGATCTTGACGCGTACCATTGTCAGATTGAACTAATATGTGTACGTATGCATGTTTGTATAAAGCATATAGATAGAGAGAGAAGGAAAGAAGGAAAGAGAGAGAGAGGTAGATTCACAATGAGAATCATGTGAAGTAACTTGAATTCAAAAAGCATAACTGATTTATTGCAGGTTTTGATATTTTCCTAAGTAAATAGGAAAACTGTGCGAAAAGTTGAGTAGTAGAATTCAACTTATATACTTCACCACACTATGGTGAACTTATTTATAAACGTTACAAATATTTATATACGGTAAAAGACTACAACGTTGTACGTACTCACTTTCTAAACATGAACAGACAAATATTTATATACGGTAAATGACTACAACGTTGTACGTACTCACTTACTTAACATGAACAGACAAATGGTCAATACAAAGTATCCAGTATGCGCTACTATGCCCATTTTGGATTTATCTTTATCTGCCTTGCGTTTAACCATCATTATAGAGCAGTACACACTGTGACCGATCTAGATGTATTGATACCATTCAAAAGGTATTTTGTTGATGAATGTTGCAAATTCAATGAAAATTAGAATCGTTTGCATAAAATACGTGAAAAGCAATAATAAAAAACACACATACACATTCACGTACAAGAATTCACACTCCCACTTTCTTTTCTGTGCGCACACAATTAGTTTACACTCCATAGAAGTGCACATAGTCAACAAGAGAGTGAAAAAAATTAACATCCAACAAGGAAACAAATGCCTCCTCCTCTTGGCTGTTGCATACAATTTCAATAATCTAATAATAGTACTATTTGCCTTATGAGTATAGCATATTATAAGCAGATGCCCAGACCCTACTATATATCGTTAGTACTCCGCTGATTTCATATAATTTAATGCATTTAAAGCAGTGGTGCCCAAAAGTTTCTTATGGAAGTGCAAACACAAATACATTCACAGAGAGTTGTTGTTGAGTAATTTGTTGTTGTTGTAATTTGTTCGTGTAAAATGCTGAGGCTACGTAGACTGCCTGCTAGCCCTCGGCTATACTGATGTGCTAGGGCTTGGGTACCCCTGATTTAAAGTTTACGAAACGAAAAACTTATTCGGGAATTCTAATGTTCTACGAACGCTAAATGGAAATTTTCTTAAACTTCATTTGTAACTTCATTTGTACGCACATGCATGCCTTTACATTTAAATTACCTCAAGCTAGAGACACTTTATTGTACAATGTAGTTAAGTAGAGCTAAATTCAAGTTCTATTTATGGTTGATCTCGCACAACCATACAGTCTCACTCGCCATGATATACGAAAAATCGCCACTAAGAACGACACGTGTAAACTTCAATTTCAATTTATCATGCACAAATGAAACAATTTTCAATCTGCTAGATTAATCTCAAACATAATCAACACCTGATGGTTGAAAGTACCTATCGAAAAAGTCCAGAAAAAAAATCGCACATCATTATCTAATTAAATTTATGCCAATCGGTCACGCGTTCATCTCTCTTGCCGAAACTATCAATCAATCAATGTAATGTAGCGCATGGATCATATCGTATATAACAAATAATAATGATAATCACAGGGATGGCAAACGGAAATCAACTTAGCATATGTTGTAATGGCGAAAATTTGCCTTGCGAATGTAGCCTGTGGCGAGGCATCAATAAATAATAAATAAGTACGTCGTAGATAGTACATGCGAAACTTTTTCCTTTTGAAACATTTCAATAAGTCTAAACACTACAACAAACCAGAAGCAAAAGTTGCAAAAGCAACCTGAGGCATTTATATAATAGCCAAAAGTGCTAAGAAGCTCCAAAAAGGAAACAAAAAATGACAGAAAAAAGTTATAAGTAACTTCGTTGCTTATTTGATTTGCCCAAAAAAAATAGTGTATCCTGAAGTATATATATGCTGTGAGTACGAGTAACAAAATGATGAATTGAATAGCGTGTTCACATTTTAGTTGTAAACATGTGAAAAAGTTCACATCAATTTATTTGCTGGTGAGCTGAAACGAAGTATATACATAGTTGAATAGGATAGGAGTATAGGAGTTACAGTTTAGGTTTCAGCTTAAGCGCTCGAAATCATGCCACATAAAAATTATACATTAGTTTACATTCTATGCAGTCTATGCGTGTAAATACTCGTATGAATATGAGATTTCTAGGATATGAATACTGCTGTTATTACTATTCTAATGTCAGGGCAAAGCCTATTTTATGAATGCAATTTGTTGATGTGTATGAAAAATGGATGTGGAACTAAAATTTGAAGAATATAGTAGACCTGCTCTGCTACATCTAGTTAAACTTGTATTCTTACATTCACATTAAAATGGAGATTAAAATTTAGTTTTTTTTTCAAACTCGAACATCAACTCTTTTAGGCATACATGCTAGAAATTTAAGCAACTGAAGAATTGTATCCATATTCTACTTCCACTCTCCCACAAACAGTTCCAAATGAGTTCTCTTGAATTATATTCATGTTTATACCTATGTCAGTCAATTGTTCAAGTGTAGAATATAGTTTAGGTTAGGATGGCCAACATGGTTGAAATCCACATCGTCACTTAGGCAAGCATAGGCCCCTTGTGGTACCATCTATATTTCCTATTTCTACCGATGCTACTCTGAGAACCGACAGTATCAAGAACGTCGAGATATGTTTTATCTATTTTTCCGAGATCTCAGTTAAGTTATCGAGGAAGGGGCGCCCTAGTAACGCCAGTCTCTTTCTTCTATGGGCCGGCCGGGCAGTGACATAGCAAGTGTTCGACCGTCTCATCTTCCTCGGCATTTCCACAGCTCCTGCAGAAGCCCTTATGGCATGTCTCCCTATTATGCAGTGGCAAGGAAAACTTCAAAGAGACTGTTAGTCGTTTAGAAGAGACACTGATACCGTATATAATTGTCCGAGGTCAAGAAATCATTTAACCATTACAAACAATTTTCATTTGTTAAGTATGTCAGACTGAAAACAAACTGGAAAGAATGCATGTAACTTGTCTAAGACTGTTTATTTGAACTATTAAACTATACATTGTTATCTGGCTCTATGTATTTATGTGGGATATTTTATTAGGAGTAAGATTAACAATTAAAATCACAAAAAAATACTTAGAAATACAATAAAAATGAGAACTATAGGCAGTACGACAACTACTCCTTACAGTGGGGTTGGTACTTTCATTTAATATACTTTATCCGAAGAGCTATAGCCATTTTAAATATACAAAATTGAAGGAATTATTTCTCAAGATTTCATTGTTTAAATAAACGGTCAGATAGATGGACTTTCTTTGGTTTTTTCTTTTCTCTTAGTCACCTGTTTTTTGAGTATACAAAGTATTTTCGGTAGCAAACATTTTTGTTATCTGAGTACTCGTTGAAAAACAGTTCGTGACGAAAATTTGTTAATTGTTGTTTGACAGAGTTTAGTGTCGATGCGTTTAGTGTCGACTCTAAAGTGGTAACTGCTACTAATAAAAGTCGACTTTTTCTTTTGATTATTAGTATGGCTGGTCGTCTAAGGCAAAATCAGAGATGGATGCGTCTTTCAAAATGAAGAGAGCTCTCTACCTACTAGCAAAGAATTGTAAAAAACTTAAATATAGTGAAATCTCCTAAAAAAAAGGTATACTGTTGCGCTGCTCCATGCTGCGAGTATCTTTAACTTGCTACACTGTAATTGAGAGAGCGCGCATTTGTTTCTTATTTCAAGCTGGGTCACGTATTATTATTGACTTGCATTACACAAACACTCAGACTTGTGTAACCGCAGCACAGTTTCTACCAAAATAGAAAAAAACAAATTCTATTATTGACGCTCACTTGGAAATTTTCATTTTGTATGATGATGGAGATGGTGTCTTCATTTCACAGTAGTCAGTACCAACACTGCATGAATGGAGTCAGTGAACACATACAATATGTGAAACATGAAAGCAAAGCCATGTCGACAGTCAAACGTCATACAGTCAGACAGTCAGACAGTCAGACAGTCACTTAGTCAGTTAGTCAGTCATGCTCACTTGCAATGGTGTTTGGCATTGTTTTGTGGCTAGCATTTTTTTCTTCTACTATATATAGGAATTCTTTTTATCCTAGCGATGGTGATGATGATAACGTCATGTCACATAAAACGAAAAAATGAGACACAAAAAAGTAAAGCCATGAAACTACAGCGTAAAAAAACTGTATAGTTTTTCTGTCTGAACCTACTAATTTTTTATGGTCTGATACTTTGGTTGACTTCGCACTCACGCTTTGACAACATGTTTCCTGGCCAAATGTCAAATTGTTTTTTGAGCTGTTCAACAATTTTCTTGGCTTTTCTTGCCTTATTTTTTTTTTTTTTTTTTGTGTGGTTTGTTGGCTTGTTTGTTGTAAACGGCCTTTTTATTGTTATGTGTGCATAAAGAAGTTTTTTTCGGTCCGACCGCCCCTTACCATTCCAGCTACACGACATTTTGACCTGTAATCTGCGTTTTGTACGTTGCATACATTTAGGTGTGCGGAGTATGTGTAAATCTGTGCGTATTCTATTTCGGATTTGACTAGGCTTACAAAGCAAATCTTTAGGCATTGTTTTGCAGAAATATAAAGTCATAAGGGTGCATCTTATAAATATTGTATCATGTGAGATGACAGCACGATTATATGATAGTAGTTACTCAGACAATTCATAGCTAAGCGCTTTCTTGGAAAGACTAATCTAGAGGTAATCAATTGGGTCAAGTATCTTGTGTTGATACTTTTTCTTATCTTGTGTTGAATCTTATAGACTACAGTGAAATGCTTAATTATTTATATAGAAACACATGAGATATATGCAACTGAAGTAGAGTTGAGCGATATTTAACTACGTGTGATTCAATTACGGCAACTGAAAAATCACTGATATCAGTTGCTACTCGACATTGTAAATATCAGTGATTGAGCATCATTTGTTTTGGCCTAGTGCCGCTGTAATTCACGGCGTATGCGTAATATATCATGCACGTAGTGTTAGCACCACAAAAAGTATCAACGTATCAAGTTGATGCATGTTATTTTACTGATACGCCGTGAATTACAACATCGAAAGGCAACTCATATCAGTGATTTTCAGTCGCCGTGATTGAATCGCTGAACTGATATATTGTACCATACACGTAGTGTTCACAGGCGAGTACTTCATATTTAATAAAGCTATTTAAGCATTTGTTTTGAATTCAATCTTTATGCTTCGTTTCAAGCATCTGGAGTCGATCACTGGAGTGGATAATGTATATATATTTTCTTGGGTTTTTTCTAGAAAATGGCATCAAAACACAACTCTTTCAGCATAAAATAGCAGTTTCACATAGTACTACCTTACAAGTTGTAGCTAAGACATGGCACTTGACCAATCCTGGGAAGAACTATGTGAAAAAGATGATCCAGTCAAGTTTTGGAATCGGAAAAGAAATAGTTGCAATAGTTGGCCCTACAATAAATCCAAAACCGATAACTTCCGGAAATACCATCTTCCCGCCTCAATTCACAAGATTTTGTCAAGAATTACTTCTTCTGTTACGGGAGCCCAATGCTTGATACAATATCTATCTCACTCCTCTTATTTTTATGACATTTTAAGCTGGAGAGGATTTGCTTAAAATGGTACAAGAAACGATTCGATGGTGTGGGAGATAATCGGAACCATTGGGCTCCCGGAAAAGGATATGGATGCCTAACTTGGTACTTGAGGCGGGAAGAGGGTATTTCAGATATTCAGTGTTAAGAAAACTATGAATAATTAATAAAAAAAAAAAATAAATAAAATAAAATTTTAACGTGATTGCAGTAGCAGGTGAAAGTCACGATGATTTCAAAGTAGCAGTCACGACAATAACTGCTACTCACTGACTAGCTCATCTCTAATCTGAAGACAACTTTTTGAAAAAGTGGTAGGAAATTGAAACTCCAGAATGGAGTTCCTTACACGCTTCTTTGACTGTAATAATATTGCATCATTAAAATTATGTACATAAATATGCAATCGGTTTCACGATAAACGATAAACTTTTTCAGAGTTGCCACAATGCTCATCTCACATGATCACCAAAGCTAAGCAACAACAACAATCACACAAGGTGTTCATAAATAGCCTGATAGAATAAATAGTATGTAGTATATCTCTTCAACAATTACAGCAGAATTGGAAGTTGAACTAAAATACTTTATCAAGCATCGACATAACGTTTTAGCTGTGTTGAAGTTAACCTATACAAAAAAAAAAATGCCTATTCACAATACACCAAATTTCTGCTATAAAATCACTTTCCAAATACTTCAAATATAATTGCTTCAATGCCATTTCGAGTAGTGACTTACATAAACGTATATTGATGTCAAATTCGACTAATTGGCACTACAAGGAAGACAACACTCGAGGCTAGATTTTCGCATAAGCCACTTAAAATATCGTACTACACATGCAAAGAGTTTTGCGCTTTTTTTTATTCGTAACTTGTTTGTACGTCGTCAATTGTTGACATTTATTTTCTGTAAGCGCGGATTTTTTTTACCAATCACAAAAAAAAAGAACATTTTTTTTATATCTAAAGTGTCAGCCACGCCGTTTCAGATTCCATTTGCAGTTTTTATTTTATATACGCCAACAGTTTTCAATGAAAGAACTTCGTTCTGTTTTTATTTTTTTTTTTTTTTTTTTAGTATTTATTTAAAGGATTTCTGGCTTTTTTATGCCATGGCATGCATTTATTCATTCATCTTGCTCGCTTGTATTATCCTGTATAGGCTTTCATGCAGTCGTCAGTCATTCACTCAATCAATCAATCATGCGATTGCCAATCAACGCTTACTGTGCCATACATCGTATATATTTTTTGTTTCCATCACTTGGGTTTTATTAAGCCGATTCGTACGGAATCTGTACAATCACTGAGGATTAAATTATGACAGCGTTGGCAAAAAAAAAAAAAAAAATATAAAAATATATTGAAAAATGAAAAAAATATGAGCAGCAAGTCGCGTCGATACGTTTCAATTCAAGTGTTAAAAAAAAAAAAACTGAGCTCCGAGCGGATTGTATACATGTTAAAAAGCGCGTGTATATTTTAATTTGATTTTCATTTAAATTATGAAATAAAAACCACATTGAGTCTGGAGATATACGAAAAAATAGTTGGCGAACTTCGCTGAAGTGGCAATATACTAGATACACTGAACGACAAAAATTTATAGAGTTTTAGTTATGTATATGTATAAAGATGAGCTACATTTGACAATAGAGTTGACTTTAGACTTTAAGCATTTAAAAAACCGCTGTTAGTAGAAATTATAGGCTTAAATTTTGTATTTTCTACTTGATCTAGCTAAGCAGTGAGAGATATTACTTGCAAGCTTTTTGGGTGACTGTCATTTTTTTCGTGTAAACAAAAGTTGCACGTTCACTTTGTAACTGTATGCTGATCTCAGTGTCTGCAAGGCAGCGTCTGCTTTCTTTCGCGGATGAAAGACTCATTTGGTGGAATACATCAATCAATTTTTAAAAACTGATTTGCGATAGAAAACATTTTAATCAACTTCAAACGAATTTTTTAAAAAAAAATTTTTTTTTTCTAGGACAAGTCAAACAAATTGCTTTGTTAACTTCAAACCAATAAAGCAAACAAACAAGCGAATGAATGCACTATAAAATGTTAAAATCACTACAGCGCGCCTATTAACCTAAATAAAAATTGAGTAACACCGAAGCATTTATGCGCTGCCTACAAATAACCATTTTTTTAAGCCAATATTTTGTTCAAGTACTTAGTCAATCATTCCGATAACGATTTCGAAATGAACAGTGAAATTGTATATCAAGAGCTTCATAAGCCTGCAACAAAATCTAAAAAAATGACAACCGACAGAGTGAAAACTGTATTAACACTATGGGGATGACGCTGGGGATGACGCTGGGAATGATAACTGTTAAAATGAAAGCAGAGTTTACACTTTTGTCAACACGAAAAACAGCTTAAATTCAGACTTTTGGTACTTTCAATTATACATAACTTCTTTATCTCTCCATGGATTTCCTTCAACAGTAATTTTTTTTCTTTGTAAAATGTACTTCTTTATTTATAAATGTATAAAATACACATTTATTACACTTTCCAATTTTTCTCGTTAATTTAATGCATTTTCGATCTAAGTTTTGACAGAATATTGTCATATAGCTCCGTAACTACCGAACCGATTGACTAAGTACTTCAACAAAATTTGTAGGTAATTCAATTAGCTTTGATTTGATATTTTACTGATTTCAATCGGTTCAGCCCAAAACGAGTTATGTTCTAATTTGTAAGACTAGCTCCGAAAAAATCGGACAAAAAATTGCTTATATCTTAGAATTCCAGCCATGAAAAAAATTTTTATTATCATTTTCATGTTCAGCAGTTCAAACGTTATAAGAAAAAATTAGTGGCACGTCAATCATAAAAATGGTGTTACATAGTGATATCAGTTCGATGTTTTGAGCGTTATTCCATCAGAACAGACGAACTAAATTGACTTGGCTCAGGAAGCTAATAACTAATATCAAAGTATACAAATTATTATTTGCTTTAATGGCTTACAAGTACTTCAACAATCTGATATTAGGGTATATATATCATAGATAGTAGGGTATATACGATGTAATCTACATTCGCACAGCCAATGAGGAGTTGAAGGCAAGCCGAAGCGTAAACCAAAGCAAAGCTAAGTAAATCAGAACGTGTTAGTTTGCCGCAAAAGTAGGCAAGAGCAACGCCCACATACCCACACACACACACACACACACACACACACTCACAGCCAACGTTGAGATGTAAAATTGAAAAACCACAGAAAAATGCGAATAAACCCACACACACACACACAGCTACACAAAAGGCAAAACTGAAACCGCTGCTACGCATATTTGTAGTATCTGAAGTGAGTTTAGCTTACAAAAGGGTTAAGGATGTTTTTATATTTGTCCGTCCGTCTGTCTGTCTGCTCGTCTGTCCGTCTGTCCGTCTGTCTCGTACTGTTTTGATTGCAGGCGTTGAAGTGTGCGTGTCTATATTTCTAAAGATTACAAAGTGTGTTTGTTCAACAGTGTATGTAGATATTTACACATTTGCTAAAGTGTGCATGATACTTGTAGGCATAATAAATCTGTTAGATGGATCATGAATTCAAGTTGTCGAGTTTGATTTTAATGCTGCTAATGAGCAATGTACACTTTTTGGTTGCACTTTGTGGCATATAGAATCCATAAATTAATTTCTACTATAATTATATAAGTCGAGTGGCGCTTTCATGTGGTTAATAATGTACTAAAGTAATAGTTAATCTAGTCCACTACTTGAAATGTAAGGTGACCACTTATTTTTTGCAGCCGCAGTCGCAGTTGATTGAAATGATGTAGAGCTGAGAGCTAGTTTCTTATGTAGAATTTTAGTAGAATACTAAATAATTAAAATTTGGTTACACTATTACATGGAAAGAAGAATTAAGAAAGAATAATGCTTAAGTTAGTTATACACTTGGTCAAATTCTGTACATTATCATGGTTTAATAATGAATTAAAGTTAATAAACCAGTTCAGCAGTGAATTTTCATCCAGTTTACTTTAACAAACTTCTGAAAAGAATTTTATTGAAAACACTTCTTTGGCGAATGGCAACTGCGAAGTAAATGTTTGATAATGCATGCAATTTCAGTAGAATTTTTTGAGAACCTATATAATTGTCTCACTTTTTTTACATGTTTAGACCTTTAGACCTCTTGATGTGTACATTTAACACTGGCCAGTTTCAGGAATTAAACGTTAGCTTTGGTGGTACCGCAATTTTAATAGCATTCACATGAACTTTTAAGCCATGAACTTAAACGAGCTGTAAGCTGTGAACGATATACACGTGGGATGTAAGTTTGTTGAAGCCCAACCCTAAAAGTGGGCGCGGCACGCCCCTTGCTAATTATGCGAAGCTTTCGTCCATATGAAGTCAACATGTGAAATGTCAAATTGGTTTGATGAAATGATAAAAGTAGGCGGCGGGTTTGTATGGGGGTTGCCCCTAACATGGAGAAATCACATATATTTCTATACATTGAAAGCGTTCTTGCATAAGAAGCCAATATATTCAATTTTAAGTTGATATTTACTGTAATAAAAAAGTTTTCATACAAAATTCCAAAATTGAGCGGTAAGTTTCTATGGGAGCCCAACCTAAAAGTAAGCGTGGCACGCCTCTTTTAACGCATTCCATATTTTGTCTACTTCATCCTAACCCTATTTGACCTTTACCATATTTAAACTTTACTCAATTTGACGCCATCCTTGTTTGAACCATACCTCACTTGACCCTTCCTATTTATATTTAACTTTACTATATTTGTCCATTATACTTTTCTTCAATCATTACCATATAACGTACCTTTACCAATTTGACCCTAAGTCCTCTAAGTTCTGATTAAATGCTGATTAAGTTGATTAAATGATGAAGTTGTTTAATTGTTAGGCAGTTGCTTGGTGGTTAATTGCTTCTCCGGTGCTAGAGCGATACCAACAGTATCAGTCCCATCCGATCAGTACATTCTGTTTACAGATGCCTCAAATTCGAAAAAAAACGAGTGCGCAAAAGCACTTTATAAAATAAGTAATTTTATAAATAATCACATATGCAAGCCGACCCTACAAAGAAAAGAATAAAAAAACTGAAATCTTCTCGAGTATTTTTTCCAACAGCACTCAACGCCGGCAATTCGAGCCGGCGAACTATTGACCCCAGACACTTGACTTGCTGCAAAGTGATTACACGTCATGAAAAGGCGCCGAACATGCCGGCAACCGAACCGCATAATCACATACAAAATGGCGAACGAGTGAAAGAGATGCAAAGCGAGTAAGCGAGTAAGCGAGATGCAGACAACGTATTGAAACATGGGAAAGCATGCACTTAGTGACTATTATAGGCGCATGTTAATCATAGATGTGAACATAATGGCGTCTATGAACGCAATCCTGTATGATGCAAGTTGTACTTGTTGTTTTTATGGCAATTATATACAAGTACAAATCAAAAGGACTACCACGACGCGACGTGGACAACACGAATGTCAATTCAAATGAATTTTACGCCACTGATTATATGTTGTACTTAGTACAGAAATTGGCAGAAAATTTCTAGTTGGCGTATTTGTTTTGACTTTCAATTAGAAATTGGCAGTTCGAAATGCAAACGGTCGTGTTGAATTTCAGTAATTCAACATACCACAAAAAAAACAAGTTGAAAAACAAATTGTACAAGCGAAAAAACTGCACATACAACCGGCTTTCTTATTAACAGTAACTGAGATAGCAGAGCAAAAATAAAAAATAAAAAGAAAGACTAAAAGGACTAAAAAGAAAACAATCAAACATGCGCAGCCGCTTATATACTCTAACAATATATACTCAGCTTGAGTAGAATTTTATATTATATACTCATATATAAGCCATACACACACACAGATGCAACAGAGTCACCCCTAACCTCACACAATGTTAGACAACACAAAAAAAAAACAGTTTAAGTGGGTGTTGCCCTAATTTGGTAGTAATATTCGAAGTATCGTACCACAAATGTTTCCCAATATATTGTATATTGTATTGCTAAGCTTTCAATATACTTTTAATATGCGCAATGTTTACGAAAATGCTGCGAGAGTAACGCTGAAAGTAGTTTGCCTCATATAGTTATCTCAAGTCAAGATATTACTTTATTCTAAACTATAATGCACAACTTTGAGGGTAACTCACTCTCTTCAGCTTTGTATTTGGCGCCCAAACGCTTAAAACGTCTTTCTTTTTTTTGCTTTGCATACTTTTAGGTGCCTAATCGCGCACACATTTATATCTGACGCTTGTCTCTCGCTGTCGGTTTCATGGTGTCTCCGACATTCGTTCGTTCATTCGTTTTGGATTGTATCATATAGAATTTTTGTTTATTTATTATTAAACAGCCTATCACGTTACTTTGGAGGCGTTAATTTTCAACGCAGTTTACGCATTTTCTTTTCGCTGACATGTGTGTGTATGGGTGTGCAAGCTTCATTTTCAAGCTGTTAGCATGGCATTGCATTTTTTGTTTTTTCTTTTTCTTTTTCGATTTTGTATGTTGCAAATCATTTTAGCAACAGTCAATTTGTTTGTGAATATTAAGCATATTAGCACAGGAATGTATGGGCTTGAATCGTTAAGATGCAATTTATAAGCAGCTGTTCAAAAGTAGCTGTACAAAACTGGTGATTCAAAACAGCTGTTCGAGAAGAGATTGTAGAGCAGTTATTTAAAAAGAGCTGATAAAAAAGATATGTTCAAAAGTAGCTGATTAAAAACCATTTACTTTAAATCATCTATTCGCAAACAGCTCTTCAAATGTAGCTATTCTATTTAAACACCGGCTGAGAAGCAGCTGCTCAAAAGCAGTTATTCAAACACATTAAGCTGTTTTAAAGCAGCCGCTTAAAAGTTGTGCAAGCAGCTGTAAAAAAACAAACTATTTAAAAACATCTGTTTCAAATCAGCTGGTTAAAAAAAAATGTAAAACACCGATTCAACTAGCAAAGATTGAGTTCGTATTCTTTTCAAGATCCCAGAAAATTCAAGATCCCAGTCCTCATTCTCACGAAATAAAACAATATAAGTGTCTCATTCTGGCCATACAAAATTCGTGATTAGGCCAGCCCTACTCTACTGAGTATGTGTATGATAGCCGGCAACAACATGGTACTACACAGAGAGAAGTGCAGAACTCTGCATCAGTGGAGGTCCATGCACCAAACCTACGAAAGCACTAAATATCCTATTTCACCTGCTGACTCTTATTCTTATTGGAAGAGAGAGAGAGAGAGAGAGAGAGAGAGAGAGAGAGAGGGAAAGAGAGGAGAGAGAGAGCGAGCTACAATCTATCACAGCTTTAAGGGTGAAGGGAACTCAAAGATAAGTCCCTCCCATCAAGTTCTTATTACTGTTTTTTCAATTATGACCTTCGATAAAAAATATGATGTCATAATGGGACATCCTACTAAATCTAAGAATATCATCAATATCATCACTGACGGCTCAAAGCTGGAGGGTTAAGTCAACTGGAGCTGGAGATTATAGAATCCATCCATTGTAGCGTTTACCAAGCAGAAGTGTTAGCGATCCAAGTGGGTACTCATTTTCGCAGAACAACTAAAAGCGAAGGTATATTTTCTCGGATAGTCTCTCAAAGCGCTTGACTCATTCAGCAGCAATACAAAACCACTATCGAGTACTGCAGATCTCCTAATGAAATTTCCAAGCGGCCAACTTTTCTGGGTGTCTGTACACCGGAACATAGAAGCAAATTGTGATGGAGATAAGCTAACTAACCATTGGCGACAATCTTCCCTGAAATGCCACATCAACAATACATATGGCGACTTGTAAGCTAGGAATCACAAGTTTAAACACTTGTAAAACCTCTAAACTCACCTGACCGAACTACAGTCTTAAAATAACAAACGCTATTAAAGTTCAGAAATCGCTATTCCGGTAGGGGTCTGTACTGCCGCATAGAAATATACGCCACAAAGCCAGTGTTTAACTCCCAGGATTCCTGTCGAAATTATGGGAATGTCTAAGAGAAGATAGCAGACGAGCATTTGTATGCCTTTACCCAACTCATAGTAGACATAGACTAGCGCTACTCGGATGTCTCTTTATAGACAATCTTATAGAGATATCTTTAATGGAGGTAAAGTATGTTTCGAAGTTTCGGATACGTAAGAGCTGCAAAGGGACTAGCAGAGATCATATGTTAACATATGGCACAAGACCATCACAACCTAACCTAACCTAACAATCAAATAATTTGTTTATCTGTTTATTTGTAGGAAACTACTACTTATATACACCCTAAAATTACAACATATTTACATCTCACAATTCACAATTCATACTAAAAACAATATACAATTGCTAAATCTCTCAAAGCATGCAAACGAAAGGCAATTTTATTTTATTACCGACATGCCATGGCAATTTAGAAAGCGCATAATCCATAAACTACACAGACTCATACTATACACTACTATGAATCTGTAATAAAGTTTATAGCTCACCTAGTTTGTTTAAACTACAAAACGAAGTAGAGCAGTTGAGCCACAAATGAAATACGAATACAAATTCACCACATTCAACAAATTGAAGAGAAATTTCCCTTTCAACCATGCAAAGAAAAAAAGTTTAAAGCTATGCGCCAAAAAGTATGCTCTGAAAAAGATATTACACTGTGTGCAGACTTAGTATGCAACGAACTTGCATGGCAACGAGATACAAAATGTACGCATAATTTTTATTTTTTTGACACTGCAGCCATAGGATAAAAGGGTATACTAAGTTTGTGTAAATATATGTAACAGGCAGGTGGCGAAGGTATGACAGATATGGCCTATAAAGTATATATATTCTTTATCAGCATCGAAAGAGGAGGCGATATAGATATGTTCGTAGCTATGTCCGTCCGTCTGTCCATCCATCGGCCCGTCTGTTTGATCGACGGAGACTATTGTATAAAAGATAGATACTTCAAATTTATATATTTTAACACTCTTTTTATCACTTTAGTTAACTAGTATGAAATAAATATGCCAATCCTACTTTTTTGGGGTAGCCTCCATACGTCAATCCTTAAAAATATTCTATAAATCGACCACTTTAAGGGGTAGCCCCATGCAAAAATACACCCCCCCCCCCAACCTCCCACCACCCAAGTTTTGAGTTTTTGTATAAAAAGTTGTTCTTTCCATTTTTTATTAATGCTAATTTTTCATCAATTCTAATCAAATGTCCAGCTCAGAACACTAAAGGATAAAATCAATGGTTCATTGAATTTTTCATTTATTTAAAATGCGTATACGCAAAAACTATACCTATATATAACTATACAATAACAATATGTTGGTCTATCAATAGACAATTGGTAAATATTTGATTAGAATTTGTCTAAGCGATTTGATTAAAGTAGGAATTTGTTATTGTTGCTCTTGGACAATATGCATAATTGTTGAAATTTACACTTCCGTTTCCGCTATTGTATCTGTATCTGTATATGTATCTGTATATGTATCTGTATCTGTTGTTATTCTGCAGTTGATGTTGATGTTGCTGTTGCTGTCTATTTGCGGAAGCGCTTAATTGTAAACTGAATTTAATTAGGCCTTAAGTTCATTGGCTCATTGACTATTTGAATGTGTATCGTATTGAATAAAACAAAGTCAATTGAAATTGAAGCGACGGCATCATGAAATTGCAGCTTATGTTAATCAGTAAATTGATATGCATGATATGCATTGAAATCAGATTTATACTACAATATTTATTTATATATCACATACTAACAGACATACTAAGAAAAAAAAAAAACAAAAAAAAAGAATAGTACCCGGCATTGCATGGAAAATATGTGATGTCTACTAGTAAAGCGCAGATTCGTGCATCTGGATTCGTGGATCCAGACACGATGCTGACCAATTCAAAATAAGCAAACAAATCCATCCGAATCCATCCGAATCGAATCCGAAACTGAATCCACGCATTTGAATCCTGACTTGAATCCAGAACAGAATATAATTGCATTCTTCCGATTTAGTGGCGCATTCAATTTAGTGAAATGAATTTAGTAATTAAATGAAGTAAGTGTATATTGATCTTCTGATTCGGATCCTTTTATATTCGGATCCGTCGCTCAACATATCAAAAAATGTGGATTCTCAAATCACTACTACCTTAAAAAGACTCACGCTACTTCAAATTTTCGCCTGAGATACATACGCCCGTATTCCGGTTTTTGAATCCGAATAATTTGTTCGAATTCGGTTTCGTTAAAATGGTCTATATTTCAATTTCAGAAACTATTTAATACAGAAATGCTTTCCATTTGCCATTTTATAGCATGAAAGAATTACATTTTTATTTACCGTTATGTTTTCTAAAATTTTGATATAAGATTTGACACAAAAAACTCTTTAAAAATATGTAAACAAATAAAATCAAACTAGAGAGCGATGGATCTTCTTATAGGATCTCCTCATATCAAAACATCTAACAGTAGTTTTCATTGTTTTTGCCCTCGCATTCTCCCAAAAGTATCTCTCGGTTTGTTCTCTTCTTCCTTTAAAAGCTTTCTTAGTGTCCTACTTCTATTCCGCCCAAAGGTTACCATTCAAAGGTGAAGCTGCCACAAGCTACCCGCATGGCCACATATACAGCTTACAGTAAGCTTGTTAAGTGCTCCTAGGGTGACTAGCTTTTCAAGACAGTCTAAGATTAACTTAGACTTAATCAAACTTGTAATTAATACTCTCATAGCCGCCTGACTGCCAAATTTGGCAAAAGTCGCGTTTCACCATGTCTCATTTTCACCAAAACATCGTGCATTAAGGTCTGCACTGATTTGTATAAAACCCCAATTTCGCCTGCTTGTCTATCTATATCTATCTATCTATATGTCTGTCTTCTGTCCGCTTGTTTGTATGTATATGTTTGGATACGAAAACTATATCAGTTGATCCAGCTATGTCCGTCTGTCCATTTGTCCGTCTTCTGTCCGTCCGTGTGTGTACGTGAGTACAATGACTAGTCTCATAGCTTTCCTCGCACGTTTCTCAAAACCTGTTTGAAGACTCACGGATGCCTGTCGGTATGTCACAACAACTTTTAAGGCTAGTCCCATCACTTTAGGTAAAATTCAAAGATAATTCATTACCTGGCGTACTCTATTCGCTTTAACAGGTAGCTCCCATACAAAACCACCATCTACATTGTGGATTTTGTATGTAAAACATTCATATTTGTTCCCTTTTCAAAAAACCGGCTGAAATATTGGACAACTTGACGAATAAACTATCTACAAGCATGGCCCAGGAGTCCCATGTGGTGTAACTCATATAGCCATTCTCACTTACAATATCTTTATGGATAATTCTGCACTGTTTATTTTGGCATCTGAGTAACAATTTAATATATCTACAATTCTATTTAGATATTTTGTATTTCATTTAATATTTCGGTAATCTTTGTGAAGCAACTAGTTTTGGAAATCTACCACATTGAGGTGAAAAGCTTATCTGTCAAAATAATTTATTTGTCTTTCACTGCACATTTTATTAAAAACGACCATGGTTGTTCGCTTATGATGTCGATTACCATGATTTCTAGGTGCTGCGTTCAAACGCATGCTGTACTAACTATTTAATTTTTATAGCAAAGTCTTTGAGGATGGGTTTGAAGTTAAACGAACAAAACATTAGATCAGTAAGTGTGATGGTAAGGAGAAAAAGGGAAAGATAGTGAGCATCAATCGTAGAAACACAAATTCTTTCTTTCTTTCTTTCTGTCTCTCACTCTCTCACTCTCTGTGTCTTTCAATGCATACGCATGATGCTGGCCATTACAGCTCGCTATAAGTTACCAGAGGTGCTTCACCGCATGGCAAGAGTTGCCAGCTTTTCAATTTGAATTAAACCTTGTCAACCACTACCATTCGATTAAAATAACTTCACAGTAAATTATATATTTGCCATAAGCACAAAATTAATATGGTTAACCGAAATGATTGCAAGCTTTTTAAATTAATTTACAAGGACGAAAATATTTAAAACCAAAAAATAAAATTTTCAGATACATAAATATATTTTCAGATACATAAATACTTATATAATATGAAATGCGTTTTTGATAATCATTAAAATTAAATTGAGTTCATTTAAATTAAATTTTTGTAGTGAAATGAAAGGAATATGATATGCAATGCAATAAGAGTGCAGCTTTAATTTTTGCATATGTATACCATATAGATACAACGCAGCCTGTTTATGCGTGTGGCAGTCAGTCTGATTGTCCTTTAGTCTCGCTGTCTGTGTGTGTGTGTGTGTGTGTTTATTTGTCCTGCGACACGTACACAAAAACGTTTTAATTAAAATTCACCCCAGCCAATATAGCTCGAAGTCATATCATTTTCATTGACTGTCTGAAACTGACCTGTTTTTTCACATTTATTTTGTTTTTTGTTTATACTATAAACAATATCAAATTGACCCCTAAAAATTAGCATAATTAAGTCGGCCAAAGCGGGTTAAGTAAAACAAAAAATTATGCATTGAAATGCGCTTAATTAAAGCATTTATTCTAATTAAGTTTAAATACAAAATTGTTGTAAAAGCTGAGTTGGATTTTGATGAAGTTTGTATGCTCTTCGCACAAAAAATGCGATACCCGAAACAATTGTTTTCGTAGCTTATTGCAAAGTTCAAACTCTGTTGTTATTGTTTCTGGTATTTACATTGATTGAAACATGATCTCAAGCTAGCGTAGTACATATATATTTCGTTTGGTCGCTACAGAAATATATATTTAAGGTATTCACGAGGTATTGTAACAGTGTAAAAGTGTAAGAAAGCATTTGATACTGGTATTTGATTTGAGGTAACACAGGTTGAAAAGCTTTCAATTTAGAGAGAAGGTAAATTTATAGTTCGAAACAAACAAAGCGAAGTCTCAAACCGTTTGTTCAATCTTGCACTTTTGCACTATTACAAAACCTTGCGTATACCCAAATTATTTAAGTATTTTTCATACTTTTACTAACATATTTATTGGTTTTTAGTTATATAATTGTATCCGTACCAATTATTTTAAACGAGATCCACTCGATATGAACAGAATTAATATAATGTGTTGGTATAGTATTTAGATTACGTAAGTCTATTAAATGCTAACTTGTTTCAATGCAACTCGATTTCTTTTTAGTTTTTTACGCTTTCTAGTATTGGATGTGCTCGAACGTTGCTCCAATGAGGAATAACCTGTCGAGGTGGAACCGCGACTTATACGATATGTATGCAGCGGTTTACGCTTCAGCCAAAAGCGTATAAAGAACTGAAATTCAGCTTTTAGTGCGACCATAGGTGGTATCTGGTCGAAATAAAAATCACAAAATTAATAACGAATTTCAAATTTCCATTCAAATAAAAAACTTACATGCTCCTTGACAGCAATACGCTGCACATGCCAAAGAAACTCACATATACCAATTATCACCGAAACAAAAAGGCCACCGATGAGCACTATAAATAAACCACCCACCGAGTCCATATCGAATTGTGAATCATCCGCTTTAGAACTATCAGATAAATCACATTGGCTTTCATTACTATTAAACCATTTGTTCTTCAGCGTATAGAGCACACCCTGTTCACTGAGTTTGAGTATGCCAACGCTGAGATTCGAACGAAAGGGTGCATCTGTTTATAGTAAAATATTTTTTTGGGTTAGTTTTTCTATAATCTATACCTAAAATAGTATAGATACTAGCAGACTTACTCAATGGCACTGCAATGCCATAATGCTTCTCGCCAAATGGTTCACCAATTTGTGTCAGTTCACAATTTCGCTGTACATAATATTGTAGATTTGTAGTCTCCATGAGAAAGGTATAGGTGCCTTTGCTGCGCTTTACACGATCCACGCCTTCTTTGTTATCCTTGGTAAAAGCTTCGGGCTTGAAGGAGAGCATCTTATTCCAAGCAACGCGATTTTCAGTCTCATTCGATTCGGAGAAATAAAGTGATGTTGCACCGCCTTTCAACGTACCAAATTGTACTTTGTCCTGTTCGACAAGATCATGTAGATTATTAATGGAACCCTTCAATTTCGAAGCGGTAATAAATGCAGCCAATTGTGCAATGTAAGTCTGTGAGATAAGCAAAGCGAAGATCCACCAGAATGCGGTTAAAACGCGCATAGAAAGGCCACTGTAAGAGAGAAGCAGAATTTAAGTTAATAAATACTTGGAAGAAGAATATTTAATAATTCGAAAATAAAATAATTTAAACTACATTACAAACTTTAGTAGCAAATTGTTAGATTGTTTTGGCTTAACAGAAATGTTGTATATGTATAATAATATTCTCTCTTTATATTTTGCATAACGTAACGTAATAAGATAGATATTTTAAAATTGCGCTGGCATTAATTGGCGCCCAACGTGGGACACAGTGATAAACTTAGTCAGCAACGTCGGCTTAGATTTTCATCAGCAGTGGTTACGTAGCCGACAGCAACGAATTATGTTTAGGCTTTAAGTTAAGCACAAAAAAAATTAATTATAAGTGCAGACAGTTTTTAAATACAGCTGAATTCGCTCGCACAATAACCGCAATAACTTTAAATAAACGAATAAAATAGTGTTACTCTATTTGTCTTACTTGAAAAAAATAAATAATAATATCAGAAAAATCGAACTTAAACAACACAATTGGCGCCCAAGATGGGGCATAGTTACAAACTTCCTATCTGCAGACATTAATTTATACATTTACTAAAAACGAACAATTAAATCAAATATATTAAAATACATCACAAACTTCGTGAACGAAATGGGCTGACATAAATTTTTGCACATAATAGAAATTTTATACAATATGCGATCCCACTTTGTTCACATTCTTTGTATAATAGTTCTACATACCGTGGTAATAAATCACAACCCTGATTAAGTATGGAACCCAATACCAGCCACATTGTATTACGCAAATGCCAAATATTTGTAATCTCCTGTTCGTTCTGTTCATTCAAAACTGGTGCTTCCCATTCCGATTCAGACATGCTATAAAGTAGAAAAATCAAAAACCAAATAAATCCAACAATTTCAACTTACCGTGCTACCAAAACTAATACCATAGCAGTAACCAGTAGCATAACCAAGAGATACAGCCAAACATCCAGTCCATAGGGATTGAGAAATGCATACAAATTCGGTGGTGGCGGAGGTGCTTTATAGGACAGCACGCTAATTCCCAACTGCATAAATGGCACAGTGAAATCAACAACGGAACGACGTGCTTGTGTTATGGTTAGATCACAAATACCAATTTGAGCATTCTGGAAATGGTTTTGAAATGTAAAAAGGAAATGGTTTTTGTTTGTTTAAAAATGGCTAAGGTTTCACAGCTTATATAACGGGACATACATATAAATTTGTACTACGTACGAGTGTACATTCTGTGTTTATATTTGACTTACATTATCCATTAGCTGTCGTATAATACCATTCCATTCATCACTGACCGGATCATAGCTGCCGTATGCATTATCCGGTACGGGATCAAAACTAAAATCAAATTTGCATACTTTTGCTAAATTATAGATCAAATCGACTGCATAACCTTCGAAACGTTCGTTGCCCTCGTAGTGAACACCTTCAGGTTCGGGTCTAAAAAGAAAGAAAATTAAAATAAGGTTGACACATTGACAAGTAGACATATTAGCAGGTATAATATGAACGAAAACTGGGAGTAACTAGAGAGTGTTACTAAATAATTCGAAAATAGCTTTATATGCGAGAGTAAGAGAGAGATGAACAAAACACATGTGTGTGTACTTCACGCAAATCATGTGCATTTGTATGTGTTCTGATCTCATACGCCTAATTTACCACAATAATTAATAACTCCTACAAAATTCCAACAAAATTTCGCTTTTTAAAAAAAAAACTGCTCACTCACCGCCACATGAAATATGGCTCACCCACCCTAGTCGCCACTGTGTACTTTACACGCTTCTGTGAGAAGTCCTCCTTCACATCGAGCTTACGACGCTTAACTTCCTTCGTTGAATTTTCACTGATCTTATCATATGGAACCAATTCAAAATCCTTATTCCATACATGCGTTATACGATCGACGAGCGGATTATAGATCTCCAAATTGAATTCATCACGTTCACCGTACTCATTGAGCCGCAAGCGTTGTGTGCGATACGGTGGACGCACATTTTTCGGTGAAAGCTAAATAAAAGAATGGAGACTATTATTGATTGGTACGATTATAAGTTTTTGAAAAGTACAGCTTACATCTTTCATCAGCTGCACTAAACGTGGTCCAGCACGCCAAAAGCCACGCCCACAACGCACCTGTGGTGCATAATAGTGCAAAGATTCGCTAAGCTCACGCATTGCATTGAAGTAGAGCACAACTGCATCGTAGATCAACTGTACACGTAGTGGTGTCGGCTTAAACTCATCATCATTCTCGAAGACATCGATTTCATCATGTACCGGTGGTGGTATATAGCAACGCAGACGCACGGCAGATGTCAAGACGGTAAAATCTTTTGAATAGAACTTTTCAATGCCACCCATATGCGTATCCAGATTGGTGAGAAAGAGATTCTAATGGAAGTAAAGAAAATTGGAAGTCAGTAATTGCTAATTCGGAAACAAAAAAATTGAAAAAAAAAACGGGATACTCAACCAAATGGGATATTAGATCGGTTATAACGTAAAGCTAGACATAACGAAGTATTAGACAACGGGATCTAACTCATACCGGGATATTTGACTTAACTGAGCACTAGAAATTAAGGGACATTATAACGGTACACTAGAAATAAAGGTATAGTAGACATTACGGGCTATTATCAAACTTCTAGGAATGCTAGAAATAACAAGACATTAGACAATTAAATACTAGGTATAATGGCGTACTAGATACACCAGAATGGTAGACAACGCTATGTAAAGTTAAACTAATATTACAAGTTTCTGTCAAATATAAAAAATTAAATATTGGTCATAACTTATTGTTTGGTATACCTTTATGTCCAATATCCCGTTGTGTTGGTATTCCCTTATGACTCTTAACGGAATACTACAAATAACGGGATATTGGACATAGCGGTATACCAAGCCAAACAGAATATTAGATATGAAGAATACTGGACAACCGAATATAACATCAAACGTATATGGTTAAGTCATATTGAAACAAGAAATTGAATATTAGATATAATGGGATAATATACATAACGGTATATAAGATAAATTGGTATATAACATACAACGAAACACAACGCTAAGCTCACATTAAATTGTACTGTCACAGTAAAAAACGGAATGTGTACCAGTCACAACAGGATATTAGACATAACGGGATATGAAACGTTATGAAAACTAGATATATCAGAATATTAAGTCAAACTTACATCATGTGGTTCGGGCATATTATATAAATGAAATTCGCGACATAACGGCATACTAGATAGAACGGGATAATACACATAACGGCATATTAAACATGAAGCAATACTAAACGAAATATGCTCGTTACGCTAAACTTACATTAAATATCAGAAAACATGGCACACTACTATGTATGTCGTTATAATAGACGAAACGGAATACTAGACATAACGGGACATTAGATATAAATGAATATAAACTCAAACTTACATTAAATGGTCCAGTCATATTGAAATAACGTGAAGCATTCACCACCTCCTCTAAAATATCTGGCGGACATTCAAGCAAAACAAACTTTTCACGTGCATTATTAATACGTTTCCAGAGTACACGATAATCATCGCCACGTTGAAATTCTTGTAGCTTTAAGCCGGTCTTGTGTAATTGCTTCCAGGCGAATATATGCTGCAAACGTGCCAAACCTGAGCAGCAACAACGGACGAATACATATATAGCAAAAGTTAATAATTACACGTAAATATTAATTCAAAAAATACTCACTTGTTTCACGCTCATAGGCCATTGTAAATGACTTCCAATCAAAATCAGTGCTACTCAGAATATCAAAATAGGCCATTGAAAGTGCCAGTTCAGTGGGTGCGACATTAACTGTCAACTGATGATTTACACGATGGCGTTCCGTCTTCTGTGCATGCCAATCGAATTGGAGATGTGGTATGCCGGTAATGTTGCACACCACTTCGACAATATCTGGCAGGGAGGTAGGGTAACAAAGAGGAATATGTATCAACAGAAAATGCACACAAGTCATTGAACCATTAAAAATAATAAGTATAAAATGAAATGCTGTGTAGTTCAAAATATAATTTACTTAAATGAAAGTGCATGTTTTGTATATGTTCACATGTCGCCAAATTTGTTTAGAATGTCTAACAAACAAACAAACTAAAGAGCAAAACACATAAAACAAACTAAAATATATATATATGTAGATACTATATTATACTATATAAGATTTATACATCCATTTTGTAGAATGGCGCGATCAAAACATAAATTTTTTGAAAATCTAAAGCATGGAAATCTCTTGGCAATTTTTCAATTTTGTGTTTACTTTGTCAATGATGCGATTCGTCGAGACACCTAAGTGTATTTACTTTGATTTTTCTTCTTTTTTCTTTTTACTCGGTATTTGGAAAATATTCAAATTCTAAATTCTATTCCACGTTCATTGTCAACATATGCTTGATTAGTAGAATTTGCATTGTTTTTTGAATAATCATTAACGAGGTTGTCTAATATGATATATTACAAGCAAATTTTTAGAAGCAGTGGTTACCACAGTTTCCGTGTCAAATATTGTTGTATTTTTCGGAAATATTATAGAATACATAGTGTTTAAAATGTGATCTACAGTTTCTTCATGGCTAAAATCATTAAAAATATGCAGTGGAAATTAGTTTCCGCTATTGGTAATAAATTTTGACAACGAAAGGTATACGAAAGAAAATTATGGTCATATTTGTTTGGGTCATCACCAAAATATTTAACAAAAGCCTCGAAATTTATTTAAACTCATTGTTAATACAATAACTTTTTCAAATCTGTCAGTATTTTCTTTTCATGGTTCTTACTACAAAAACAACAAATCGTCTAAATAGCGACTACCCAAAAGAGTGGGCGGTACGTGTAGTAGATGTGTATGAAGTGACCATCTATAAGATGCCACCATAACGAATTTCAAGTTAATATTGACGTTTTTCATACAAATGTATAAAAGCGAGCTATGGGTTTGTATGGGACTACCTCAAAAAGTGGGCGAGCCACGCCCATTTGTATAAAATCCACCAATCGAATTTTAAGCTAATATTGATTTAAATAAAGAAATATTTCATATAAAACAAAAAAGGAGGTGGGTTTGTATGGGGGCTACATCAATAAGTGGGACATAAGTGGACACGCCCATTAGTCTATGTGTGTTGAACGGCTTTCCATACAAAAGTCACCACATCAAATTTCAACCGAATATTTAATAAAGAAGTTTTTCATAAAAAAACACAAAAGTGAGCAATAGGTTTGAATTGGGGGCAACCCCGAAAAGTGGGCGGTTCCCACCCATTAATGTATATGTAAAGTGTTCATGCACTAGAAACTGCCAAATCAATTATACAGTTGATATTGATTACAATAAAAAAGTTTTTCATACAGAAGTTACAAATTGACCCCCAAAAAGCGGGTCAATCTTCATATTCAATTAAACTGCAATAAAAAGAAGTGTATGTGCCAATTTTCAACTGACTGACGGACGGACATACAGACGGAGAAGGATTACAAAAATCTTATTTAAAAAGAATAATCGAATGGTATCGTAACTAAGGGTTTCAAAGATGATTCTAAAACTTATGAAAGTTTCTTTCAAGTAGTTACAATAATATTTTTGCTTTTTCTCTTTTCGACTTAGAAGATTATTTACAATTCGTTCGTTTTATAACAATAAGAAAATATAGTATACAATAACCAGCGACGTAGACCGATTCAGAATTGATACATTAATTAATATTAAAACGAAACTGGAATCTGGTTTTGTGCTCGGTTTTTGAAGCAAACGTAAAACATTGCAAACAAACTGGTTGGTTTCAACTTCAATTTAGAGTAATTGTCGCACAGAGTATGTTAAAAGGTATTTAAACTTAAAAACGCATATAATACACAAATAGTTCTAACATGCTGCAAAAAAAAATGCAACGTAATTCTCTGTAAGCTGTGGCGCAGAGTTTAGCTGTACTTTTGTTACTTTTTATGCTTAGACGAAAACTAACTACATATACTTATGTATTCTTCAAAATCAACTTATATACCCACTTCCCTTCCCCCACACCAACCCCTTGTAATAAACATAAAGTAACAAAGTTCACAACAAATTTCATGTCATCCACCATCAGCTGTATAGACGCTACATATGCTCTATGGAATCATGACAAACCTAAATGTATAGACTACTATCTTTTTATGACGACATCAAATCAGATGCTTTTGTTTAAAAATAAAATTATTTTATGAATATTGTTTTTGTTTTTCGAACAACAAAAGTTTAAAACAACAACAACTTACCGCTGTTTGTTTTTGAACTTGGGCCAAAAATAGCCGCGACACCATGCTCTATCAAATCGCAGGCTATATTGTTTTAATAAGAAATTCAGAAATTATTAAATTTATTCAACATTTTTCCATAAACACCCATTAAAACTTACTAAATTCCTGCAGGGCAATGCTATCATCCAGTGTGACATAATGTTTTATAGCCTGCAATTTTATATCATAATCCAATTGATTGATTTCCTCAATGACAGCATCAAAAGTTGTCACCAAATCAAGCTCATCATCGAAAAAAATTGCACCTGTTTGGATATATATCAAAATGATGTTCGAGGAGAAAAATAGCTTTAAATTTAAATTTATAAGAATACTTTACCAATTTTTACTATTTCTGTAGTATCCTGTATGGTGTATGTGAATAATAATAGGCTTATAACTAACCAAAACACCAATTTCATTTTAAAAACGTTGTAGACATAACCTCACTTTTGTTATACTATATATTTTTTAATATTAATTTTATTCATTAAAACAAAAGACTTTATTCATTTTCAATAACTTTTTATAAGTTTTTCAAGCACTTCTGTTATATTTTATATAATTTCTGTAGTTCAATATATGCGTTTGATTTGTACTACAATATATATACATATATAAACCTATATATATGAGAATATTTTCGTTTTTTTTTTATATATATATACGATATATATATTTTTCATAAAGTTAGGAAATCGCGCTACTTAAACGAGACACGATTCCGCCGGCACGCAGAAAATATTACTGAAGATCGAGCAAAAATATATTTTGGAAAAAAGCGTCGACACGTTTCATGAGTATATTGTCTGATCTGGTCTGTGCTATCTTCGATCTTGTCTACGATCTCTTGCGAGACGTATGTTTCTCTTTCACTTGTTTGTCCAAAAGTCCAAACAACAATAATATGAAAAGTTCTTCTCAAAAAAAAAAATGCTCATTGTAGACTCGTGTCTCTTATTGTGGGTGTCAGTCTGGCTGGCTGGCTGTCTGGTCTGTTGAGCCATTTGTTTTTATGGATAACAGTTGTCGCATTAAAAATGTGTCTTTAGTACGGCTAGCATGACACCAAATGTGCGCTATAAATATTATTTTCTTAAAGGTGTTGCAGCATATAGTTATTTAAACAAGAGTGGGAGAGATACCACCATAAAATTCTACGATTTAAGCATCAAATCTAAAAAATTTTCTAAAGATTTACAAGTATATAACTCCTTCTATCAGAGGGTGAAGTTCTCCCTAGGAACTATGAGTTTTTTTTATCTTATAAGTGGCTGATTAATGCAATTAGTGTTCACTACCTTTAAAACAGTTTTTCACTTCAAATCTTCCTATTATGAGTTTATACCACCGTGTTCCGGTTTTGGAAACGAAATAATTTGTTCGGATTCGGTTTCGTTTCAATTTCAGAAGAATTTTGCTAGTTGAGTTTACCAGACCTTGAGAATATGAATTTCATACTGCCATTTCCAAGTAAATTCAAATAGCGTAATTTTTCTGAAAGTTAAATTCAGACCATTTTAACGAAACCGCATCCAAACAAATTATTCGGATTCGAAAACCGGAAGAGGGCATATATAGTTTCCTATTTCTTTGTCCATTATTTATATTAAAAATGGATGCAGGAAGATCTTCTTCGGAGACTATTACTAAGCTGTATTTTATGTTGCAATTTGAAGCGGTTGGTATTAAATACTTGGGTAATCAAAGGTTCAATGCATCATTAAAAAAACTTATATATTGGCCTTATTTATTGTTCCATTTCTAATCTATTATACATATTGTTGAATTCCAAATTTTATGGAGTATTTATTAAAATCAGCTGTTTAACAGCAGCTGTTCAGTGGTAGTCAGTTAATAATAAAGTCCTTACTAGACGTGTATAATATAGATTTAGCTGGCAAACATACATAGTTTAAAAAGAGTAAAACAGTTAGTTAAAGCTTTTCCGTTTTTTTGTTTGCCTTTTGAAGGGAACTAGATATTTGTAAAAATCAGCTGTTTGTCTACGTAATAGCTGACGCTGATCAGCTATTAAGTAGCTGTAGCGGCACAAAATTGGCAACACTTCGAGAGGTACACCCAATATATCTACATATATGTATGTCGTGTATGTCATACGTCATGTAAATATGTATGTATGTATGTCATGTGTGTATGCCATGTACATATGTCATATATGTACGTAATTTATGTATGTATATATGTCATGCAAGTATGACTTGTATTTATGTCATCGCATGTATTATGTTATGTATGTACATCGTGTATGTATGTCATGTATGTATGTCTTGTATGTATGTCACATATGTATGTCATGTATGTACGTCATCTACGTATATCATGTATATATGACATGAATATATGTCTTGTATGTATATCATATATGTATGTCATGTATGTATGTCATGTATGTCTGATATATATATATATATATATATATATATGTCATGTATGTATGTCATGAATGTATGTCTTGTATGTATGTCTCATAAGTATGTCATGTATGTATGTCATCTATGTACGTATATCATGTATGTATGTCATGAATATATGTCATGTATGTATGTCATGAATGTATGACTGGTATGTATATCATATATGTATGTCATGTATGTATGTCATGTATGTATGATATATATATATATATGTCATGTATGTATGTCATGAATGTATGTCTTGTATGTATGCCTCATAAGTATGTCATGTATGTATGTCATCTATGTACGTATATCATGTATGTATGTCATGAATATATGTCATGTATGTATGTCATAGATGTATGTCTTGTATGTATATCATATATGTATGTCATGTATGTATGTCATGTATGTATGTCATATATATATATATGTCATGTATGTATGTCATGTATGTATGTCTCATAAGTATGTCATGTATGTATGTCATCTATGTACGTATATCATGTATGAATGTCATGAATATATGTCATGTATGTATGCCATGAATGTATGTCATGAATGTCTTGTATATATGTCACATATGTATGTCATGTATGTATGTCATGTATGTATGTCATATATGTATGTCATGTATATCTACATATAAAAAAATAATTATTTGCTGTGAAGAGTATACAAACCGAAATTGAAGACGATCGAATCAAAAAAATATATGCCCCAGGTATCCTTTCACCCTATTTCCCATTTTCTAAAATCTGCGAAACTCCTTAATCATTCTTTGTAGTGAAGAGTATACGAGTTTCATGGCATGAAAAAATACTTTTCCTCTATAACTGTTCACCTTCATCTCCCCTATGGGTAAAATTTTCCGAAACCTGCTGTAGGAAGCATTAAAGAAATATAATCTTTAGAATTAGGGATTTCGGCTTTGAGTTGAGTCAGATCAAGCATTTTGTTTTTAACATACATACATGAACAACACAGCAAAACATCTATTTTTCCCCTCAAATTGTTCAATGAAAATAATTTTCTCCAAGGAACTATAATTCTTTCCAAAAATAACTAAAACAATTCAAGTGTTTACAATTACAAAACTATATTTTCATTTAAATTTTAAAATTTCGAAACAGAAAAAAAACCAAGAGAAAAGATTAAAATCGGTAAAACCGAAGTTGCTATACACTACACATACGCTTTGTTAAAGATATAGTTAGAATATTTTTTATTTAACTAACTCTAAGTAGTAAGGACAGACAAATCTAACTAGATTTAGTCGTTCATTCTAGAGCACACCAAAGACACCTAACTACATAAAAGTTTTAGTTTTTCCATTTTTCATACGTGTAGCGTATCTAAAAAGCAGAAAGACTCTTTGGCACATCAAGCTTCACAATAATATTAATTCATAGTTTTGCGACTCCGACTTCGTGTTTCACGTGATGCAGAAGAATGTCGTGAAGATTTTTCGCTACTACCAGCAGATATACGCATTGGTTTACGTCTAATCCAGAATTTTAGCGCAAAATTCAATTCGGCTTTCAGAGCCTCCCACGGTGTGACACGTTCCTCCACAGCAACCGTTTGTACATTCCACAAGAACTCACAAATGCCAATGAGCATGCCAATGACTATGCCACCGGCGAGTACAACAAAAACACCACCCAATTCGATAATCGAAAGTTCATCACCATCCACTTCATGAAAGCGTGTACAGGTCACATTATGTTTCTTCCACCATTTGTTCTTCAGCTTATAGAGTTCACCTTTTTCGCTGAGTTGCAATATTGAAACGCTGAGATTTGTGCGATAATCAGCACCTAGAATGGAGAAGTTTTAAGCAATTACAGCAGAGTAATAACTAATTTAGCTTCCATATATACCCAACGGCACCGCCAGTCCATAATGCTTCTCACCAATCTGTCCACCAATCTCACGTAAATGACAATTACGCTCTATATTATACGACATGCTCGTTGTCTCCATAAGAAATGCATAATTGCCCTGTTCCTTGACGACACGCTCCACACCTTCTTTATTGGTTGTCGTAAATGCAGATGGTTCAAAGGATTTCATTTGGTTCCAAGCGCGTTGATAATCCGAATGATTCGATTCGGAAAAGAAAAGTGAGGTGCTACCACCACGCATGCTACCGAATTTAACCTCATCCTGATCGATGAGATCTTGTAGACTATTAACGCTACTCTTTATTTTATTACTGGTCAAAAAAGCAGCCAAATTAGCGGTGTATGTGCTGAGCATCATGAGCGCAAAAAACCACCACATGCCGGTGAGTATGCGCATGGGAGGACCTCTATAAAAAAACATAGAAAAATATGATATATTTTCAAGAAACACTAAATTATTTTATAAAATAAACACCTTGGTAGTATATCGCAGCCTTGCTGCATAATAGAGCCCACCATTAACCATGTACAATTCTCTGGATTCCAAATATTTTCAATCTCATCGGGATCTGGATTTGCCGGATTTGGATTTGTCCATTCAACATTCGAGATGCTGTAGTAAAAGAAGAAAGGAAGAAGTATTGTAATTTATTACCATACTTAATTTTTTGTTTTATTTTAAGACGCACCGTGCCATAAAGACAAAAAACAACGTTATTATTAACTGTGTGAAGAGCATGTAGTACCAAACTTCGCCTGCAAATGGTTGCAAGAATGCAAAAGGATCCTTCGGTTCCGGTGGACTACGATAATGTAATATGCTAATACCCAACTGCATGAAGGGCACTGTAAAGTCGACTACCTTACGACGCGTTTGTGTAATTGTTATATCGCAAATGCCAATTTGTGCTTGCTGTAATGTGATAAAATAAAATATTAAATATTAAAAGAAAGGCAACTATTTATTAGCAAAATATTTCTAGTAACATTGTTTTGCAACATATTCTTTAGAATTTATAAGCAACATTTAATCATATACATTTATTGGCAACATTTCATTAGCAACAATTCATTGGAAAAAAGAAACAAGAAAGGCGTGAGTAAGGATGTTGAGGTTTTATGTAATAGATATGAAATTCGAAAGTTTTATCAAAAGCTCAAGCGTCCTACCCGGCCCGGAGTTTCTTTCTGCAAGGTCGATAATGGAAGTCTGGTTACAGAATCACAGGCATCACTGAGACTATGGAGATGTCATTTCTCTAACCTACTTGAGGCTGATGAAAAGAACAATACCGCCAACAGAGAAGCATTTCTAAGACCACCAATTGATTATGGCTTTCTTGTAGAGCCACCGGATTATTATAATGAGGTCGACTTAAGAATAACTAAGCAACTCTTATACAAACTGTGATCCGATGAATGCACGCACAACGATTGGAATTTCAGTGTACTTTGTTCTATCTTCGAGAAAGAATACTATCGCCGATAAGAACGAAGTTCTTCAACTCCCTATCTGCACTTGGTATCGTTCATCTTTGCATGATGACGCTATCACACACACTCTCCTAAACATTGATACCAAGCGGTGTTTCAGGCAGGATGATGCTTCATCTATCTAATCTTCATCTATAGTAATAACCAGTAACAACAACGTCAGCCAATAGATCAGACGAAGAATCACGCTAGTTAACAGGTGTTTTAGGCTTAGCAAGCAAATTAGAAGTAGAACCCACTCTCGACATATGAAGGTAAAAATCTATAAGACACTGATAATCCTGGTCCACTGTATGGTGCAGAAGTAGGGACGCTGACATCATCGGATGCAGCGACTTTGGGAGTGTTCGAGAGAGACTGTTCGACTGTTCCTAGAATTTTTGGTCCCCTTAGAGTTGCTGTCGAGTTTAGGAGCCGCATAATCCATGAGCTATATGAGCTTTATGATAAGATTGACATAGGCCAGCGCATTAAATTCCAGTTTGCTTCACTAGGCTGGTCACCTCATTTGGATGAACCCCGAAGCCCCAGCACTTGTGATTTACGACGGATGTACTTGATTGGTGGACGGCGTCAGAGGGGATGTCCGAGCTTAAGATAGCAAGATGAGTTCTATGATGATCTGAAGAAGCGGATTAAACTATAGGCCGATAGAGCCAAAATTTCATTAGAAACACTTTATCAAAAACATTTCAATAACATTCAACATACATTCAACATACATATTTCATAGCAAAAATTCATATAAATACATATTATTTATGACAATTTCATAGCCACAGTTCTTTCTTCACACAACAATCCATTCACTACATCTAAACTTCATCTACAAAACTTACATGATCGATTAACTTTTTAATAATGCCATCCCATTCTTTAGTTTCTGGATTATATTTGCCATTGCCATAGACAATATCAAATTCATAATCAAAATTCATCATTTCCGAAAGTTTCTGTAATAAATCAACCGCATAGCCTTCATACTTCTCCATGCCGCGAAAATTCTCCGCATCGACTCTATGAAACGAAAAAGAAAAATAAAAAAACCTGATCCATTTAAAGCACACTGAAACGCACATACTTCATCATAAAATATGGTTCCTCAAAATGTGTTACAACCATAAATTTCTTGCGTTGTGCTGAGAAATCCTGTGCTGTTGAGCTGCTCTGCAATTCGGGACTTAAATGCACTGGCTGTATATTGTGATCTGGAGTCCAAACCATTAAAGGTTCATTGACAGTCGGTTTATAGATTTCCAGATTGAATTGCGTACGCTGTCCATATTCATCGAGACGCAGATTTTCGGTCTTAAATGGCGGTTCAACATCATCCTCGGAGATCTAGAAGGCAAAGTTTGTTTTAACTACTTCAAATTTAATGAACTCCCATTTCCATACCGTTTTCATTTCGCGCACTATTTGACGTCCGATATACCATGGATTCATAGCTGCAGCACGTATGCCAAGTTCACAACGTCTATATGGTTCCTTATACTGTTGCAGTGAGGCAATTATATTGCGTGCTGAGTTGGCAAAGAGCACAACAGCATCGTAAATCAATAGCGGCAGCATAGTCTGATTGCCAAGTATTTCCTAAAAGCAAGAATATCGAATGGACCATATTATTTATAGCATGCGCTAATTCAAATTGATTTAATTGGTTTGGAAACTCTGCTGCCTACATCAACTTTAGTTATACGCGTCTTCTTGCGTTCATATGGATTGGGATAGACTGCCTTAATGCGGACCGAAGTAATATTCGCCTGGAATTGCTCATCGTAGATATCCTTCAGTGCTGAGCTGTGCGTATCCAAGTGTGTGAGAAACCAATGCTTTTATTTTTTTGGGAGAAATAAAAAGAGAAGATATATCATAAATTTTAAAAATCTTTAAGCATTTGAGTAGTTACCCTAAATGGCCCCTGTAGCTTAAAATCCAATGATATGGTCAATAACTCCGCCAATGTTGATGGCTCACAATCGAGTATAATGCGATGTTCGTGAAATGTTTCAGCAGCTTCTTTGAAGAGTACACGATAATCATCTTCATAATCAGACAAACGACGTAATTTGATATAATCACGATTAATAGCGTGTACATCCATGAGATCCTGTAAGCGTGCGAGACCTGAAAGTAGAATTTAGAGTTGTTAGATTGCATCCGTAGTTACATGAGTGAAATTAGGGAGTAATAGAATGCAAGAGCACATAGAAAAGCAAGAAAGCCTGCTAGAGATGCACAGAACAGGCTAAAGGGAACCTAAGATACTCAGTATTTGAAGCAGCTTTCGATTAACAAGAAACCAGACGAGACAAATAATGTCTCTAAACTTTCTCCAATGTATCCAAACTTCCTCCCTCTTTGCAGGCTAAATTCTGCAGCACTGTGATGCTGAAAAGCCATATTATTCTGAGAAGCAATATTATTCCAAAAAATACCGTCGTTCAACAAATATTGCTTAAAACATTTTGTTAGCAACATTATGGTAACTTCATTTTCCAGCAACAGTTTATTGCAACATTTTGTTAGCAACATTTCAATAAAATTAAAGACGGACAGACCAGAACTACGGAAGATAGAAAGAATCTAACGAATACGACATACCAGTCGGATTGGCCTTCTTGTTTTGCATTAAGTCATAAATAAATGTAAATATTTGAAAGGTTCTTACACGTTTCCATGTTTCTCGATAAAGTGGAAAAGAGCAAAGGATGGGAAAATGTGCGAAGAAATGAAAACGAAATTGGATGGTGTTTATGGGAACCCTTTAGACGTGGTCATACATCTGATTTTCAATAGATTAGATGTAATTTCCGAGTGCTGACAATATTGCAGTAGTTCAGATCGCTTGCTACTATGACTGCTGCGCACTCTCTTCCCATTCTCTCCTAACCTATGTACATTCAGATCTGACGTTTGATTATGATTTGCTACGTTTACTACTCAAGGCTCTCATAAATATTAACGCTATACCAAACTGCTCCTTCATACATAAGACGAGTACTTATTGATCGAACGTAGAAAACTTCTGTGATATCAGGATTCATACAGACAGACAGACAGACAGACAGACAGACAGACAGACAGACAGACAGAGGGAAATGGCTTTTTCAGCTATTTTTATTTTTTTTTTTTTTTGATTTAGTTCAAAGTTATATTTAACCGGTGTCTTACCCTCATCCGTTTCATAGATTAAGGTAAATGTACGCCAATCGAAGTTCGTTTTGATAATCTCAAAATAGGCGCGTGAGAGTACCGATAATGCAGGAGCTACATTGACCGACATACGATGGTTCAGTTGCTCCTGACGCGTTGTCACCAATCTCCAATCGAATTGTACATGTGGAATGCCAGTTGTGTTCGCAATGAGCGCTACAATATCTGCAAAAGTAGTTTCAAAAGTATTCAGCTGAATATATATATATATATATATATATATATATATATATATATATATATATATATATATATATATATATATATATATATATATATATATATATATATATATATATATATATATATATATATATATATATATATATATATATATATATATATATATATATATATATATATATATATATATATATATATTTATGTTCTACATACCACTAGATGCCTTTGAACTTGGTCCAAAAATAGCCGCAACGCCATTGGCAATTAATTCGCAAGCTGTGCAGTATATGATCAAATGTAAGTGGAATGCAATGGAAAAAATATGTATATATTTAATTATTGTTTAAGAGAATAATTTTATATCGATTGCAACGAATATTTGATACGCTTTAAGTGTGTTGTGTGATGTTTAGTAGAGTATCAACAGTTTAATGGGCAGTTTGTAAAACAAAAGAAGTATGCATCGAAGATTTCTTATATAGGGTAGGTTTGAATAGTAATGAATGCTGAAAAATTCCAGCTGTAAACTTGTAAAGCCTCGATTATCTTCAAGCTTCCGTACTTTCATAATTAGTAAAGAAATTTAATTGCATGCCGCTAAAAAAAAAAAGAAAAACCAACCTTTTCTATGACTCAAGTTGTTTTAAGAGATTCAGTAGTTGTTACAAGATGGAAATGTTGTGCTTAAAATTTCAAATTCACCCCCATAGTCCATTAAACATTCGTACGCCTTCAAGGTCTCTTGGAACACAATATACAATATTTAACATGAAATCGGAATGAGTTTGTCCATCTTCTTTTTTGGTTGATGATTAAAGATTAATCTTGAAATATTAAACGCTTAATTCCGGTCCCCAACTACATACAAAAATTATCATGTTTCTAAAAGAAAGTATGTTACAAAAATATATGCATCCAGGAGAACATATTCAGAGTCAATCACGATCATTCTGAAATCAAAATTTTCGTATGAATTGTAGCCATTTCGGTCACTTTTGAATGGAGCAAAGTTGAAAAACGCATAAATTCGACAACTATTCTCACAGTTTGGTTTATTTTTTTAATTAATTTTTCCACCATTCTCACAGTTTGGTTTATTTTTTTAATTAATTTTTCCACTCAAATCCGTTGTTTGAACTCTCCAATGATGCTTCAAATCTGTTACATATTCACAGAAGATTTAGAGTCGCAGTATAAACAATTTCCACTCGAAAACAAAATGTATCAAGTACTGACTACCGTAATACCATGTGGATGGTTCTAATTTTGCCAACATTTCGGGTACTACATGTGAACCAACGAAAGTATTGCTTAGTACTAGGTAACTTAAGCTCGACTTCCTCAAATTTTGAAGAAGTTTTGCTTCACCAGTCAGTTTGCCTGAGTTGCCGTTAGAGAAAAATCAAATAGTTTAACAAAAATCATACACTTCACTATGGCACAAACACTTCAATAAACGAATAATACTCATCCAAACAGCACACATGTGTAGCGCATTGAAAGCATATACAAAAATTTCACTACTCACTTATTTGTTGCAGCAAAAAACTATCATCCGTTGGCATAAAACGTTTGATGGTCGTGAAATACAATTCAAAGAATTTCAAATTATTAATTTCACGAAAGGCATGATCGAAGCTCAGCTCAATATCCTTTTCATCATGATGGAAAATAGCACCTATGATATATGAGTATATACAATTTAGAAAAAGTATAGCTATAATTTTCAAAATATATATATGTATATATATATATATATATATATATATATATATATATATATATATATATATATATATATATATATATATATATATATATATATATATATATATATATATATATATATATATATATATATATATATATATATATATATATATATATATATATATATATATATATATATATATATATATATATATATATATATATATATATATATATATATATATATATATATATATCGTATATAACTCATACCAACTTTCACTTCCGTTCTCGCATCAGTACCGAATGCATTTGCCACATTTACAGATACTAGAAGAACATACACAAATAAACGTAGCATTTTCTAATTGTTTGATTTAAACATTTTTCTATAGATTTGTTTTATCTACTTAGCTAAAGAATTTATTTAAAACTATAATTTTTTTTCTTTTTTTAATATATTACGTAAAATATCTTTTTTTATTAAAAAAATTTCTTTTTATGCACACGATATATACGTCTACACTTAACAAGTTCCGTCTGCCGCGACGATCCAGTTTTGGAGCATAGAGTACGCATACTGAATGATTCTTCGCGTAAATATCGAATGATATTTTCATTAGAGAATAGTTTTGCTGCTTTGAAATGTTCGTACTCAAAATATCTCCCTGTCGCTCTTTGGAACAGATGTTTTTGTTATTTTTGTCAGAAGTGTATATATTTGTTTGTTGGTTCTTGACTTTTCTATATATACAAATCATTTTGCTAATGGCACATAAAATTGTGGAACCGGTAGCGGCATCGTCATCATTAACCAGACGTCATGACTGTGAGTAGGATATATATTCAGATATATATTCTCATTTATGCACATAGGTAGGTCTATGATGTTTACATGTAGTCTATGTATGTTTTTATGTCGTGCTTTAGTTTATTGCCAAAATTTTCATGATTTTCACGCAGTATTTGTTTGTTTTGCCGATTGTGCTCTTGATGTCGTCAGTGTATATAGCTAGTAAATGAAGGAAACGCATCTGTGTTGTTTTCTAGTGTTGTTGATTTTTTGTTTATGAAAGTAAGCACATCATTTCAATTAGTTGTCCGTTGATGCATAATTGGAAGTGACAGAATTGTTTCAAACAGATCTCTATGGACTGCAAACAAGCGCTTACATAGGAGAAGTCTTTCCGAACCAGCCATGATTATTTTCATTTTTGATTTCGGTTACTGCAAATTGCATGCTAAAATGTAGATCTCTTTTCTTACTCATCTTACTTCAAAACTAAACAAATATTCGTTGAACACAACGGAAACAACACAATGAAATGAATAAAAGCTAACAAAAAATTGAGTGCCTTAAAATACCAAACTTTGCTGGCTCAAATCACCCGAAATACACTGCTTTTTGGCACTTGGCATAAATGCTTACAAGAAAAATCTTACAAAAACGCTAGATACAAGTAAGAAAATATACATTGAATTTATAACACATTAACAATCTTTAAATTGACTTGAAACTAGTATCACTACTAAAAAGTTATACATCAAAATTTTGTTCGAAAATCATGTTTTGAGGTTTTGCCAAAAATTGAGTCCAAAATATCATGCGTTTTATTTTATATAATAATCCAATCTAAAATTAGCTAAATTTTGATGTACGAAAGATATCTGTAATAATACTGGTTACAAAGATATAGCTACATTTGCAACAGATTTAACAATAATACTATCAAATTTTACAAATTATTAAGTTTCCTGCTACAGATCATATTTCCTGTAAGTAAATATATAAAAAAAAAAAACTAAACCAAAATGTTCGTCATGACTTTTATTTCAAGTTTTTAATTCTAATTTTCGTTAAGTCTTACAAAGATACAAAAAAAAAAAAAAAAAAACTTCTTCGTTTGTGTTATATTTTATCAATTAAAGCTTACTAATACCAAATTTAAAACGCAATTTATACACTTAACTAGCCGTTAGAAAAATAAACTCAACAAAATGCAAGACGACGACGTAGACTATAGTATATTAAACTATAGAACTTACCATGACTATCTCATGTCATTCACGCAAACTGAAGATAAACGCTATATATCTAATAACAGAACCATACGTACAATCGTACGTCTTGGTTATCGTTCCAAATTTACACCATACAATGAAGATGAGTTCATCAAACAGAAGGCCGCAGCCGAAGATGCTTTTTCACCAAAAATCAAGGGACGCACTTATTTCGGCATCTATTTGAAAAACGATAAAGATGCTGTACTCAATGCATTCAAAGAACGCGAAGAGCCGAATATTTGCAAAGTGATATCGGTAAGTAGAGATTTCTTTTTTATAAACTTCAAATCTCATCTCATCTGTTGACCATCAGACCATCATCTTTTTAACGCAACACCTTGACGATGGTTCTGAACGTACGGGATACATTGATTTTGAGGTCAGTTGTCGTCATGCCTCACAAGGGCGCTTGAAGTCAACCGATTGGAAGGGTGTCTATGAGGGACGCGTGGAATTAAAGCCGAAAAAGCGTCATCTAAGCTACTATGATACACACACAAATGAGGTGACGTACAATGATTCGGACAACTATATTGTGGTACATGATCACAGTCATGGCTTGTGTTTCATGCATAAGGGTGATCATAAGATTATCGCCGTTGGTCCCAATCCGGGCGTTTATGGTCAGAATGCAAAACGTACATTGCACTATTCGGATCGTTATGGCTGTGTTATACTCTACGATCATAAAGTGCGTAAGAAAAATTAATTTTGTATTTTTTGTGATTAAGTGGTTTGGTAAATACTTTACGAACTATTGTAGACAATTTGTATAAGCATCTGTTTAAATTGTAGCTAATAGCACGTAAAGTTTATATCAAATCTTCTATAAATCATTGTTTAATTATACAAATGCACAAGATATAAATGAAAACATGTTGTTAGAAGTTCCATATTGTTAATTTCGATAGATAAATAAATAAATAATATTACTTGTTATAAATATATAGATGCTGCTTCGATGTGTATAGCTAAAAAATCACCTTACTCGTGGGCTTGATACACACTTATTTACTAGTATGTATGGCGTGAGTTTGAATCTAGGAATAATTTTGTATGTTATTGCGTTTAAGCATTTGCCGTTATTGCTATTTCATCATGCGTCAATCACAACAACCACAAACAGCGAGACAGTCAACAAAATAATAGCGAAGCGCATGCAAAGTATAATGCGTACTCTACTATAGTTTTCTCGTACATGGCTGCTCGCTTGCTATCGTTTAATACATGTGTGTGTGTGCATTGGTATTTCTTGTAAAGCCTCTGTGTGTTTGATTTGTTGTGTGAGTGACCATTGTTTAAGCATTTTCCATCCGATATAGATAGAGCAGCTGCTTTCTAATGCCATCAGTTGAATATGTTTATTTTGGTTTCTTGTATTCTGGAGATTCTTAAACCTCCATATCGAGAGATCTTTCTTTCAATAATTTCTGTGAACTGTCGAATATAAGGCAACTCAAGTATGGCATCTCTGTGGAATTGTAGGTATTGTAGGTATTGCTTCATACCTACCAAAATAACTAACCATATTTATTTAAATAAATCATTTTTATTTACATACAAAAGAAATTTGTAATTCAAAGTAATACAATTACACGCCTGGATAAGTCGGCATTCTAGCAATTTTAAGCTCATTCGCCACCTTAAAGGAGGGAAATATGCCCACCAAATTAGTGCGTTTATTAGTACCCTTTGAATAGCCGTTGCTTTTTTTGCTTATATTCACAATACGATCATCAATATTCATGTCCAATTCTCCATTGGAGTAAGCAATATTTGCCATGTTAGCTATTTGATCGAGTTGCTGTTGACCACTAAAATGGTATATCTCATCCAATGATTTAAACTTGTCCGATGCATCTGGTTGGTGTTTTTGCATAAGCTCATAGGCAAGACGACACAAATGTGATCTAAATGTGCAAACTATATAATCCGACTGTGATAACGCATAAATGTCCAGCAGTAGATCCTTGAGCGCGTCTTCCGAGTAACGTGTACTAAGATTTGCAGCACGTGGCGCAGCTTCTTCATTGAAATGTATATCGTAGTGCGGATAATTTTTATGTGCCTCTTCCAGAACACCAATATCATCGGTGGCTAAAAAAATGTGACGCTGCACGGGGTATGAAGTGTTTAACTCCAAAGTACGATAAAAATCTTCCGCATGTAGCATATATTCACTGAGAGCATGGAATTTTGTCTGGGGCTTCAGTTTGTCAGTGTGACGCACTTGTATGCTATAAAAGAAGATTTGGTAAATTTAGACGAAGAAACAGCCATATTTTTGTAAACATACCCGACCATTGGATACGTCCAATTTAATTTCTTAATAGAGCTCTGAAGAAACGAGCGTATTTTCGGCTGTGGACGTAAAATATAGCTTAGGAACTGTGCCACCCACCAGACGAACGGATTACCGTGTAAACGTTGTAGACGTCGTGCAAGTTCAGCCGGTATGGCAGTTGGTATATAGTCTGGTAGCAGCTTATGTTTCTCCACGATTGGTAACTCGAGTAAGAGCGTTTGGTTTTGACCCGGCCATTTGGCTGCCTTTAAAATATACGTATCTTTACATTTCTCCGAAAGTGGTAGAAATAATTCCTCCCAATCAGCTTTAGAGTAGATATGTAGTAAAACTGTGCGCTCTGTAGCATAACCAATGATCAAACAATAAGCAACATGATGTATTTGACAGGCAAAACCGCATTTCTATTAAAAACAAACAACAAAAAAGCACAACTTGCTTACGAATTTCTTGTCAAAATAATCAATAAAAAAAAACTAAAAAAAATTGGCGCCCAACATGCCAGCTATAGATTTCAATAAACCAATTGTTTACCATATACAATTTGTATAATAATTTCTTGTATAAAAAATATTTAGCGCCCAACTTGGGGCAACTTACTTACCTTATTCAACTTGCATATTAATTTCTTTGCACTTGCACAATTTTCAGGATTCTGTAGATGTTTCAAGCGTCGCTGCATTAAATTGCTTAAATCAACTGCTTCCATTTGACGCCAGTGCTCATATCCATCAACCTTACGCAATAGTTCCATATCAAAGAGCAGCGAGCGTTTGTGTTCATCACCCAATTGTATTGCCTCATCGATAAATTCTTTTACATGTGCAGCATCTTTGATTGCCAAATTAATGCTATTGTTTAACTTGCCACGGAAATAGTTAAACATTTCATCTATATTAGTTTGCACACGTCTACGCGTCATCTCATAATCGGTATGCGGAATTTTTAATTGCGATACAAACTCGCTATTTTTAATTTTTATACAAATATTATTCTAAAAAAGTAAATGTGTAAGAAGAAATAGATTTTTACATACCGCTTTTGTTCTTCAACGATTAGCTCTAGTTTCTGGTTTTCTTGCCTTGTATACACTAATTTACTTTTAGTTTTACTTAGTTCATCAAATTTAGCAAGGAAGACATAAACCACAATGGTCCATGCCAGCACAAACGCAAGTAGAGCACGTACCCCGAACAACATTTTGTTTGTTTCTGATTTCGAATTTACGACAAAAAATCATATGTCATGAAATGCTATAATATTAGAAGACTACTATGATTTTGTTATAGAATTCAGTAACATTCAAATGATTGACTGGCGATTGTTAAAGCAAATCACCTATAGATATAGCTTGCCTACTAATTTCTTGTAAAAAAATAATAAAAAAAAAAAATTTTTTTTTTGGCGCCCAACATGGGGCTATAGTTTGCAGTAAAACAATTTAGACATTTGGCTTTGTTTTACAGAAAAATGAAATGCTGACTAACAGAGATGCCAAAGCTACTTATAAGCGAGCATCGAATACGTATCATGAAGTGATTAATTCGAGTAATCTTATACTGGCATGAGTTCAGTACATCTCATGGAAATCACGAAAATTTTAACTGCAAAACTTGCTGGCATTCTTTTGAAATTAGAACTATATCAGCATGCGTTTATAGGCACTAAAGAGATTATAGGAGACTTTATAACACAAAATTTAACACACTAAGGAGTTTTCTGAGATCATACTCAGCATTGATAGACTTCGCAGATAAACCAAAACCAGCTTAGACTGAAACTGTCACATAAAGCCTAGAAAAAATATTTGAACTGACTAAGGCTGTTGTAGGCTGCTGAAAGTATAAAAAAAAGTTCTAAAGGCAAGAGGATTATATTGCAAGTATATATGCCAAGGAAGACGCCAGAAATATTCGCTCTGCTTCTTAGATTTGCCACATCATGCTCAAAGTCGGAGAATAATTTTGCTAACCGTACACCGAACTGTACAGATTTCCAATGATTTTATGTATATATAGTATTCTTCGCCAAATTTTCATAACCGATTCAATCAAATTTAATGCTTCTGAAATTCTCAAATGATCATTAATGTAAAATTCTATAAAGTGTTCCACTTAAACGATGCGAAAACAAATGCTTAGCTGGCTCAACGCCAATATCTGTTTTATCGAATGTATAGAAACATTTTCATTGCTCTTCAGATTTTATGATTTGTATAGAATATGCTGAGCACAACAAAGAATCGAATGGAGCAAATGCTGACAAGAAGAGCATTTTAATGAAAATTTGAAAAAATAAACAAATAAAACAAATACAATACAATATAAAAATACACAGCATTAACTAAGGTGGCACCGAAGCTCCAATGCTCTTTATACAAACTAACATCAAACTGTAAAGCTGATATGAGTCAAGCTAGATATCACAATCAAAACTTTATGTTTTGTGATTTATAAAACTTAGAAACGTAGAAGAACGATTGTTTCTATTATTAAAAGAAAAACAGTTTCCATACCAAGTTCAAGCTCTATATCATGAGGATCATGAAGTTTGTATATATTCCATATTAAACAGCTGTTTGTGAAATGAAATCGTCGTGAAATTTCACCAACTTAAAAACATAGACGAAACTAAAAATAATTTCACAAAGCATGTTGCACGCATGAATGAATAGAATTCACTGTGACTGTTAAATTCTATTCAGTCATGCTTTCAACAGCTGTTATAGTTCACAGTTACTTTTTTGAATACATTACAAATTCAATGACATAACTTAAATACAACACACATAATGTGTAGCATACAAAAAAAAAACCCAATTGCATACAATTTAAAATTAGCCACAGAGCCATTGGTTCGCCTAGCACTAATTCATTACATTTAAGACCTCGATACACAGCAGACAGTCTAATGATTGAAAATTTTACATCATCAGTGCAACATTTGTGAAAATTATTATAAAATGTTTTAAATTTGCGTTTTTAAAAGTGTTTTAATATGCATAAATTTAATATTTTACTAATTTCTTTAATACTTTTTTTGGCTTACACTAATGCTGGTAAACAATTTTTTGTGGGTAAGTATTATCTACATACCTCTATAAACTTTGTCTGCGTAATTAGTTACAAAAATTACTTCCATTTCTTACTTGTTTCAAGGCATCATCTTCACATCGGACAAAGATGAGGCTGAAATTGCATTTCGCACGGCAGTAGATCGTGCAAATATACATGAACGTGAAATAGAATTGGTTCCGATTGTTGAGTATGCAGATACAGATGACAGTTTTATAATGGAGAAGACGGGTGAGTAGCAAAGCAAATATGTATCAAAAATAATTAGATATAAGATATTAATATTTTGGTCCGTCGAGCCGGATATTAATAATAGTTATTAATATTAAGGTCCCTCGAACCGCATAATAATATTAGTTATTAGTATTTTGGTCCTTCGAGCCGGATATTATTATTAGTTATTAATATTTAGGTCCATCGAGCCGGTTAGTAATATTAGTTATTCGTATTTTGGTGCTTCGAGCCGGATATTAATATTATTTATTAGTATTGAAGCCGCATCTTACTATTACTTATTAATATTTTGGTCCTTCGAGGCGGATACTATTGTAATGAAATTATTCTTTGCAGTTTGCAACTTAATATCGCAGGGTGTTATAGCAATTTTTGGTCCAAATACAGGCAGCAGTTCGGGTAAGTATACAAAAAATATATAAATTAAATAGAACAGAATACAGCTTATCTACTGCTATACAGATATTATTGCCTCAATTTGCAATACACTTGATATACCTCATATTGTTTACGATTGGTCACCAAGTGAATCTATACCTGATCGGCAACATTCTACCATGACATTGAATATGCATCCCGATAATCTACTGTTAGCACGTGGTTTTGCTGAATTAGTGCAAAGTTTTGGTTGGCGTAGCTACACCATAGTCTATGAAACGGAAAGGGGTAATAAAACGAAATTATTTGAAACATCCTAACTACAAAAATATTTTATAGAACTACAACAGCTACAGGATATATTACAAATTGGTGATCCCACCAGTAATCCCACCACTGTGCGTCAGCTTGGACCCGACGATGATCAACGTCCATTTTTGAAAGATATCAAAATGTCAACAGATAATTGTCTGATATTAAATTGTGCTACAGATAAAGTGCTTAGTATACTAAATCAAGCTAATGAGCTTAAAATATTGGGTGAATATCAGGTAGTACTTTTATTTGTTAACCACATTATATGAATAGTTATTGATGTACATGCCTAAAATCTTCATTATGATTTAGAGCGTCTTTCTGCCAATACTCGATACACATACGCTTGAATTAAATGATTTACTCAGTGTACTAGCAAATGTTACAACAGTACGCATTATGGATCCAACGGATTATCATGTCAAAAATGTAGTACACGACTGGGAGGAGCATGAAAAACGTGACGGACGCTATTATAAAGTGCTGCCAACTCAGGCCAAAACAAATATGATACTATTGAACGATGCAGTTTGGATCTTCTCGAAAGCACTCACAGAATTGGGCATAACCGAAGAACTTGAAGCACCTGAAATTGAATGCAAACGCAAGAAATCATGGCAGTTCGGGCGACGCATTATAGAGTTTATGAAGGCGGTAAGTTTATATGTTGTGCGGAATTTGGAAGGAATCTATCATTTTGCAAAATTATAATTTTACAGCGTTCCGAGGAAGCTTCGACGGGACGCATCGATTTCAATGAACACGGACAGCGTAGTTTTTTTACATTACGATTTATGGAAATGACAAGTAATGGTTTTCTTGAATTGGCCACATGGGATCCGGTAAACGGTTTAGATACAATTAGCGATGAAGAATCCAGTGAGAAACGTGTTGGTGAAAAACTTTCAAATAAAACTTTTATAGTTAGTTCACGTATTGGTGCACCATTTCTGAGTATGCGGTGAGTTTTGTTGATTTTATTGTTAGATTAATACAATATATACATATGTAAAAACTTTTTAACAGTGAACCCAAAGAGGGCGAAATATTACAAGGCAATGCACGCTACGAAGGTTACTCCATGGATTTGATTGATAATATTGCACGTATGCTTAATTTTAAATATGAATTTGTGCTCTCACCGGATGGAAAGTACGGCGGTTTCAATAAAGTTACACAAACGTGGGATGGCATTGTGCGACAACTTTTGGATGGCGTAAGTAGTTTTTCTTGAATTTTATGATATGAATTGAACGAACTTTAAAAAATCGACTTTATTATTTGTTTTGTACTGTAGATAAGTTGAATTTGAAGACGATGTAATGAAATAATTTGCCCCACGTTGGGCGCCAATTAAAATAAAATTTACTATAAAAGAAACATTCTACTACACTACTTACAGAATGCTGATCTTGGTATTTGCGATCTAACCATGACCTCCTCACGACGTCAAGCAGTGGATTTTACACCACCCTTTATGACACTTGGCGTTAGTATACTTTTCTCGAAACCACCAGAACAACCGCCAGATCTGTTCTCCTTTTTGCTGCCATTCTCATTGGATGTTTGGATCTATATGGGCTCAGCGTACATATGCATATCATTAGTACTCTTTGCATTGGCACGTATGGCACCTTCGGATTGGGAGAATCCGCATCCATGCAAGGAACCTGAAGAGGTGGAGAATATATGGAGCATTATGAATACATGTTGGCTGTCCATAGGCTCATTGATGGGTCAAGGTTGTGATATATTGCCGAAGTAAGTTATATAAATTATATTAACTAAGCAAATATTAAGCATAAAATTGTTTATAGAGCTGCATCGACGCGTCTGGTCACCGGCATGTGGTGGTTTTTTGCACTTATGATGTTAAATTCCTATACAGCCAATTTGGCTGCATTTCTGACCATGTCACGCATGGGTACTTCCATTGAGAGCGCTGAAGATCTGGCAGCGCAGAGTAAGATCAAATATGGCGTCTTATCGGGTGGCAGTACAATGGGTTTCTTTAGGGTGCGTATGTATGTAATTTTTGTAGCTGTTCATTAATTATATACTCAATTATTACAGGACTCCAACTTCAGCACCTATCAACGCATGTGGGCGGCCATGGAATCGGCACGCCCTTCGGTTTTCACAAAGAGCAACGATGAAGGTGTGGAGCGCGTCTTGAAAGGCAAGAATCTCTATGCGTTTTTTATGGAGTCCACCTCATTGGAGTATGTTATCGAACGTAATTGTGAATTGATGCAAGTGGGCGGTTGGCTGGATTACAAAACCTATGGCATTGCTATGCCGTTTAGTGAGCTGCGAAATATATTGGTTAATTTAGAGAAATATATTTTCATTACAAATTTTTATTACAGACTCACCCTATCGCAAACAGATCAGCGGCGCTGTACTCAAACTTGGCGAATTGGGTACACTATCCGAGCTAAAGCGTAAATGGTGGAAAGAGATGCACGGCGGTGGTGGTTGTTCACAGGCTGAATCCGGTGGTGGAGATACACCAGAGTTGGGTCTGGAAAATGTTGGCGGTGTATTTCTAGTGCTTGGCATGGGTCTGCTAGCTGCAATGGTACTCGGCTTGGCTGAATTTCTATGGAACATCAAAAACGTTGCAATCGAAGAGAAGATTTCACTTGGTGAAGCATTAAAAGCTGAATTACTTTTTGCAGTACGCTTTTGGATTAATACAAAACCAGTGCACACCAGCAGCGAAAGCTCACACAGCTCAAAATCATCATCTTCGTCGTCTTCGTCCTCCTCATCCTCCTCGTCCTCTTCCACCAACTCAAAATCTACAAAATCGAAATCTTCACGTTCTTCGAAATTATTTTCTTTTGCTTCGAAAAGCAGACGTAGCACACACGATGCTGATAGTTCTGTACATGATAAATTACGTAAAATCGGTTCAATGTTTTCGTTAAAGTCAGAAAAACAAACCGAAAAGCAAGAACCAACCAATGAGTTTCCTGCACCGGCTGCTGCACTTGCTGAGGCTACGTTGGCTTTAGTACATACACAACATCCACATCATCATCACGTACACAAACATCATCAACCGCATGATTTGATCGATGTGAAGCCAAACAATTCGAGACAAGTGGATGTAGTAGAAATAGTGCCGGAACCAATGCCAGTCGCACCGGAACCGGGCCAACAACATCGTCACCGACATCACCATCATCATCACCATGGTGAACAATCAAATCGTGGCAGCAAAATAAGTAATGGCGTAGTTTAAATTAAATCGTAAATGTGTGCTTCTTTTTAGATATTTGTAGCTAGAATTTTTAAGGTATGTTCCCACGTTCTTATACATCTGAGATATTATTCGCATTGCATTGAAAATAGTGTCCAATATCTACAAATTTCAACTAAATGTGACAGCAAACTCAACGAATATTGTTAAACTGGAACTTACCTTCAGACAAATAAAAGCTTTGCTTATTTTTATTTAATGCTAATATTGGATTCTTTGATTTTTAACTTCACCTACGCTCTATTTGTTCCGTCTTTTTGTTTTAATTAATACAAATCAACCGATTTAACTGAAAATGCTTTTCACCTCAATGTGGTGAATTTACAAAAGACCAGCATATTTTTTTTTTAATATTTCCACAAAGAGAAGAACGTAAGGCAGCCGCCCTGTGAAAAGTTACGTTAAACTTTACTAGGACAAAACCCTACAAAAACTTTAGTGCCAAGGACTAACTTGCATGCTAGTAATTTTCTATCAACGATACATCAGAAGCCCTGTTAAACCTGATGACCACCAAACAAAGACACTGATTAAAGCAAACCTACATTCGACTACTCGTGACATCGCCGAGAAACTAATCTTACATTTTCATCCGTCCACGACCGTCTCCGGAGACTGGGAATCATCAGTTAGCTTGATATATGCTTTCGTCTTGAACGCTTAGAAATCCATCTAACCAACTCAATCGCGAAGGCGTAGTGTTCCACCATGAGAATACAAGACCACAGTCAAGTTAGGTGACTCGCCAGAAGTTGCTGCAGCTTGGATTTGAAGTTTTGTCTCAATCTCCTTACTGAACGGACGTTGCCCGAACAGACAACCATTTGTTACGTTCTTGGGACCATCAAAGTGCATCTTCACAATTGAATGAGCTATTCGTCGGATTATTGCGTAAAAACTTCGATGACTCACTTATTTTTAGAAGTGACCAAGTGACATCGCTGGATTATTTTCTTTGGGACTACGTTAAATCGTTTCTTTCTCCTTAGCTATCGTCAAGTTTAGAATGTAGATCTATTTTTTTAATACATTATTTACTATTTTATTTTAACAATTTAGTTTATTTCCAAAAAAAAAAAAGTGTGTTCAGTGACTTATGTATGTCTCACAGATACGATCGTGCAGTAAAAATTAGGCTGCCGCTTCCACGCCCTTCACTGCTACACTTACCACCCCTCCCCCCCAAACAGCCTTTGTCGGCGCCGTCGCTGTCCACAAAGGCTGCTCTGCTCCAGCACAAATTGAGTTTAGAGCGTCAACGGCGTCGTTTGACACCCTGACGCTTCCATGAGCCGGCGCCGGCTTTGCGACTACGTACACTGACTCCAACTCGATTGACTTTCGGCTTACCCTTGCCGCTCGCCTTGGCACGCTTTACGGTTTTTTTCTTTTTAGGCGTTGTCTTAGCTCTTCCGGCTGCGCCAGTCGCACGCTTTTTCGGCTTTGAAGCGCGTGATCCGGCCACCACTCGCTTTCCGCTCTGAACCAAAGAGCATTTTCAAAGAAAAATCATTAAAATGTAAAAATCTTTACCTTAGCGGCTGCTACTTCCTTGCAGCTTTTCGATGGTTTATTGATTGGCTTCACTGGTATCGCTTTTTTGTCTTTGGCCTTACGGAAATTGTAGGGAGTTACAACTTCCTCTCTATTTACGCTAAATAAACCACGCTTTGAACCAACCTCAAGCGCATGATCCAAAGCATCCGTAATAGAGCCGAAATCTTGTATATGTTTAGTCAATATAGCTGCTCTAATCTTCCCATGCAGATCTTTTATCTCTAAACAAAAAATCTGTGCAATAACCAACAGGGCGTAAATTATAATGGCTAACTAACCGAGTTTCGGGGTTTCGATCAAAATATCCAATACGAAAGGTAGCAGTGTAGATCCGTACAATTTACGGTTATCCATTATTTGATTTTTTTAAGCACGTACTGAAAATTTATTTTTGAAAAAAGAAAGAATTTGGCGAGCGCTCTTAGAAAATATACAACTAGACTTTTGAATGATAAACTATGACTGACAACTGTTGAAAATCATTTGAGAAAAAAACTGTTTTTTTTTTTTTTGTTGTATGTATGTATTTAGAGAGAACAAATAGGTGTCAATTCGAACTAAAATTTGAAAAAGCATGGCTCAGTAAGTTCCAACAAAAAAATAGAGTTCCAACTTCATTAATAGTCGATTCATTATAGGCCACCACTAGTATATGAACCAATAATCCAATTTCTTGCCGCTAAAACCTATTGTCACCTATTGAGCATTTTTAGCAGCTTGTGTCATTTGTTTGAAACGTAAACCACAATACTACATATTGCCTCAAACATCTGGAATTTTGTACCACATAAACTGTTTTTGGCGGGAGCTCTTCTTCATTACTATAATATGAAGAATAGTGCGGCCGAGGGTCATCTAATCTTAGTGGAAGTTTACGGCGAGCATGCTCTATCTGAACAATCGCGTCGGATGTGGTTTGGTCGCTTTAAAAGTGGTGAATATAAGGAATGGCCGGGTCAACCCAAAAAGTTTGAAGTATGTGGACCAATGCCAAACGCTTCAGCAGTTGTGAGAATCATTGGGAGTGGATGAGTCGACAGTCGACAGCAAACGTCTAAAAGCCATGGTATTGATTAAAAAGCAAGGAAACTGGGTGCCATACGAGTTGAAGACGCGCGATGTCGAAAGGCGACTTTTTGCTTGTGAACAGCTCCTCGAACGCCAGAAAAGAAAGGGTTTTTTGCATTGCAATGTGACTGGCGATGAAAAGTGAATCCAAGCGCAAAAAGTCATGGGTGTTGAGCGGACGCTCATCAACATCCTTCGCAAAGCCGTATATTCATGGCATGAAGCTTATGCTCTGTATTTGGTGGGACCAGCACGGCGTGATCTACTACGAGCTGCTCAAACCGAATGAAACGCTCACGGGCGAACGCTATCCGACTCAACTTATGCGTTTAAGTCGCGAACTGAAGCAAAAACGGCCGGAATACAAAGAAAGTCGCGACAAAGTGATTCTGCAGCATGACAACGCCTGGCTACATGTTGCAAAACCGGTCACTTGGACTTACTTGGAAACGCTGAAATGGCCAGTCCTACCCTACCCACCGTATTCTCCAGACATCGCTCCATTCGACTACTACTTGTTCCGGTCAATGACACACGACCTGTCCCAGCAGAAGTTGACTTCATATGAACAATGCAAAAACTGGCTCGATGATTGGATTGACTCAAAAGACGAGTCGCTCTTCCGAGCTGGTATCCTAAAATTGCCAGAAACAGGAGAAAAAATTGTGGCCAGCGATGAACAATACTTTGAATAATATATTTGTAAACATTTTTGCACAATAAATACATAAATTTCGGAAAAAAAAAAACGCTCATTATTAATTCAATACCAATTCTTTATGGTGTCTACCACACAACCTTGCGCCTGTTACACACATCGGAGATAATGCAAAATTTGTATTTACTAAAAAATTTTAACTTTTAGAGTTTTAAGTGATGAGAGAAAAGTTAGCTCCTATAAGATTTTCTTTAATCTGGTTTTTAGTGCTTTATATTTTGTTCAAAATTTAACCGTCATACATCAAAAAATTATACTTTCAATACGAAAATTTCAAAAATACTGCAACTCCGGTAACTTTTAGACTCTTTATGTGTAGACCAAGAAAAGAAGGATATTAAAATTACCTTCGATCTGCTTATTAGTTATTTACATTTGTTCAAAAACTGTCGGTTTAATAGATTATATAACTAAATTTTTCAAATTTAATTTTTACTTGCTTGATTTTTAGTGGCTATTTTCTTGGAAACGATACCATATACAACAAAATTTTATGCAAGCTTTTTTTAGTAAATTTTACAAACTTTCTTCTTTGCAAAGACAAAATTTCGATATCTTCAATAGTTAACGAATTATAAGCGAAATTATGCATTTTAGTATTCTTAAGTAGCATTTTCAAAAAAAAAAACAAAAACAAATGTTATTATAGGGTTTTCTAATTTATTATATATATTTTTTGTTGGTTTTTCTTTGATTTTTTTCGTTTTTTTTTTTTTAACTTTTTTTTTTTAAATTTTTCTTTAATTAAATAAAATAATTACATTTAATGCTAAATTCTTGATTCAATACATGTCATAAACTTGCAGCTATATTAATAAGGTACATTTAAGTGATTTCATGCATTGTTTTATGCGTACATGTATATATTTTGAGAATAACTACATTTTTTTCTTGTTTTCTTGTTTTGAATTTTTTTTTTAATACTACATACACCTCACACAAGAAACAAATCTCATAATTGATCCGATTACATTGACTCATGCCTATTAGTTTACATATATTTTTAATATTATTATTACGTAGCTCTAATAAATATTATAAATCATTTTTCTTGTTTCTTTAGGTTTTTAAGCTTCTTTTGTTTCACAATTAGAATCAAGCTATATATTTATATGTATAATTTATTGATATATTTCTATATATTATAGGTAGATATAAAAAATATTTGAACTTTGAAAAGATCTGAGAATTTCAAATATGAAATTTTAAGTTTAGAAAGAATGCAGCTAGTGGAAAGTTAAAAAACAGTTTATATACAAAATTCAAGAAAAAAATAAAAAATACTTTTTTAATGTTAACTGTACAAGTATAGGGTTTTTCAATAGGAGCATAACAATTTGGTGCTTTATTACTAAGGCACGCTTAAACTTTTTTCTGTAGCTTACAGCGTCAAAACTTTACCATGCCGAAATTTACACCTAGACCTTTCGCTTGACGTTGACATATGCTCAAAAAAGGCGTGCTTTAGTATAAATATACAAAAATTGTTCTCTTCCTATTAGAAAGTTGTTCCCTGCATAAGCTAGTGTATACAAATTAATTGTAATAATAATAAAGAAAGCCTGGAGTATTCTTTAAGTAAAATTGCATCTACACATATTTTTGTTAAATAATTAATACAAATAAATACACTAATTAATTGTCATTTTGTTTAAATGCTTTTTACAAATTTGCTGCATAATACTTAAAGTTAATTAATTGAATGTAGTTTTTATTTTATTTATTTATTTTTTTTTTTTTAATTTTTATATAATTTTTCTTTTTTACTTTTTTGCTCATTTTGCTAAGGATTAATATTAATTTAAATTTAATGTGCATGCTACTATTCCACTCTGCCTGCACGTTCATACTTATTACGTTTTATGTCAATCCTTTGCTGCAATTGCTACGGGCGGAAACTGTCGCTCATCGTAGAGTTTTGTAGGTGTATCGATGGCATCGCAAAGCTTGCGAAACTTAGTCGAATCTGCTAAAAGAAAAAGAAAATATAAATATTAAAACATACAATTTAAGTTAAGAACATGATATAAAAGAACGGTCGCGAAGAGAGTCGTAATTTTAACTCTTGAACCGCGAGTGTACATAAAATTGAAGGACCTCACAAAAAGTGCAGCTTCCTTTTCGTATGATGTTGATGTATTTATTCTGAGCCCTTGCGGGCTTCCAAAAATTGCCTTAGCGAACGGTGTTTCACGTCCACATGGCGGGGTATCGGTTAAAGTTTTCAAACAGCAATAATCGCACCTCAGTAGAACTTCATTGGCTACGATATCGCCGCTGCGCAAAGATAAATTTTGTACGCGGAATGAATGAACTTTTAAAAACTTAAAACATTAACTGTTTGCGAATTATAATTTCAATTTCAAAGATGTTCTATATTTTGTAACACATTAGGTTTAAGAGACAGAAGCATGGACACTGACATCAACGGATACAGCGTCTTTAGGAGTGTTCGCGAGAAAGATTCTTTGTAGGATTTTTGGTCCTCTTAGAATTGGCGTCGAGTTTAGGACCCGTATGAACCACGAGCTGTACGAGCTATATGATGATGTTTGCATAGTCAAGCACATTTAATTCTAGCGGCTGCAATCATCCGGATGAACCCCGAAGCTCCAAAACTAAAGGTTTGCGACGGAAACCTGAACTTGATTGGTGGACGCTGTCAGAGAGGACGTCCAAACTTAAGATGGCAAGATCAGGTCTATGCTGACCTGAAGAAGTTCGGGATTACCAGCGACCGGCGCGGGGGGGGGGGGGCACTAAACTGCACCGAATGGTGCGCAAAGGAGAGGATTGGCTTAAAATGAATTTCAGAGATAGTCATTTTTATTTTGAATATATTCTTCTAGTGTCAACTATTGCTGCGCTGACTCCAAAAGCACGTTGGAATAAGTATTTCCCACATTCTAGTTCCCAGGATTGTGGACATATTCCCACTACAACTCTTGAAGACTAAGGCAGTTTACATGGTTTCAAGGAAGCTACGAGTTTAGAGGACAATATTATATGAAATGTATTTATTCTGAGCCCTTGCGGGCTTCCAAAAATTGCCTTAGCGAACGGTGTTTCACGTCCACATGGCGGGGTATTGGTTAAAGTTTTCAAACAGCAATAATCGCACCTCAGTAGAACTTCATTGGTTACGATAATGCCGCTGCGCAAAGATAAATTTAATGTGCAGAGTGAATGCACTTCAAAAACTTGATCCATTAACTGTTGGCGAATTATAAATCAAATTTCAAAGATTCTATTTTAAATTACATAAATAATTTTTCCCACAGGGGGATCACAGTGACCGTTGGAGTGTATTACGCATGGAGATCAATTGTTAACAGATGCAATATGGTATTTAAAGCAGCAGTTGAACAGCTTGTAATAATACCAGTAGCAATTGATGACTTCAATTTAATATTGAAGGCAATAAACCATTTTTCCCGAGAAACAAAAAGAAACTGTGTCATAGATTTGTATGCTGACTAGAACAAAAAAGTACCTTTATAATATTATCTTACATATTTTAAAAAATTGCCGGACACAAAGTTTCTACACACTGGTTTATAGAACTATTCTTTCTGAGTTGAAGTTCTTTCGAACTGTTCCCTTCAAATTAAAATAAATGGTACTGACAGACAGACGGACATGTTCAGATGGAAATATCTTGACAACCTAATATTCATACATACATATATAATTAATGGGGCTCTCTAACTCCAGCTTCAACGTCTTACAAACTATATAATAAACTTAATATACTATACACACTATCGGGTGTGGTTCAGAAATCTCTTTCACCCCAACATCTCAAAATTTCATACATAAACCTTAATTTTCTGAATCAAATTTGGAGATAATGAGCGAATGAGATCTCTGTAACAACTCGAATGTGTGTTAAGGCGTTAAATAAAAACTCAGCTCAACCTGTCATGGTGCTCGACGTTTGATCGCCTCTCAATATGCCCGCATAGCTATTGTCCGGCGTTGGATCAGGATTCTCAATGAGTACACTGCTTGCACAGCTCTTTAGTAACTTAGGTGTAGTATCGCTTGCGGATTTTGTGGACGTATTACTGTCGGATTTTTTGAGCGACATATTATCCATGCTTTCGCTGAGATTGAGTTCTGTGTATGAAGTAGAGATTAGCAATAGATTAGTATACGTTTATATATATTTACACTACAACTCACCGATGACACCCTCCAGTGCACCACGCAGATCATGTACCGCCTGCTGCTTACAGAGCCCACCACGTTCCTGATTGAATTCATGCATATAAAGAAAGCCATCCTCACAAGCGAGCAACAGTTTCAGTTCCTTGCCAGCTCGTATCAATGCACAGACATGCTTCAGACCCGGCTGCGCCAGCATGACAGTTGCAAAAGCACGATCCTGTGCCAGTACATCGCTAACTTGTGTTGGTATCAGGTACGAGGAGACAGCCTTGGATAGGTAGCCAGACCAGCCGGAACCGCTGCCGGAAGCAGGCGTAGTTGCGGCTGGAGCTGTAGCTGCTGCTGTTGCTGCCGGCACAGGCGTTTGTGTACTACTGTTGCCCGCAGCGGACGACTCCGCAGCTTTGGTTGCTTTTTTTGACTGTGTCTGACAACGTGTAGCATCGACAGCTGTGAAACGAAAAAAAAACGTAAGTAATTAATTAAATTAAAACAAAAATTGTACGTGCACTACATACCGATTGCCTTCAGCTCCGCCAGTTCCACAGCTTTTGCATCAATCTTAAAGACATGCACCGTTTCCGTATTCGATGCAGCACACAGAAAATCGCCCGTACCAGCAGCAAAGACCAGTGATGAAATGCGTACACAACGCTTTACGCCACGTCGAAATTCCTGCACACGTTGTCCGTTCTTTACGCAGAAAACACGTATTACCGTGCCACGTTCCGAGGCGGTGGCCAGCAGTGCGCCGCTTGGCGAGAAACTCAACGCGGAGAGCGGCGTATCATGCGCCTTGATTGTCATGCCCGTGCGCAATTTATTTGCATTGAAAATACGTAACTCTCCGGTACTCGTACAGATCGGAAATGCCAGATGTGAGCTAAGCGAAAGCGCACACAGGCCCAGCTCATTGGGCGCTATATTCTCAATGGAATGCAATATCTTCATGTCGCGTATATCGTGAATATGTATGCTCTCGGCGAGGCAGACAATCAAACGTTGTCGATTCATGCGCACGCAGAGAATTTCGGATGGATAGAAACAGTTGCAAATGTCCTGTTTCTTCTTGAAATGCAACATTTTCAAACAGTTGGGCTTTTGAGCGGTGACCAGCACCACGAGCGAACTGTTGAACAGTCGTTCTACAATACGTATTTGTTCGGCATTATCCTTGGCAAAGATCTCGTCGACCTTATCCTGCGCCGTAATGGAGAACAGACGCAGCGCATTCGGACTGAGCACAGAAATCGAACTGCAAAGTGAGAAGAAAGTTTGAAATTATATTTTTGTAAAATATTTTAGAAAATATTGAAAAATTAACAATAGTAAGATGGAGTTAAAGCTTTTGTATGGAGATTGCCACTAAAAGTTTGCGGAGCACGCAAACATTTCATAAACTAGTAGGAAGTCGAGAGAGTGGTGTCTAAAATGACATATTTGACTGAATTTTCCGTTCAGATAAATTAAAAATACGGCTGATAATTCATGCAAACTGCCTGTTTCGACTCTTCAATCCTATAAAAATGATGGAGCTACTGCTTTGCCTTCTCATATTAGATGTACGCCATTCCTGAGCGGAGAAATATTTATGATCTATAAATCGCTCATACATTATTTTACCAAATATGGAACAGTTTTGGAGATAAACTAATTACAAACAAAAACAAGTGCTATAGTCGCGGTGCTCGACTATATTGTACTCATTTGTTGGTCCATAATTTTTCTGTTAGATAGTGTAATTGGTACACACATCTCATATATGGTCTTATCTCACTTTTGACAAAAATATCACTAACGACAATCTACCATTACTATACATATGTACATATATATATATATATATCGTCACAATCAACGCATCACGCTATGTGTTAAACAGTACAGGATTATCCAATAGAGACGAGTAAATTTTTACAGATTGTGTTAAATTTTCGGTTTTTATACAATCACAATGTCTGCAACTCCCTAAAGAAAGCATCGGACAGCTCATAAAGTATACATGTATATTCGTCATAGTCCGCCGAGTCGATCTAGCCATTTCCGTCTGTTCGTCTGTATGTGGGGCTTCCAGCCTAACACCCTCATTTTTTTAATATTCGTTTGAAAGTTGGTATGTAGATTTTTTTATAACCAAAAGCAACTCAAGTTCAGGTGTGAGCAGGATTATGATTATCCACTAGAAAGTATAGCTCCCATATAAAGACACTTTGAATTTTTTTTTTGTTTTATCGAACATGTTTGAATGTTATATGAGCACACTTATATTAGTAAAGCTACACGCGCACACACACACATACGCACACATCGTTACGTGCAGCCTAACATCCAGAGCTCCTGGGTTCAATACCCGCGCAACCCAAAATTTGTTTAATTTTTCATTTTTTTTTTTTTGCGCAACAAAATTATCAATAACCTTAAAAAATGCAAGTACCGTGCCAAAGAAATAAACACATGAATAAATTTTATTAGATTGAAATTATTGAAAAATATAATCAGGTATCCCATCAAAAATTTAAGAACTGAAATAGACAACGAACAAAACGGGCAAGTGTGAAGAGTAATAAAGCTTTAGTTGCAACGAAGTTTACGTTTTTTTTTTCTTATATTATTTTTTAGACACTAAAGTCTACTGATAAGAACTATAAACAAAATTATATTAAAAAAACTGATAGTAATTTATAAATAAACGGGACGTGAACTGTCCACCGAAATCGAACCCGCTCTTATTTTGCTTAAGTTGCAGGTCTGTCTATGCTAATAAGCTGGCAAACGACAGATGTCCTCAAAATCAACATACCCGTGCCATCGTTCAAATTCAGCACGATCTATTCGCCAGAGTCAACGAGAAATTAGACCTCTACGTTGCCTGAAGACTATTTGAATGATGTCATAATATTCTACACAAAATGTCATTGATAAGCCCTTTGAAGTATAACAAGATATTCGTTCATATACCCGCACCAACACTTGTTTTATTCTCTTTTAACATATACTCGTCCCGTATTGAAAGACCCTATATAAAATATACTCGTCCCGTATTGAATGACCCCGACCCTATATAAAATCAACTGGTCCTAAAAAACAGAAAACTCCGCTTTTATTCACAGCCTATAATTGAATTTATGCGTTGAGTATTGCAACAACATTTTAAACTAACTCTGCATGCATTGAACGAAAATTTATACATATAAAATTTCATCTACACAGCAGACAAAAAGTTGTATATAAACAACAGCATCTGTCAACGTCTGAACCGCTTGCTACAACAAATCTAACTTAATAAACTAATTGTGTAATGTATTTATTCTAAGCCCTCTCGGGCTTCCAAAAATTGCCGTAGTGGACGGTATTTCACGTCCCCATGGCGGGGTATTGGTTAAAGTTTTCAACTAGCAATAATCGCACCTCAGTAGAACTTCATTGGTTACGATATCGCCTCTGCGCAAAGATAACTCAAACGAGCAAAACGGCTGGCACTAGTATAAATAACAGCGTAAACTGTTTGCGTATTATAAGCTATAAAAATAACAACGAATGAAAAAAAAACAGTTGCATATTTTTTTGGGTTTGCATGCACAACGAAGAAGAAGATGAAGCGCTAAAGCAAAACAGGGTTGTTTAAAACGAAACAATTAAACGTATAAAAACGTTTAGGGTTGATTTTCATTTTGATGCTAGACAAATGCTCAGCGTAAATAAATAGAAAATATATTTTATATTTAATGTAGTAAGTAGTATAATTTTATTTATAGTTTATTAAATGGCATAAATAAATACTTTTGAGTTTTTTAAATGAGATCAAAAGCGTACTTTGTAGCTATTATATGTATGTATGTATGTATGTATGTATTAATTATTAAGGAACTAATATTTCTTGTTTAATTTATTTTACTAATTTTCTTGACTAAATTAAATCACTTGGCGACAATTGTGACTCGCCTTCGGCCAGATAAATATGCATTGCTTTGTATAATAATGCTATGCCCAATTGTTTTTTCTGCTTCATAGTCCAAGTCTGTGAAGGCCCATAATAGTCACCACGTTTCATATTTGTCAAATGTTTTAGACCCAAAGCATCAATAATTGCTGCCTCGCGTGTATAAGCATCCGTCGGCATTATATTATGAAAAACATGCAAACACACTACGCCCTGTCCACGACGCCAGATTTCCAATATACGCTCCAGTTTCTTGCTCAATGAATTTGCGGTTGTTGTTGTTGTTGGTGGAGATTTGAATATTTCAGCATTTAATGTTTGTTTTTTAATGGATATCTTTTTACGCGTTGTTTCAGCACAATTTAATTGCGGTTTTTGTTGTGCACGTGTATGCGTCTTCATGGCCTCATAGAGATGTGCATACGGACGTGAAGATTTACCTTTGCCAACATAGAATATAGCATCCAGAAAACGCTGCCAAACAGCAAACTTCTCTAGAAATACACTTTCGCCAGCTAAATTACAAGATATGCGTGGATCTATAAGCATATAAATGAAACTTTGCTTAATATGTCCTTCACGTAAATGCAGTCTTCTTTCGCCACCTGTTGCAGTTGTTTGATTAATAAAATGTGCTGCCGATGCTGTTTCCAAGCCATAAAAATCAACAATACTTTTGAATTCCGTAACATTGCGTAGTGTACGTTGCAATTCGACGGAATATTTTATTTCGGTTACTTTGGCATGTTGACGCAATTGCAACATATGCGCTGTATTACGTTTATATTTAATTAAACGCTTTATATACAAACGTTTAGTGCTTTTGGTAATGGGTCCAACGCTTTCGCCAAATTGTGTGAGCTCAGCGCGTAGCGCATCGGTTTCATAATCAAGCGGCAGCGTTAGATTTGTGGCTTGACTTGTAGCCGTAGTATCTGCATCACTTGCGGGCAGCACTGTCTGCATTACGGCAGCAGCTTGTGCCATTTTATTGCCTAGATTATTTAAGAGTTTTGTTTCATAAAAAACCAAACCATTCTCATCATCCGTATGCACATAGGCCTCAGTCATTTGTAGAAAATACTCCGTTTGCTTTGGTGAGCGTATTAGTTGTTTACGCGCATTAGCGATGTCATCATCTAACGGCGACAATTCCGGCACTGTATGATAACTGCTTTCCAATTGCTGCTCCGTTGCCATTGGCTGCGCCGTTGGTACCACCAAACGTGCCTTGGCCACCTGCTGCACAATTTCATTGAGTATTATGCATTTTGTAGATTTACTCTCCGGTTCTTGTTGCAGTGGTATTTCAGCGGCACTATCATCCGTTGTTTTATGTTGGCGCTGATATTCCAATAAATTAAAATCATCATTGTCTATAGCTTCATCCACCAATTGCTCCATATCTTCATATTGCTGTAGCAGCGATTGACGGGCACGTGAACGTTCCACCTTGACACGCCAGTTTTCAATGAGCGTACTACGTGCACGTAACTCGTTTTGTTCTGTGACATTATGTGTCAATTCCGCCAGATTTTCTTTGGTCAGTGAGAATATATTCACAGATTGCGGCGTTTCCGGTGGTGGTGTGCCTGCTGCTGGAAATTTTGGCTGTGGCCGATTACGACGATGTGTTATATTTATATAATACGGCGATGTCACATCATAGTTATAGTGTATACGATTCGGTGTATGCTTGTCCGGCGGAAATGTTGCTGTATTTGCGCCGGAAACAGAGAGCAGTGGTTTATTAATGCATGCCGCTGCTTGATTCGCGTTGACTTGTGGTTGCAATGCTTGGCCAGCGTGGTTACTGCTGCTTCGATTACGTGGCGAAGAGCCATTTGCGTTGAGTAACGTTGTTGCCGTTGCTGTTTCTGTTTCTGTTGTTTTTGTTGGCGTTTTCGACAGCTCCACGGATTGCTGCCGCTCCTTGTGCTGCTCCGCCTGTCGCTCGCATTTCTCTAGAAATATGTGATCACGCATTAATTGTAATACATCAAAATGATATTCTTCAATGGCATAATGCACCGGCAGCTTATTCTCATCATCATAGACATGCACACGCGCGCCATACTGCAACAGTAGACGCACCAGCTCCAAGCGGCCGTACATGGCCGCGATATGCAAAGCGGTTACATTGCCCTCGCAGCGCGTATTCGGATCAGCGCCGGCCGCAAGAAAACGTAATAGCATTTCCGTTGCCAGCTCTTCGTTTTCCATGCCGCAAACATAATGCAGCGGTGCTATGCCGCGTTCGCGAGGCACATAACTTGCGTCAATATTATTTCGCTCCAGTAGACTATTTAAGCCAACTTTATCCTCGTCTTCGAGTGCATCGAGCAGCATTAGTGCTAGAAAATTTGTGCGTTGCTCCATTTTATGCTCGCTCTCTATTTTTTTTATTTATTTATTTATTTAATGTGCATGTTATGCCCTATTAATTTATTTTATTTAAATTGTTTTTATTAAATTCTGCTTCTTGCTGTTTTGTTTTTGTTTTCCATTTACTGCAGCGCCACCATTTTTGTTTTCTTGCTTTCTTTGTCGTGTGCAAGCGCTCTATTTCACTCACACATTTCTACAGCGTTGTATTTTTCTTAGTTTTCAGCGCAGTGTTGCATTTCGTTTGTAACGAGCGCGCGCAATTCAAATATTTGAATTTCAGTCTACCTTGGAAACCGGTTTTTTTTTTGTTGCTTTATATGGGTAATATTAGACGAGTATAGCTAGCTTTAAATAGTTTAATGTGTTTTAAGGTCATGCGCAACAACAATAACGTTTAATAAACCTTGGTTTTGTTTTGTTTCGTTTTTTTGCGCTTGAAATTGAAACAAGCAATGCGAAATTAGTGGATTATAAAAAAAACAAACAGCGTTATGCGCATGAAATATATAAAAACAAAACAATAAAAGGCATAAAACAAAGACTGGCAACGTTGCAAACAGTAGCTTTCTCCAAAATAGATCAAGAAAATTGGACTGTACCGTTTCGCTCCATAAATTGTTAATGTCCCGAGCTTTGCTTAGTGCAGAAAAACATGTTTCTATATCATATGTACGTGGCTTTTAATTTTAGGCGGCGTTGGAGGGTTCAAAAGTATGTATTTTCATGATCATCTCAATAAAATATTTTGTAAAACGGAACAAAGACACATTGTTTTCTTTAGTACATAAATATATCCAAAGCTGTTGAGCGATTTGTAGAACTTAAACAACTCATTAATTCAGTCAGATGTAAGAATAATATTAGAGGGAATAGAGCAGTAGCTATCAAAAAGTAAAATGAAAATCTATACTTATTGTATATACATATGTATACGAATCTATATATTAAGGAAAATTGATCTTAATAGGGACGGTTTAGCCAGTTATATGGAAATATTGCTATATTTTTGTTTTTATTATTGTTATAGTAACCAACAGCTTCACATTATTATAGGATTAGGAGAGATTCTACTACAAGCAATTATTTCGACAGATTGAATCAATATCTTTTTTCACAGATTACTTAGCGCAAAATTTATGACACCACTTTGTCTCCTTCTGACACTATGTTACTAGTCAATGAAATGTATTTATTCTAAGCTCTTGCGATCTTTCAAAAATTGCCTGAGTGGACGATTTTTCACGTCCACATGGCGGGGTATTGGTTAAAGTTTTCAAACAGCAATAATCGCACCTCAGTAGAACTTCATCGGTTACGATATGGCCGCTGCGCAAAGATAAATTTAACGTGCGGAATGAATGTACTTCAAAAAAATTAATGAATTAACGGTTTGCGAACTATAATTTAAATTGCAAAGATGGTATGTACTATTTGTCTTTAAATCTTATAGAAAACACTCGGGGAAAATCAATCAAAAAATGTATACGAATGTCAAGCACCAAAATCTTCAAATATTATTCATGTAAGTTTGTTCAATGAATGAAATTTGGAAATTTTTAGGAACTCTCTATTTGTATACCCTTCATATGAACTTTGAAAAAGCTTAACGGAAAGTGGATCACTAAAGCATAAACATACCACACATTCACGAATGTCACAGAAAACGGTTTTGCCTCAAAACCACAAAATTTCATACATAAAACTCAATACTCAATACGGAGATTTTGAGGCGAAAGCGTTATCTGTGGCAACCACGATTAAAATAAATGATTCATATACAGATTTATACAACTTATTGTTGAGGTGAGCTACCCAAAAATCGATCAATAAATTTTTATTATCATTCTCAAAAACAAAAAGGGCATATTTACGATTTTTATTGTAATTAAAACACAAGCGTTTAAAGTATGTATATAGAAATTACATGTTTACCAAAGTTTCTTTTTGATTATGTATAAAAACGAGAACACTTATTTAAACGCTCTGTACTACGACTTAGTACACTACAATTGATGGCATATGTAGGAATATTACAATAACAAATATGTATTACCATTTTAAAAAAGTAAAAACAAAAATATGTTTACAATAATTTGTTTATCAGCTCAGCGTTCCCCTGATAACCACCATCCACATATTACCCTCACTTTATGCATACACAACGTATAAACTCTTGCGAAGAGTAGCGCGCTCTTCTGCACGTGTCGCTGATATTATATTTCATTCATTTTTTTAACAAACTAATCATTGTTTTTTTTAAAGAGAATTTGAAACTAGTTTCCTCCTCAACTTTTGAAATCATATAAAGCTATTTTTTTTTTTTTGTTTTTTATTTACATGACTAATCATTTATTTTTGCGTTGCTTACTTCTTTGTTTATCTATCTCTTTCGGATGACTTCTTCAAAAAAATTACTAATATTGTTATAAACATAAATTGCGCCTTAATAAATAACAAAATATGTGCGTAAATTTGTTTTTCGTTACTAAACAAAATCAGCGATTGAAGGGGCACACATTAAACAATTTCGAATGAGGTTAAAACAGATAAACGAGTTGTATATATTTGCATACCCTACATACATATATCCGCTTATAGCGCTTCATTTTTTCAATACAATCAATTTTAAGACTTAAATTGATGCATTTTTAACTTAACTTATAATAATTATGTGAAATGTATTTATTCTGAGCCCTCTCGGGCTTCCAAAAATTGCCTTAGTGGACGGTATTTCACGTCCCCATGGCGGGGTATTGGTTAAAGTTTTCAACTAGCAATAATCGCACCTCAGTAGAACTTCATTGGTTACGATAATGCCGCTGCGCAAAGATAAATTCTCCATGCAGAAATTAGTGCACTACATAAATTTTAAACATAAACTGCATGTGAATTATAAGTTGATTATTGTACCTCGGTGCCAAACTCTGCATGAATTGTAAAAAAAAAAAAAAATTTTTTTTTTTTTTTGGTCTTTCCATTATTCTTTTAACTAACAACCCTCGTAAACAAGATTTGTATATATAAAAATACAAGCAGAGTGAGCGAGAAGACGCTAGAATAAATTGCCTTCACTTCCTTTATCATGCGTTTACATATTCATTATCTCTCTCACTGTTGCTTACGCTCTTTAACTACCTACGGTCAAAGACGCAACAGCTGATGCAGTTAGTCAAAAACAAAAAACAACAACAATAAACAATATGAATTTGTTATTGTTTTTCTTTTGTTTTGTTTTTTGTTGTTAATTTTTGTTTGAAATGCAAATTTATAAAAATTGCGCGTTTTGTTAATTTTTCTTTCTAAATTGTAAAAGTTTGTCTTATTTATTTATTAACTTTAGATGCAATGATGTCATGCAAAACTCTGGCAATTTTTCATTTGTTCATGAATAGAAAAGAAGTATGTGGTGTAAGACGCAGTAAAATAAAATAAAATATAATCAATTAGCAAAAAGAAGTAAAAAGTGTGTGACGTGAAAGAAGAAGGCATTTCAAAGTTTACATTTGTAGTCAGCTGGTATGGTAGAGAGTAAAACGAGGAACGAGTGTGAGAGAGTTACAGAGAGTAAATTAATGATCACAGTGTTTGGATTGAATTATAATTAGAAACGAATACAAATTCTAAGTCGGTAGTTTATCTAACCAAGCCTGAACACTTAATTTTCAGAGACTAAGAAGAATAAAGCCACCAATTTGGCCCCAGTGGCTTGAAAATTGAAAAGTGTGTAATAAAAACAGTTCCATTACTAAGTTTATTAATCTTTATTATGTTTGAATCGAGTTCGAATCTGAATCTTTGGTCGAATTCCATTCCACACTCACGCTGGAGTCTGTGCTCACTCTAGTCTGTGTCAAGTGAATTGTAGCTTTTGGAAGGCTTGCAACCTCTCGGATCAGCTCAGTTGGAATATCACTCCACGAATCACCTTCTATACATACATATGTATGTATGTATAAATTTTGTACAAAGAAATTTATACGAGTATATTGCAAAAATCACTCAAAAGTTTGTTGACATTAATTATCTCTTTTTTTTTGCCTCCATATTTCAAAAAGTATTGAAATAAAAATAACATTCACAATTTATTTGCTGAGCTTTTCAAAATTATATACTACACTCAGCAATATAAAGAAAACACATGATTTACACGAATTTCGTTTAACTTGTAAATATTTAATATAACAAATATTAATAGCGATTCACATCGAAGCTATGCGATACGGCGACGTACTGTTCTAGGCACGAGAAAATCGCGTGTCGGAGGATAACGGAAAAATTATGAGTCAATACAGTGAAACTGAGAATAGTGTACAAAAAATGTGGTACCTATAAATAGGAGCATGCAATCAGTTACACTATGTAACAAAATTTGAAAAATTTAGCTGTGATAGACTAGTTTTTTCTTATATGTAGATTTTGGCAGTCATAATACGAAAATTGCAACAAAATTTTGCTCTATGTGGATTTGAAATATAAATTTTATAATATTTAACCAATTTTTTTTAGCAAATTTTATTTATTTTAACATATCTCGACTTAGGGTTAACTAATTTGTTTAAATTACATAAAAATGTTATAAAATTTTGAAAAAAAACGTTAAACTAGACATTTTTTGCACTTTTCGATTTAGTCTTTTCGTAGACATTTTTTCCTATTGCTCCGTAACTACCGAGCCGATTGAAAATGTGTAGGTAATTTAACTTTGTTTTGATAATTTACATAACTAAATCGGTTAAACCTTAAACGAGATATGTTAAAATATATAAGACTTGCAGCTATACAAGCCTAGCAAAATTCTAACCATAGAAAAACATGTTATGGCGATTTTAAGAAAATCATAGTGGCATAGAGCACAAAAATGTTGTTATTATTCTTCAATATAGGTAGTATAATAAGATAAAGTGTCAAAACTAAATGCCTACATATATACATGCACTGTAACTATTTCATCAGTATATTTTTTAATTACATATATGTATTTAAAAGCTCAAAAAACCCACAGAGTTTAAATTATCAAAATTTAAACATTCGCGTTGGCTATAGGCACAAGTATGCCATATGCATTTCATGATACTATATTGCAAAAAGAAGCATTGAACCGGTTTTATAGAAGAAATTTGAAATTGTGTGTGTTAGTACAATAACCTTCACATTGATTGTCTGTTCAAGAACAAAGACAATTTGACTCAACTTTTGCTGATTAGAATTTGCAGCTGATTTTTTATTTGTTTTTACAGTTATTTTTTGTTTCTTTTTACAGTTATTGATTTATAAATGCGCTTTGAGTGTATTCCATTTTTTTTGTTTTGTTTTGTTTGTTTGTTTATAGTTTTTACTGTATTAGAGTGAGTGAGAAGAGTAGCAAATAACAACCGTTAAAAGTACATAGTACAGTTGTGTATATGTATTAAATTAACGGTAAACAAGTTCCAAACATGTCAATAAGATTAGAAAAAATTCAAACTGAAAATAATTTCAATAGTTTATATTAAGTTATACTGGATATTCTAAAAAATAGGTATATAGCGAATAGAAACAACACCAGCCATGTTAAATAGAAACAATCCAACTATAGTTATTAACAAAAAAAAAGCAACATTTTGGTAAATTTACGCACTAAAATCAAATTGTTCGTTAATTTTTTTATATCGGTTTACATTTTAGTGATAGGATTTTAGATGTTTTTTTTTTTTTGTTTCTTGCTGGTTGTCTTATATTATGCAGTAGACTCGAAAGTTTGTATTCGCAGTTACAATTCAAACTCAGGTATTTTAACAAATTCCTGCAAAAAATTTACGCGCGATCAAAAACTTTAAAACTGTGAATAGCAGCAGAGCATAAAATCTTCAATTCCAATTTCTTCTGTTTTAAGAAAACTTTTTGGAACACAAGCCACTGCTCTTATGCATTGTTTACGTGCAATATTTGCTGAAATTGTATTTATGTCGCATATATGTATGTACATATATTTATCTTCATACATAGTACATACGTGATTAATCTATCTCAGCTCACTTAATTTGCAAAAGCAGCTAAAGATAAAACCCATAAAAATACCAGAAATTTGTGGTAATAAAATGACAAACGTGATTAATCAATAAAATATTTATAAAACAAGACCGTAATTGCTTTAACTACGAGGGTGGTATGTTATATGCTTGCAAGTAGCAAACGAAGATGTGGGTTCATGAGCAATTAAAAAATAATATTGTTATTTTTTAGTCTAACATTCTTTCAAACTAAAATTTTTTTGAATTTTCCAATTATCTAAACAAAAATCTGGTATAAAAGGTAAATGACGTAATTAAATTTGAATTCAAAATATTGTTAATTAGTAACAATGACTGAAATTTTTAATCGTATCGAAATAGTCAACAAAGTTCTCCAGCATTCTAAGTTTCTATGTCATTGATTCATAACGAAAAGTACCATTTTTTTTCGAACATTATGTACGATTCTCAGGATTGTAGGAAATCTGCTGAAATGACTGCATGAATTTCTTAAATTGACAAAACCCAAATGCCAAGAAACTCTTAACTGCTCGAATGATTAGAAAATAACAATTGTGATAATGCTGAAAACTTCTCTTTTACAGTTTATTTTCGACAAATATTTTATGATGTTTTTGACCAAGTAGATGCTTCAGCAAATTTTTTCATGTCTCACTATTTGACAGTGACTAATTTTTTAAAGCTCTATAAATTTCAACTAGAAGTGACAATAAACTTAACCAAAAATTGATTTAAACTCGAAATTTTTGTCACATAGTATATACGATTGTTGGTATAGGTCAAATCTGCTAGAGTCATACCGCAAATAACTCAGCGAAGTAAGATGAAGTGCTTCGAGTTTGCCAAAAAATACATTGGCGAACCAGAATCATTTTGGTATAATGTTTTGTGCAGCGATGAAAGTTATATCACGGCTCAAAACAAAAAAAAAAAGTCTACGACAGAATTTCAAAACAACTTCCCAAAAAAGTCACACCCATATCTGAAAGAGCGACCCATGTTTTTGTGGCTACGTAATGTTTTGCATATGCTTACCTTACAATGGCTTGGGAGATTTCGTTCCTTTCGATGGAACCATGGAAAAAGGAAAATATTTGAATGTGTTAAATGAACATACTTTCCCTACTGCGCATAAATTTATCGACGTGTCCTTTATGTTCCAGCAGGACAATGCCACGTGTCATAAAGCTAAAATCATTACACAATTTTTGAGATATGTTGGGGTTAACACGTTGGAGTGGCCACCCCAAAGCACAGATTTAAACATTATAGAGAATCTCTGTTCTTATTAACGAAGTTGGATACTAAATTTATACAAAATTCAAAACTTTTTGGCGTAAAGTTGTAAAATTGAATAAATATTTTCAAATATTTCAACGTCTCCTAAAATTTTCTTTTACTTCTCATACAACATATAATTTATTAGTTTAATTTAACGAGGCACTTTTTGGCCAACCCTCGTTTTACTGGCACACAAATTGAAGTCAGCTGCAGCAAGTGTGTGTGTGTGTGTGTGTGTGTGTGTGTGCGTGTTTGATGTAGATATGAAACTGTGGCTTTGTGTGGTTTTTTTTATGCATTTTAAGTCACAGCCCCTCCCCCGCATGTAAGCCAACAAAAGTATTTCATAATTTTAAATATTCTACACAGAATTACAGACAAATTGCTTTGCTTTGTATTTGTTTTGTTAATTACAACAACAACAACAACAAACATTCAAAAACACACACAGATACACACAGCTGCTAAAGCAAGAGTGACAGAGAGGAAGAGAGATGGAGCGAAAGATACATTTGTATCTGTTTCTATTATTTCTTGACCTTCTTTTTTGCAATAGATTTTTTTTTTTTACTCTTTCTTCTAATTGTTTTTAATAGTCAATGGCAGCTAATTAGCGAAATAATTTAAAATATTTTAAAAAAAAGGTAGTTTATTTAATTAGAAACTTACGTAAAATCCTGATTGAAATTCATTTGATATCCAGCCATTTTTTTTTTGATTTAATTGCTGGAAAATTTTTTCACTTTTTATTTTTTGTTGTTGTTCTTTTCTTTTTTTTTTTTTTGTATTATTTTTATGTATCTTTTAGCACTTTTTAATTTTATATTAATTATTTAATTTTATATCTTTTTCGTTTTATACTTTTCTACACTCGTTTTATTTTTTCAAATTTCAAATTTTTCTTTGTTTTTCGTTCACACTTTGCGCGTTTGCTTCTTTGCAGTTGAACAGCTGCGCAGTAATTGTTTATAATGAATCAAGATTTATTGTTATAAACTAATTTGCTTCTACTATTTTTCGCTACACTTTTATCCGTTCGTTGCGTTTCGTTCTTCACACAGCTTGTTTTTGTTTTGTACTGTTGTTGTTTTCCCTTTTGCGCTGCTTCTTATCTGCGTCGTTTTTTAGTGTTGTTGCCAGCTGCGATTGAGCTTAGCTTCCGGTGTGCTTTTAGTGGTTGGCTATTTTATAGCGGCACTGACCAGCACTGTTTCGAATTTATAGCATGAATTTGAAAACAGTTTAATATACAGTGGTGTACAAAAACATAGCACCAGTTTAACGTAAGTAGCTACATTTCATTAGTTGTACAGATTATTAATTAAGTCAATGTTTTTGAGGCATCGAAAATCAAATCATGTTGTCAAAAACTCAAAATATTATAACTGCAAAATGTGCCGATCTAAGCGAGCATGAATTATGAAATGGAGAAGCGTTTTTACAATTATTTCAGCAGAAAACCTTTATAGAAACTCTAGATCTGTCTGATGTCAAATTTTATAAAAAATATGTATCTATATCTTAAAATCTGCGCAAACTTTGCCAGTTTCAGTTGCTTGTACTAAACGATCCTTTTCGTCTTTATGAAGGTTAACAAAATTATTTGCATGGTTTGGCTTTGCTAAACTTTCCTAGGGTTTTCGTAGTGATGCCTAATATTAGATATGCTGGTAAACAAAAACAGAAAAACTGATATCACACCCCTCAAATGCGTTTCAGCTAGAATGCAACGAGCTATGGTTGAGTCAATTTTGTTAGTTTTGTGTATCCTAACTAATAATCCTATATATACTATCAATTTACATTATATTATGTTCAAAAAAGTGGATCCAGCGACTAAACTATATAGTCCAAGTAATATTCAAGAAATTCAAAGATGTTTAAGATATCATAAAGTCAGCAATGTGATTCGGTAGAACTTATGTTCACGTACATGTACATTTAGGATCCCCAAACCCATCCCTCCCTGGATATCCGAACCTGCTTCCTTATGAGCGCAGAATCTGCACTCAGGAGAATTATATACACCTATTGCACACAAGTGTTTCCTCAGTCGACAGTGCCCCGTTAATCAATGACCTTCACTGATTTTTTCCTAGCTGGAGTATTGTTTTCATTCTACATTATGGACAACAAATCGAACTCTCTTTAAACATAAAGTTGAAATAGTCGAATATTATAGTCAGACTAATAATGATCAAACAAAAATAGAAATTGGAAAAAAAGTTTAACTCAGCTCTCCTTCCCTAGTATGTATCAAAAGTGATTTTTTTTTTTTTTTTTGCTTCAATTCGAAATATTACAATGTTCAACTTAATTTATTGATATATTGCTACATCTATATTGCTTTATTGAACTTTGGTTCTTTCGTCTGAGATATCCTGAAAATAAATTTAACTTTAGGTAAAAAGTTGAATCGATTAGACCTCTGAACTCTAGTTCGTATTTCGCCATTCATTTTATGTATATTTCTCTTTCCCTACAACAATAGTTTCCTGATAATTATCTTCAACTGAAGAGCATGATGCATGATCACCATCTTCAAAAATGCTAACAAACTCCGGTGAATCAAACAGAGCGATTACTTCTGGTGGTACATTTTTCTATTTAGTTTGCTTTAGCCGTACTTTCAAACGTAGATTGGAAAGTAAAAGATCGAAGACTCTATTGGAAACATCGTTTATACTATCCATTCGACTGCATTTGCTGGCATGAGATCTTCTGTCGTTTTTATATAATTTGTTTCGTGACTTTCAAGACTACCTACAGAAACTTTCCATTACAACTTTCCATTACTTGAGATTGAATGACTAATAATTTATGGTGTCATTCAATATCTATAAAATTTTCTCATATATAAAGATAAGGTGTAGGGAGTTAATCGCGTACTAGCCAGAATTAGTAGTCAAAATTATATGGAATTGATGGAGTATATATATCATATTCATTATTTAATATAGATGCTAGAACTAAACTATTTGAAAATGTTTTCTTTTTTTTTTTTTGCTATAAACTGCTATTCCGTCTTGGTACATGTACTATGTATATTGAGACCCATTTCTTTCCACAATCTTTTTCGAATGCATTATTTCAGTTCAGCGTCTTTTGTGCACCAGTTATTTAGGTTGATTCTATAAGAGTCTATTAAAACAAACTCAAACAAGAAAAAACGTTAGCTTCGGTTGAACCGAAGCTCTAATACCATTCACACGAAACTTTAAATAGTATTGTAATACATAAAAGTGGGGGTTTAAATAGGGGGTGGCACACGCTCACTGGTAGATGTGCATGAAGCGATGTAGTAGAATTGTAAGATGCCGCCATATCGAATTTCAAGTTGATATTGAACTTTTCCATACAAATGCATAAAAGTGAACTGTGGGTTTATATGGGACTACCTCAAAAAGTGGGCGGGACACGCCCCTTTGTATATGAATATGAAGCGGTTGTCCATTAAAATCCACAAAATCAAATTGCAAGCTAATATTGATCTAAATGAAGGGTTTTTTTTTTCATAAAAAACACCAAATTGCACGGTGGGTTTGTATGCGCGCTACCTCAAAAAGTGGGCGGGCCACGCCCAATTGTCTATGTATGTTTAGCGGCTGTCTCTTAAAAGGCACTATATCGCATTTCAACCTAATATTGACTTTAATAAAAAAGTTTTTCTTACAAAAAGTCAAAAGTGGACCATAGGTTTGTATGGGAGCTAACCCAAATAGTGGGCTTAGAAAATATTGCACATAATCCAAAATACTCAAATTTAAAGTAAACAATTTATAGTTTAAATGAAGCCCATTAATCAGAGTCGCTAATTTTAGCTTACTGAGTTAATTTGCTGTACTGTTTTGCAGCCGCGTAGTTCGAAACCACTGGTTCAAGACCGTTTGGCGCCAAATAAATTTTTTTTTTTTTAATAAATAAATTTTTTAAATTTTCATAATTATATAAAATTAAAAAGATTATTAAGACTATTAAATTAAAATTAGTTAAAATTTCCAGATGATCTTTTCAAGAATCTTTTCAATAAAATAAAAAATTATAATTAAAAAAAATAGCACAATGGTTCCATCCGGGATCGAACCGGAGACCTTCTGCGTGTAAAGCAGACGTGATAACCACTACACTATGGAACCCATGTGTTTGAGGATTACTCTTAGATAATGTAGAATATTTCATAATCCTCTCTTTTTTTTTTTTTTTGCTAGTTTCTACATAAACAGAAAAATAAACAATTTCCGACTGACATGACATGACATGACACATTTGAAAATTCTTCTTCCATTGTAAACTTATTACGCTAATTTTATTTGAAATTGATTAGAAATTATGCAAATGTATGAAACAAACGTTTCCACTTTTGATCGTTGACTGAATCAGCAGCGGTGACGACGGTGTGACACATCGAATGCTATTCTTCTCCAAAGATTTAAGTGGTAAAAAAAAGAAAAATCGAAAGTCAAGCAAGAAGCATGCATGGCGACATCAATTAAAGTACATAGTTAATTAAAACAGTTCACGCATTTTGACCTCAAGTGACATGTTGAACTGGAACTTAAGCACAGAGAGTAGTAGAAAAGCAAGAAAAGTAAATAAAAACGCCCAATGAATGCAAAGACTTCCGATGCTAAATAAATAAAGTTCATTTAACACGCGTCTTGGAGTTTAAGTTCGAGAATAATTGTAAATTAAGTAGTTAATTGGTTTGAAATAAGAAAAATTTGATAAGGCAAACTGTGTAAAATAAATATAGGTAAATTTGCACGGAATGGAACCATATATCAATGAAAGAAGGGTATTATTAACAGCTTAAACATTAACATTCTTTATGATCAATCGATTTAGTTACAGAAATCTCACACAATATAACTGCAAATGTCAAATGGTGCTTGAAATTACAGATTACGGATGTTAGCTCTACGGTTCTCTACGGTTTGGGAAAACCACCAAACTCAAAGAAAAATTTTCATTCAACAAACCAGCTGCGAAGGAATCTGGTTTAGTATCAAAACAAGGAGTGACCTGCTAGTTCTTAATACAACAATGCTTTTCACCACTTTTCTATTAGCATCTAACTATACAGTGTATTAAATATCAAGGCACCACGACTATGTCACTCATGGTTCCTTTAATAAAGAGTGTTGAAAGAAATGGTGGTTTCCTTTTAAAATCTCCAACAAGTTTTCATGTCTCATATATGGAACTTTCATTCTTTGAGTCTTATTTAGTAAAAACTATACTGATAACAAAAATTAGAGCGATGAAAAAGTGATGGACATATGTATATGCTGTATCAATTTTTTTTTTCCTTTTTGGTAAGATCATGGCCCAAGAAATATTAACAGGACTTACGATAAGCCGATACTTGGTATTACCAAGAAAAAACCTTTCACATTTAAATAATATTATATTCCATTTTCCATATAAACGCGTAGTTTAAACAACAGTCAGTTGATGTATTTGACACACCCAGTATATTTAGTAAATACTGATTTCTTATCAAATAAATTATAACTAGCTCTGCTGGTAATTCGATTTTTACGTATAGTTTTTGTATATATAGTATATATAGATTAGGCGCTCCAGTGGCGCAATTGGTTAGCGCACGGTACTTATAAACAGTAACTTGTGAGCAATGCCGGGGTTGTGAGTTCGAGCCTCACCTGGAGCAAGTGTTATATTTTTACTCAAAAAACACTTAAAAAAAAATATTGTTCGAAGTTCGTACTTAACATTTATTAAGATGATATATATTTTATAATACTACTATATAAGGTAAATAAATTTGTTATGCGAAATAGTTTAAAACTATTGCATAAATTAGTGTTAAGACAGTTTAATATAATAATAATAATATATAGTGACTGAGAAGTGCAACAAGTCTCCATACCAAGTTTCACTACATCATATACAGATATCTCTAGAAAGTACCGACCGTTGCGCTGATTAAGCATGTACAGGAAAGTTTACCGTTCGAAATCTAGCGAAAATAAATTATTTTATTTGTTCATTTTTTATAAAACACGCGACAATACAAACAGAACTCTAGAAACGCTACGAAAAGAACGCAGTAATGCACATTATAAACATTGTTAATAAACAAAACACTTGAAAATAATTAGTTTATAAAAACTATCATTGACAAATACGAATAGTACTATGTATTTCTAACAAGAATAAAATACTGACACAATGCAAAACAAAAAAAAAAAAAATTCCATTTATCCAAATCCAAATATAGTTATATTAAAAAACTATAGAATTTCTAGCAAACCTATCAGAATTAAAGCGCGAGTAAAACATCAATAGAAGAAAGAACGCTAGCAAAATTATAATGTGAATACAATAAAACGAAAAAATAAAATGAAAAACGTACAAACTAGCAAGAATTTGTTCTTCGTATTTAATGTACAGGGTGTCTCAAAAGAAAGTTCACATTTGATTTGCTGATTGCGCGAAAGCAACTATTCCGTGGTGCGCGGCGGTATGTCAATCGGTAGCCTAGCTTTTGGGGATTTAGTCGCTATGGAGCGTTTCTCGGGAGCGGACCGTGCGTAGTGCGTACAAAAACTGTAATTCAGCGCCTGTAGCGCGTAGAAAATTCTGCAGTATTCGACATGTTTGTCATTTAAATGATGCGAAAAGCCCTCGACTCATTGGAAAATGGGTCGAGAAGTTTGAAGAGACCGGTTCAACGCTGGAATAATCAAAATCCGGTCGTCCAAGGACTTCGAGAATGTTCGAAAACGTAGACAGTGTTACTCAGTCTGTTCGTGACAACCCAGACCTTTCGAAACGGAAGCGTGTTGTTGCTTTAAACGTGCATAGATCATCATTTTACGGCAACAAACCGACTTCCCTGGCACAATTAAAAGAAAATAACCGTCACAAAATGGCAGCCATCACGGAGAATACCTGCCGAGCCGTCATAGGAAATTTTAGTGCTCGATTAAATGAATGCCGTGAACGCAACGGTTTACATTTGGACAATATCATTTTTAAGAAATAAATTCCCAAAGTGTGTATTTTAATATGTAATAAACATTTTTTCAATAAACTACTTACTTTTTTTTTATCGGATTTTTAAATGTGAACTTCCTTTTGAGACATCCTGCACTTGGTATCTCATAGGGCAGCCGTAGCACTACTTCCAGCCTTAAAAAATTAAAACAACCAAATTACAAACTACTGATGCCAATTAACATCATTAATTATGTTAATTTTAATTATTTGTGAATTAAAAGCGCTACAAAGTTTTTTGTGCAGATTCAAAATTTGATTCCAAACCAATAAAAAAACAATGTGGAGGAGAGAAAGAAAAAGAGAGGGCACATCATACATGCGAGTGACGTTTGCATTTTTGCTCTGTCTCTTTTCCTTGCATTGCAATTGCATATTCAGTATGCTCCATATAATGAAAAAGTCTATATGCAGGGATTATTAGATTAGTGCTTGATATGATCGTTGGTGAGGAGAGAAGGGGAATGAGTGTACAGCAGCTTACATTTATGCTTGATTAAGTAGTCTGTTATATGTATGGTTTTAAAACATTTTGCAAATATTCCATGTAAAATGTTCAATTGAAAATGCATCAATTGCGTAAATAGCTACGTTATTTTTGGGTGTTCTCCATTTCACAAATACGAGAATACAAAAATTCAAATCTAAATAGGTTAAATATAATATATATGAACATATAACATACGGCTTCCGACTCTGAACTGAACATTCAGCTAAAGTTTCAGCTGAAGCTACTACGTAGATTCGCTGCACAGAAACTCGATTATCCATTCTGACTTTACTGATCTTAACTTTCAAGTAAAATTCTGTAACCTGCTGTAATACGCCTAGAATCTCACGAGAATCAATATGCCTTGATTTTGTTAAACAACAGCCTACGGCTACTGAAGCATCTCCACTCCCTGCATCTTTCAATAAATCTCCAAACTTTAAACAACAAAAATTAAAGAGCAGGGAGGTTACATTTCACATACATTGAACTCTGACAACAGTCGGCGTATAAGAAGAGAAAACGTTTCTTGTACGCTAATTTTCATTAACTCATTTACATGCTTAAGTATTTAAAATTAAAGTACAATATGCGGGCTGTGAGCACACAAAAGCAACATAAATATAATTATTAAGCCAATTATCGTATTTAGCTGCTTCAATATTTGACTTCACTGTCAAAAGCATAAAAATTCAATAATAAAAATGTATCTTTAAAAACAAAATTCAATTAAGCCTAATATTTGAATGGGTACCCAGCGTGCGTTGATACGGTTAACTGAAAGATATACGTTTGATATACTCCTATTATTTGGCCTAGCCTCGCCAGCGATCTTCAAAACTCTTAAATACAGTATTGCAAAAAGAGTGAATGACTTTTTCCAATATTTTTCTAACATTTTGGATGAACTCAATAATCACATAATACTAAATTTCGTTTTGATTCCAGAACTTAAAAAAAAAATAAGTCCATCATTTTGTATACAACTTTTAGTTGTTGGAAGTTTTGATATCTGATTCGTCAGCAGCGATCTCTGAAACATATGATCCATAATAGTTTGGATTTTTTTGGTAGGTTCCGGTCAAGAATATTTTTGGTTGTGCAAGTTAATTTGACATTGGGGAATAAAATTTCTCAATATAAGAGTAGCAGATATACAGCGTTAAGGAGAAGAGTGCAAGTGTGTAGAGTATTTAGGCTTCCGTTTTGCCAAAATTAACGATTTCCTTTGTTTTCATAAGCTTTAGTTTAAATCTATCATACTCTGGATTTCTATAATACGCATAGACCGTGTTCAACGGTCTCATGTATTCTGTATACAAACTATTCCGTCTTAGTAGCTGTCTGCTGTCTATAAGATTCGAAACTAGTTCCTCGGCATATTGGTTTTAGATTTAGTATGGTGTGTATTTTGAAGACAGAAACATAAAGGCTGGTTCAGTCGTTGTCAAATATCTGGCAAGAATCTGAGTTTTTAACAATTTTCGTTGAGTATAGTTCGAACAGCTAGAATCTCGAAAGTCCTACCGTCGAAACTATCGTAATCAGAAGCTTGTCACGGTTTTAGTGTTGTTTTATCGCTTCAAATGTGCTATATCTGATATTAACTATTTGAGATATTAAAATGAAAAGGCGAAGCCAAGTGAAATCGATTTTGCAGATCATCCACAGAAGTCTATGCTTTCTTCTCACACCATAAATATTCCGCATTTGAATAGGTGTATTACGCAATTTACGTATTTGTAAACTTCCATAAAATATATCCGCAAGTTCCAAGGTATGTTAACCTGTTCATTGTGAGTCCGCATGAAACGTTCGTAAACTAAGTCTACGCATGAGTCTAATGAGATCAAGTATCTAATGTGTTAAAAGTAACGGACTAGCAGTAATAGAACGAAGAGAACGATGTTCAAGTGTTGATGACACTTAGATATGGAACATTTTTAAAAACTCAGATGCTTGCCAGGTGTCTGTCTCCGTCTGAACCTACCATAATAGTATGATAAGTCATATATATATGACCATCTAAACAGAACTGAAAAACAAATTACTGCAATTCTGTTGCTTTTAATAAAATAATTCGCTAGTAATTACATATGTTTCTCATACCAAAACTCAAATTCGAAGAATGCAGCTAAAATATTATTGATTACATCATATTTTCATGTAAGCGCAAGATTTCTATCGGCATCAAATGTTTGTAGCCTACCTAATACTTAGACACATTTTAACAATGCTCGAATATTTTTTTATGGTTTAACATTTATCATTTTGATTTCGGCTTTTGTACAGGGACACGACAGCAGCAAAATGTCTCGCATACAAAAGTTTGAAGCACAAATTTATTTATATCGGAAAATAGCGGCCAACGAAGATGGTGCTCATGGAGAGCTATATGTGCTGTTTTTCAGTGCGTTTGGGTGTTATTATAATAGGCATTGCAGCTACGGTGAGTTTTTCTGTCACACGCTGCAAACTTCTTTTGAAATACTAACTAACACCATATACATACATAGGTAAAAAGTATTCTGCTTATAGTGGTGTTCTCCACGGATGGCACACTAGTTGTGGATCGTTTAATACGACATATCCAAAACGATGCAGATTATACTACCATAAAGTTTATAAAGAATACTATACATCGGATAGAACATGGTTAGTACTTTTTAAATGATTATAAAGACTTCTAAACGTTTTGCACACATTTATAATTACACATATATATATATATATATATATATATATATATAGATCCTATAATACTCTTGACTATTATACAATGTTATAACTTTAGTCATATACTCAGCTGCATATTTTGCATATATGGTGCATATAAGGTAGGTAATATTTTTATTTACTATGAAAATATTTAAAAGTCACAAATTTTTTTGATTAGTTAAAGAAATGGTTTATATTACCATTACTGCTCTACGAATTGATGTTTCTTGCGGAAATAATTGCTGGACATTTTATGCTGTTGCAATTATTAAAGAACGAAATCGGCTTAATAACGTTTATAATGCTGACATTGACTGGCACTTTCTATGCTTGTAAGTTTGTATACACCGATTTGAGTAACTTTTTTATATATGTACATATATTTATTATAGTACTGGTGGTCTATGATTGTTTAACACTCCTGGCTTTGATGCAACTTATAACACTCGTAAATAGCGCACGTTATAAGGCTTACTATGGTGATGATCCATTTAATCCGGTCTTACGTCTACCCGAAGTTGAATGACCCGAAGCTGTGAATGTACTAAATACTCCAGATGCAAGCGATATTACAGTAACACAGAAGCAAATGTCTAAACATACAATTATTGCAGTTATACCTATGAAAAATTCGAAAAGTACTCTGGATTCGCATAATTTTGAAGCACAAGAAGTGGACTCCAACTGGCAAGCAACTGAATTGATTGGTGACATACTGCGACGCAATGCTTTGAATCATAAATGGAGTTAAATTAAACCATCATTAAGAATTACCACTATTAAAATTGAAAAAAAAAAATTTATATATATACATACTTGGGTGATACAGAAACGTCTTCCGCCTCAAAATCTCCAAATTTCATTTAAAAAAAAAAAAACTAAATTTTATAAATGAAATTTGCATATTTTGAGGCTTAAGATATTTCTGTGTCACTCCCGATATTGAGCTTCATGTCGTATTTATGAAATAAAAATACACCCGATACTCAGACTTCTGAAACGATAGCTGCCAAAAAGCCTGCACAATTGTCAGCACGTATAAAAGTATATAAAGCCAAAGAAAAACAAAAATTATGTTACATAAGCAAATAATTTTCATTCGCTTACCACTTTTCTAGTTATAATTCACAGCCAGTTCATGCCTGAATTGCACTAAGTAGAACATGTTTGCATGTTCACGTTATCGCTTCTCGGCCTTATGGCTAAGATCAAAGTGTAGTATCTGTTCTTATCAGCTTAACATCTGATAGTTCCTTCATTGAAGGACAACAAATGTTAAACTGATTTTTGGAAATGGACGGAGTGTCTAGGGGCTTGCTCCACCTCTGTCGCGGGTTGGCCCGGTATTGCAGTACCGCCGGGATTTCAGCCCAAATAATTAATACATGTTAAAGTTATGGAGAGTATAGTAAACTCTCGGTGGAGAGTGAATCAGAAACTTAGGGTTGTACTAGTTGTTGATTTGCTCATAACCTTTGAAATTATTCAACCATGAGGACAATAGATTTTCAAAGGTGTGATGGAGACTCCAGCGATAGTATGGCCCAGATAAAGAGTATCGTCTTCTATTATGGATGTTCTTCTTCGACGGAGTCACAAATTATGCCTTGGCAACAGTTCATAACGTCTCCAACTGCATTTCTTGTGGACCTTTTCCATGGCAAGCTCTTTAAAGAACAGTTATTTTTATGGATTTGGAATTTTTTTCTTGTTTTGAGTCACCCAGTTTGCTTCTTGTCCTCTACATCGAAATTATGATTCTTTAAGTTTCAAACCCACATCTTGTACTTTTTCTCCGATAAAACTAGCAAACCTTTAGTTTTTTAAAGGTTTTTGGCAGTTCCGCAATATAAATTTGCAACGGAAACTTTCTAATAAATCACCTATTTTATTTATATTATTGGATATATTGTAATTTTTTTATGACAGCACCTGATATGACAAGGACATGAAGGCAAGACAAAGTATGGGCGATCTGACCAAAGAACACAAAACGGAAAGCATAAGAAATTTGGTCTATATAAATTTTCCATGTTCAAACTTAGTAAGTTGTATTTTACTTTTCAAAAGTGTTGCTTCAAAATTTTAAGTTAATCAAAAAAATATAAAAAAAAATAAAAAAATATATATCCATTGAAATGCCCAAAAACGTACTAATCACTGGCTGCGGTCGCGGTCTCGGACTCTGTTTGGTGAAATCAATGCTCTCGCTTCCTGAGCCGCCACTACATCTATTTGTTACCTGTCGCTGTAAAATTAAAAAGGGCGAAGTGTGTCACTGCGAGCTATGCGCAATGATGGAGAAAAACCCAAATCTGCATGTGATTCGGCTTGATCTGCACAACTTTTGCTCCTATACGCATATTGCGCAGAATATATGCGATTTAGTCGGCCATGAAGGACTCAATTTGATAATTAACAATGCTGCCGTTAGACCACGTCATAGCCGTATCGAGAATCTTAGTCTAAATGATTTTCACGAGACTTTCGAAATTAATTCCATAGCACCGATTATGTTGGTCTATGTTTGTCTAATAATGCTAAAACGTGCTGCGCTGCATTTGTCCCATTTAGCCATGGGCGTGGAACGCAGCGCAATTGTTTTTATTGGCTGCGAACTGGCTTCTATGGAATTGAATGTGGATGGCGGTGATTATGCATATCGTGCTTCAAAGGCTACACTAAATATGTATACCAAATCTCTGGCACGGGATTTGAGCCATAATAATATATTATGTGTGAACATTGCTCCGCCCTGGATACGTACCGATATGGGTGGACCACATGCGCCAATGAAACCAACAGAATGCGCTGAAAAAATACTGGCATTACTGCAGGATATGGATGAAAGACACAATGGTGGTTGTTATGCCTTAAACGGAGAACGTCTACCGTGGTAGTTTTGTAGTAGTTAAAGTAAATAAAAGATAAATAAATAAAGATTTGGTGTATTGTTTAACATATAAGGTCTTTAAATACGATTTAAAAAAATAACACTTATGAATATTTTTATACAGTGTAGAGATTAATGAGCAGGTGTGGCAAAAAAAAAAAAGTTCTCCAAAGTTTTGGTTATTTTGGCTTGTGTTTAAATCTCAGAACTTGACTCTAATATTATATAACTTTAGATGAATAAATCTAAGCCATGGATGGTCAAAATGAAAAAAAATGCGTAAATTCATCATAAAAGCCCAGAAATCTTAAAAAAATTCAAGCCATCGCATTTATAACTGACAATTTATATGTACGGAAGAAGGTGTGTGCACGGTTTGTTCCGATATGTCCCAATGTAAACATAACTTTTTTAATTCATTGATGTACACTTGCTATTGATTTTTTGGCTAAAAATCGTATTTTAACCATTAATCACTTCCTGTATTCCTGCTGGATTTGGCACGGTGACTAAAAAATTGTATTTTTCAATTTTTGTTGTATTTTAACGAGTTCTATAAGAATCTGTCGTTCATTCAATCCACCGATGGCAGCGTAGAATCCCCTGCAATCTTGCAGAGTTGATCAAAAACGTTCGAGTTTCACATGGCTTTTGAATTTCCGAATTTAAATAAATAACCCTACTATATAAGTTATCAAACCACTGTACAAAACAAAACAAAAAAGCTAAATCAGAATTCATTTAATTCCACCCGTTTCGAACGCAAGCAAAACGGTTATTGCCAACCAACAGCTCAACGGTTCAAGAAATTAAATATTTAACGGCAAATATCAATTTGGCTGTTAACTTCGAGCGTGTCGGTTGTGTCTACGGTCGAGTGACGCAAAAGCGGTTAAGCGAACGAGTGAGTGAGTGGAATAAAATAGTTATTGTTGTTCTTGTTGCTGCTGCTCAGGTGGCTCAAAGAGTGGTAACACGCATACATACAAACACACACACACGCAGTGAGATTTTATAGCGGCAACAACAGTGTTTGTACAAGTGTGTGTGTGTGTGTGTGTTTACATATGTGTCTATCTGTGTTAACAAAGCCACAAAGTTATTTGTCATTGTGCGTTATTTGTTTTTGTTGTATTTTGTAACTGCCGACTTGAGTGTGTGTGTGTGTGTGTGTAAATTCTCTTCTACCTGCGTTTTATTTTCGAACTCGTTTTTTTTTATTTTTCACAATTTTATTTTGTTTTTATTCTCATGATGAGCCATTGCGGTTCTCATTGTTGTGTGTTGTTGTTGTTGTTGTTTGATCGAGTGAGCAGAGCAGGGCTAAAACCGCGAGCGGCTAAAACAGAGAAAGAGCGTAACTGGCAACTAACTGATTGGAAAACGAACAAAATAAAAAAAAAACGTTATTCTTACTCATTTATTTTCGTGCAGCGTTTTTTTAACTTTTGTTTCGGGGCGTTGTCGCGCTTTTTTTTGGAGTTTTTGAGAAAAAGTTTTTTTGAAATGTTAAAGAAATAATTAGAGCAATTAAAACTAATTAAAAATAATAGAAAGTGCTTTAAAAGAAACTGCATGAAAATGCAAACATAAAGTTGCTAGTTTTTTTTTTAAACAAATATTGCCAAATGAGTGATTTCGAGAGCGAATCAAAATGCGATTAGATAAGTAAAAGTGCGTTACTAATAACAACAACAACAACAACAACAACAATGAAAGCTTGAAAGCAAAAAAAAAAACAACAGAAAGATATAAAAAAACAACTTTAAAACAAATCGTTACAAATTACAATGAAATAAGAAAGCATGCTGCAATCGTGTGCTTTCGACTTGGAAATACCCTACTGCATTTTATGCACTAATGAAAAAAACTAAGTTTTGCTTTTTATACATAAAACAAGAAGGAATGTGTAGACTCGAATGTGCTCGACTTTGAGATACCCTCTAGCTTGTTTAAAGCTCCTTGTATGAAGCATAAATTACATTGTTTAGTACATATGCGGTATATTTTATTAGAATTGTTAAGAAATTAGAACTAAGGTTTGTAACCGGTATTTAAAAGCGTAACCGTAATCCGAAATTAACCGATTCAAGTTGAGAGCCGAAACCGGAACCGATATTTTAATTGTTTTTAAAACCTTAAACTTTTACCGAAATAAGATAAAATGAAAATAAAATAAATAAATAAAATAAATAAACCCGTAGCGGAACCAAAACGTGTGTACCGGTATAGTTTACCGGTTCTATTTCGGTTCAGTTACTTATGCATAATGTTCAAATCAAACAAAAAACAGCTGTCCACAAATTTCCCAGAACTGATCTAATTGTCAAAAGTTCCAGTTCACAGTTCCAGCAACGCAAATAAGATTAGGGCGTTTGTTTTAAGGCGTCAAATTTATTATGGAACCACTTAAGAATCGGAAAGAGAGCACTGGCTTTGAATGGTGGCTACCGCTAAAAGTGGGCTTTGTATGCTCGTTATGACATATGTTCAGACTAGGACGATAGGAAGTATTCATACCCGATTTCAAATCGATTTCTTTAAAACAGTGGGACTAGTTTTGATGCATACCGACAACGAACAGACAGATGGATATGGCTAGTTCAATGCGTCTTATCGAACTGATAGAGAATATATATACTTGTTTCGTTTAATGCAAGGATAATGTTTTAAAATTTTAATTCTACATATTTAGCTCTATGTATCTTGTCATTTTGCCACCACAAAGAACCTTCTTCTTCATAGAATTTATTAAGTTGGACTGCTTTGATTGCGTTTTTTTGCAAAGGGTGCAGTGTATTTCGTAGTTGTGAACACAGGACTGCTCCATTCTTACTTGTTTTAAACTTGCATATGTTTTTTTTTTCATCTTCTTCTTTTTGAACGTTGACTTCAATTGGAGCAGAACTAAATACTAGAAATACAACAAAACAAAAGTAGAAGTAAGAACGAATATAAACGAAGAAGCAAACATAAACATCGGAAATATTTACATATATAGTATATGTATGTATATATAACTAGAGCAATGGTAAGTTTTTTATTTTTTCATTTTTTATTCAATAAACTTTTTAATAAGCGTTTATCTATGCACAACTCTAGCTCACTTAGCGCCCCCACTTCCCTTTTGCTATGCCATATACACCTGTTCGTGCTTGCATTGTTGACTTTTTGCCGGCTTTGTTGTTGCAATCTTTTTTTTTCAATACTTTATATCGCTTTCATTCATATGTATGACATTAACTCTAATCTCGATTTATACACCCTACACTCAGGACGTCAAATGAAAATCCAGACCAGGAACTAAAAAAGTACGCGCCCCTTGTCTTACATGCTTTAGTAATTGCTTTGCACTCATGAAAAATGCGATCCTATTGATCCCGGACCTCTAAAAAAGGCCGGACCCGGTGTAATTTTTACAATGTATTACTATTAACAAGATCCAAGGCTATACATCATTTGGAGAAGCTTTTGCTTAAAATTTTGCCGGAAAGCCATCTTGAGGTGCTAAGAAACTCACTCTGTGCTAATATAATTTACAAATTATTAATGATGGATTAGATTTCGAGCAATAAGTTCCGATAATCAAAATTAAATATTGATCGAAATGTTCCATGATCGAATTGGGACTCAGAACATAAAAAAGAATCAAAATGCTCCCGAAATTGTATCAAAATCAAAACTCATCACATGCCTTTGTATTATTAACATATTCTCGAAAGGGAGATCAAGAGGGTAATATCTTCTTAGTATGCTAATATTATGCCTGTTCTCTAGTAGACTTAACTAAGTGAATTAGAATGATGTACAACAGTTTTCAATATACGTACAGCTATAGAGTTTGACTGTTTTTTTGACTGTTGGTAGCTTTGATCTCGGTATAGTATATTGTTCTGAGCACACCACGATGCGTTTGTGAGCATTAACAAAGTACGCCACTGCAATTGCTCCAGTATCGCATGGTTCAATTCGCTGACTGTATAGTTGGTTACTACAGCTCCAAATTGTTTTTATTTTTTTAAAGGATCTTTATTAAGGCTCTTCTTCGATTTGCAATGTGGTAGCAAGTGTACTCTTAATACTCCATATGCCTAACTTTTTGTACAAGCAGCTTTCCCTTTTTAAGGACATCCATTCTCAGATGTATATAATGTATACTAATAGGCTCAGGACATTGTTTATCTTTGACATGCACATAAAAATATCTCTAATCATCATGTACATACATAAAAAAAGAAGCAAATTGAAGCTTTTTTGCTTGCAAATATATTACAGAATAAAGGTTTTTATACCTTGTCAAATCTTCACTTATATAGTAGTACGAGTATTTTAATTTTTTATTGATTTCAGACTTTAGTTTGCTACAAATATATTTAGTTAATCTCTTCCAAATTTCTTCATTCCATATTTTACTGATATTTAAACATAGCAAAGATTACTAAAGATCAGAAGTAAATTGAAAACTTATTCATTCTTATGCATTCTTTTCTTGAAGAACAACATACAAGATACTTCTTTAGAGAATCAATATCAATCTTTCGGCATTCCAGCTTACATTTATACAAACGAAATATTTAACAACTCAACACACATAAAATCTTTAGATAATTTATTTTACTTTGGCAATTTAAATTTGGAAGAGATTGCTTCTGAGAAAAAACAGTATTTACTCCAATCTACGCAATAGGTTAAAACTTCAATCAAACTAAAATAAACTTTTAATTTTGCTAACTACATTATTAGACATTCTGAATATGCTATCGCTGTGCTTTGTTATTTCTTCACTTAAAAATTTATTGTTTATTTAGCGATTGCAAATTTTCACCCCAAACGCTTTGGCTTAATTGTGATTCATTGTGTAGCTTCGTTGTCGTGCAACACTTGACAGTCTGAAGATACTAGTAGGTAGTGTGAGTAGACGACACAGCAACGAAAACAAGCAAAATTTTAAATAAATATAATTAAGTTAAGCAATAACAAAAGCAACCAACAACAACAATGACTGTGTTTATAATTAAAACAACTGCGCTGATATTTGATACTCTCAATATGCAATGGGTTAAGTAAAACTTTAGGGATATGCAACGAAGTTTTCAGACTAATGGACTAATACCATATGAAACAATGGTGTAAATAAATATTTTAAGCTAAATATCGATTTTCAGCACGTTCGAACTTTAAAAACGTTCTCAAATGAAAGTAGCTGTATGAAAAAACTATATATATATATATATATATATGGATGGTATAGGTGTTGTATTCCAAACGATTACAATAATTGCTGAAAAAAACGTAATCAAAGTTTGACCTTCGTAACGGAAGTGAACTAAAATGAATCATTGTTCTAAAGATAAGCGTGCATTTTGTGTGAGATACTTTATCTTATCTAATAGAACATTTCATTCATGTAAAAGCATAGATTAATATCAATAGCTTGATTTTTTATTAAATGGAGATTATTAATAAGAAAGTATTGATTTTATTGAAGATTTTTCAAATACCCCAACAACGGTTTTGTTTGCTTCAGTCTATTCGCAAGCAAACTATTGATTTAAATATAACTCAATTTTTTTAAATGCAAAAACTTTTTAACTAAAACTTCAAATATTCGTTTTCCACATGGCATGCGAAGGAGTTTTCCTACTTTCAAATGTTAATGAAAACTATGCACATGCTTAATTATTCACATAAATTAAATTTTCTTTGTTTTTTTTTCTTTTTTTTTTTTTTTTTGTTCGAAGTAAGTAAAATTTTTATAAATCTGTTCACCATGCATCCCATCCATCGTAGTATAGAGTAACTATATGGAATACAATGGTTGCTTCACATGTTCTGTTGCCCCCAAACAAACTTAATTTGACTCATTTTGCTAAGGTTGCATTTCTTTATACGAGTTATGGCACATTTAAATTTGTGAAAGGGTATATTGCTTTTGTTGAACTTTTAGATGCTTTGTTATATTATTCCAGTAAGCATAAAGTTTTTATGAGTTCTAAAAATTTGAAGAACATTTTGTTTGCAGATCGTATCATTGCATTTAAAAATATCTAAGTTGTTAGTCTTAAATGAAGAAATACTTAGCAATTTTTATTCACTTACTTAATTTGTGTTCTCATTTTTAAGTGTTTATTTCTAAAAATGCATACAGTTTATTTTTATTGTCAAAACAACCCTCTCAACTTTTTTACATCAAATTATCTCTCATCAGACAACACAACTGTTGCACCCTTATATATTTTTCTTTCATATGTTCTGTAATTCGCAACAAGTTTATGCTGTGATTTCTACTAGTGCCACTCGTTTTGCGTTGTTTAGTTATCTTTGCGCAGCGGCATTATCGTAACCAATGAAGTTCTACTGAGGTGCGATTATTGCTAGTTGAAAACTTTAACCAATACTCCGCCAAGGGGACGTGAAATACCGTCCACTACGGCAATTTTTGGAAGCCCGAGAGGGCTCAGAATAAATACATTTCATAAATATAGTCTATAAGTCTTTTTGATAGAATATAAATAATTATATGCTTGTGTGAGGGAATATAATAAAGAATGTTGTTTTTGAATAAAATGACAATCATATGATGTGTTAGTAAATGTCAGATAAGTGAGTGCAGATCAATGCGTGCTTGTTCTCATGTTGATCGGATGAGAACGCCTTTGTCATTTTATTCGAATTTAACATTAGAGAAACCTAGAAAAGAAGTAAATAGCAAGAGCCGGCGGTCAACTGCACAATTGTCGGCTGCAACACAGCTATACAAAACTAAAGAGACACAAAAATACTTTTTTCGTATTTCATATCACTTTGTGTCTTTTCTTCATAGCACACGCAAACTGGCTGGACATTAGATGCCTAGAACATAAAAGTCAACTAACCCTATAAATGTACTACGGAAGCGAACAATTTTCATTCGTTTACCACTTTTCTAGTTATAATTCACAGCCAGTTCATGACTGAATTGCACTAAGTAGAACATGTTTGCATGTTCACGTTATCGCTTCTCGGCCTTATGGCTAAGATCAAAGTGTAGTATCTGTTCTTATCAGCTTAACATCTGATAGTTCCTTCATTGAAGGACAACAAATGTTAAACTGATTTTTGGAAATGGACGGAGTGTCTAGGGGCTTGCTCCACCTCTGTCACGGGTTGGCCCGGTATTGCAGTACCGCCGGGATTTCAGCCCAAATAATTAATAAATATCACTAGAGAAAAAGTAGCTATGAGTTTTAATTTTCAGTTAGCAATGTACATAGATGCTAAAAAGATAGTTGATGCTTATATTGTTGGTGGTATAGTTTTCTACAGAGGATTAGGCACTTATTCAATATTTGCTGATGAGAGGATTAGCTACACCCAACATCTCCCGTCTATGTCATTTTACTCGCGAGTTATGTTTCACTCTCTTAGTCTAGGATCGTTTGAAGTGTTTCCGGAGAGTAATATGTTTCATATTGAGTTTGACAATAATGTCATGGGTTCGAAATAAAGAATAACATGTTTTTCCGCACGTTCACCTTTAATACATCGTCCGCCGGAGTGCCCTATAGGTGGGAATAATATTTATTGTATTACATGCTTTCACAGCTCATTCTAGCAACTTCTAATTTATTATGTTTAAATTCCAAACATAGGTTCGAAGTTTTATTAATTAAGACACCCATTTTTCGTGAGTAAAAATTTAACAATGCAGGGTATAATATGGCCAAGCAGTTCGACTATATTGTTTATCTGTTTTTTTTTTTTTTTTATTTCATCTTTTATTAATTCTTGTGCTTCCTGCTATAAGGTTAAACGGAAAAGAGAAATATGTAAGACAACAGACAGAAACCGCTTGGGCTCTAATATTACCGTTATAAAAGTACAGACTTACATTGTTGTTATTGTTGTAGTTTTTGCCATGTTTCGTCATTCTGGCCAGGTTAATGCACTTCTTTGCACATGCACATTTACCATCTCAACAAGCGAAGACATCGTTCATCGTTTTACTTCACATCCACCACCACAACAACACTTTTATGAAATACTTCACTAATATATTATTTGAGTATATTGACTGGTGAGTCCTTGTACCACTTTTGCAAATTGCATTATTCGCACATGCACGAGATCGAGTTCAATTATTTATTATTACTTTATAGGATACAGTGAAACCTAACAAGTGATACACTCACGTTACTCTGAGCACTCTTTTGTCACAATCAAAAAGAAATTTGTATAGAATTAAACAAGAAAAAATGCTGTAGTTTGTAGGGGATCGTTCTCACTATTCTTTAAAAAAGCAACACTAAAATCGAATACTTCCAGCATGAAGATGTCGTAATAGTTGCCTAAACTATTACTCGCCGATCACTGCCTAGTAAACACATGCATATGCCATGATATTAAATTCTGACTTCTGTAGCAATTGCTTTACATATATACTCTATATCATGTCAAGCTATTATCTAGAACAATTTTGATTTTCAATTAAACAAAAGGCCTTCGAGTCGGATTTAATGCTCAGACGTGAAGAAGTTCAGTAAAAAAAAAGAGATTATACAAAAGACAAGAACTTTCAAGCAAAGCAGAGCATGGAGAATTGGAGAGAATATGGTTGAATTGAAGTTAGTCTTAACTTTCGACACGAGAAAAATGTGATCTCACATAATTTTTAAAAAATTCTCTTAGATATAGGTTTTACTAAATCTGTACTTTTCTACTAATTACTAACTTTTTAATGTTATATTGCATTTTTCTCTCCTAAAATATTACTTCATCTGAAGTTATTTGAGTTTATTTTTAGCCGTTTGTTTGACTTGTCTGTAAATTCTTTTCTACTACTTGAACAACACGTTTTTGTTATTGTGCTCTCTCACACTTTCTTGATCAGTCGCTCACAGCATGCGAAGGCCGCAAATGTGGCCAAATGGCTTCTCTGAGCCATGTTAGTTGACTTAAACTTCTTGGCTGCCACTTTTTCTTGTTTATTCGTTATATAAGCTTAGATGCTGACTGCATTGAAACGATTTTGCTCCTATAAATACGTACATATTGACGTTGTTGTAAGGCATTCGATGTTGTTGTCGTCGTTACTTAAAAGTTAGGTACAGTGTTCACTTTGAAGTTGTACACATTTATAAGTTCAACAACTGTTTGTGTTGGCTAAAAATTTCTTGATTAAGAACGAATTTTTAATAAATTTTAACTCTTATTATAATTTGAATTGTTTTAGATTTTAAACATATACCAAAACTTAAGAACCTGTCTAGGTTTTTCAGCTTACTTAGGTAATAGGATCTCCACGAATCGTGCATAGATAGGTTTCACTGTAATACCGAAAAAAAAACTAAACCAGTTTGTTCACTCGTACTCATGTTTGTTATTTGTATCTAATAGTTTTTTCTTTATACTCTGTATGTGTTTTGAGTAACAGACTGTATAAGGTATGAAATATAAAAAAAAAATCGCTTGACGAGGTAAAACCCAAGTGAAGAAAGCTTACCTCCAACTCACAAAACTTCTGGTATGATTTTTGCCATGAAAGATTTTTGTTTTGCATTCATAAAAGATGTTTTTTTATTAGATATCAGGCATTTTCATAGAGGAGGTGAATGAAGTGTTTGGCTAAAACTGAAAATGAAGCCTGTACCTTGTTTAGGGCTCCTTAAATTAGCCATAGATTTGTATGGGGCCTTATGAATGGAACCAGGTGTGTATCAGGCCAATCTCACAAGGTACGATACTAGCACTCGCAAAATGAGCACCAAATTTTGGATTCAATTCTCGGCAAATCGCCAAAATGTACTTTTAAACATTTATTTTGGCATACATTTATTTAAGTAGTGATTGTACAACAACATCATGGGGTGATACCTCCCCCTCGAACACCAATACCTCTTGGGAATGGTTATTTTTAATCAACCACATTATATACGTTTCTAGACCTCTTTATGTGGTATACAGCACGTTTCGTTCAGACTTATCAGTAAAAACTTCGCTATTGCGCGTATAATGCTGGGTGAGCTTTTGTCACTTGCGTTAACTACCGTCCACAGTGATTTTATTTGGCTTTCAATCTGTAGAAATTTACCGCCAACTCACAAACATCTTAACGAACCTATTCAATAAATTTTCTAATAAAATCTTTACTTCTTTTATGCTTTTACAGATGATGCTGCACTTATAGCGAACATTAATAGCACCACGAACAAATTACTTACTTAGTTAGTTGCTACTTTTAGAGTGTAGCCGAACACGAATCAATTGAATATCTTTTAACTAAGAAAAAAGGAAAGCCGACAACTACTTATGCTCAGACAACAAAATACAAAAGCATCGAATCGATCTGCAAATAAAATGCGCAACTTCAAATATCGTGATAAATTGAAATTTATTAATGCCGGAGTCATGTTATTCTTTGGCCTGGTAGTCTGTCTACTCTGTAGCGTTGAAATCGTAGAAGCACAAACTCGTGATCCACGTTTCTATTCGCGAGTTGGCGTCAATGATTATCAGTGGCCAAATCCTGGTGATCCTGATTATAGGTAAGTGCAATAAATAACGTTTCTTTTTTATTAATTTTTTTTGTGAAGTAATACAATTATTTTCTTTTGCTTATAGAACTTATACATTTAACGATCGTCGCTATGGTCATTATCAGCCAAATGGTTATGGTGCAAATTATCCTGGTCGAAATGCACCAGGTCAATATCCACAGGGTATGCCGAATGAGGATCGATTTCGTTTTGATCCGGTGAGTTTACAAAATTGAAACTTTTGATTTTAGTTAAAAATAGCAACAAATTTAAAATTTAATGAAAATAATGCTATCCAGGATGGAATGGATATTGTTCGAAAAGAAAAAATAGAAATGCTCTCAAAAATCGATCGAAGTTAAAACTCATCACATGTCTGTATATCTCCGTAACCAACAGTTTTACAGAGTTGTATCGCATTCAACAAAATCTTCGCAATCACAGAAGCTCTTAACACACTTAATATTAGCACGAAAATTTGGGCTAAACTTTTCTAAAATCATAAAAAAATGCTCGAAGACCATAGCTTTCCAAGTAGTAATATTGAAAGTGAAATTTCGTTGGAAAGACATTTGAAACACTTTTTCAATGACATTATTTGTTAATTTGTTAATTGGCTTGCTTATTTTGAACCTAATTTCGACCTGAGTTGGTCCGATTTTATACATCATAGTTAACCTCTTTCAAAGTACCTTGAAAGCACCTGAAGGTCTTTTAAGTGTATACGAGTACACGCTTCGTTCGGACCTGTCAGTAAAAACTTCGTTTTCGCGCATATATTCTTGAATCGTGTAGCGTCAAATTTATCCATAGCAATCGCATATATTTTCAAATTGTTGGGCTTCTACTTAACCAGTTTCAATTTAATCGAATATGTGGAAGTGCTCCAAAAATCGAAGAATTGAACGTATAAATTAAGAAGAAAATGTATTTAGCATAGAAACTTAATAGAACCTTAATACTGCTTGTATGAATCGCAAGTGGGTTTCTGTGATGGACGCCTATTTCGGTATGGTGCAAGGTATCTAATTTATAGCACGTTCACTTCGAGCTTAAAGATTTTTAATAAAGCTAATTTTGTTTACATATAATATCCAAAAAAGTGTGCTATGGTATTCACTGCCTCCTGATTTGGGGCAGTTCGGTCTCATTTCGACATAACAAGCCTTACTATTGAGTTTCAAGTTGATAGTTTAAGAAATAAAGTAGTTCCATATAAAATCCGAAAAGTGTACAGAAAATCTTCATATTCAATTTTAGATCAACATATTAAAAATATTTTGCATCGAAACAGATAAACTGACGTGGCTAGATCTATGCGACGTGTTTGGCAATGTTGTCCAGTGGTACCCCCCCCCCTTATATCTCCCGTATATTCCAAAAACTTTTTATTCAGTGTATAACCTTCAAAGAATGATCTAGTGTTTATCACTGAAATCATTTTACTTGTAATTCTAGTATTAAGTGATGTACTCAGTGTTTTTCACGTTTCACAAAATCGTTCTCCCAACGCAACTCAGACACATTTATTGATCTTAAACAATTTAATAAGTCTTAATTCAATTGATGTCACATTTTGTGACCCCAATAAAAGCTGTAACAACTGATATATAAACTAAAAACCGAACAAACGGACAGTATTCATTGAGCTTTAGACACATGAAACGCTAATAATCGCTCAATGATCTTAATTAAGTTTTCAGTTACGCCCGAATTCTTGAAGATCTACAATAATATTTCAATGCATTGCGGCGCTTAAAACGTTAAAGAGGTAGTAGAACACATGTACAAATAAACTGTGACAAACAGCAAACATTTCAGCGAAGTAGGGGCAATTAATAATAAAACAGAAGTTCAGTAAAAGATCTCATCCGTCCGTCTGCCTGTCTGTCTCGCACGAAATCAATTACACATGTTGTTACTCATTTTGCAGTACATACGAATGAGACTGATTCATAGTAGATATATTTCTGTATAATTGCAGCTAAACTAATTTTCTATATTCATTTTTTTTTCTTCAGAACAATCCCACATCGCACACACTCTTTCCGGGCATACTAGCTGGCTGGCGTGAAGATTTGCAAGGCAAACAGCGACGAGATTCCATATCACTCGATCGTGATGTCTTTGTACGCACCAATTATGGTCAGGTGCAGGGTTTTAAGGTTTATATGTATGATAATCCCGATCCGAAATCGTTCTATAGACCACAACATTCTACGGTTGATCGTGTCATGGGTGAATGTTCGGTTTTTCTGGGCATACCGTATGCGCTACCGCCAACATTTGAAGGACGCTTTAAGCCACCACGTTTGCATCGCGGTTGGCAGCTACTGCAGGCTGTAGATTTTGGTCCGGCATGTCCACAACCTGTGCGCTATACAGGTGCCACAAAAGGTGTTATGGATATGGATGAAGATTGTCTATACTTGAATGTATTTTCACCGAAGGTAAGTTAAAATTGTAGACTTACAGAATTTTGGTAACTTACTTCAATGTTACTTACAGACCGGCGCTGGTGTTGCACAAAAATATCCCGTTATGGTCTATATACATGGCGGTGAATTTATACGTGGCTCCTCGAATCTCTTTCAGGGTCATGTATTGGCCTCATTCTATGATGTTGTTGTTGTTACGCTTAATTATCGTCTCGGTGCATTGGGTTTTCTCTCCACCAGCGATGAGAATTCACCGGGCAATTATGGCATACTCGATCAGGCCATGGCTTTAAAATGGATATACGATAATATTGAATTCTTTAATGGTGATCGCGAATCGATAACGCTTTTTGGACCCGGTGCTGGTGGTGCTTCGGCAGGTCTATTAATGGTTGCACCACACACAAAGAATATTGTTAAACGTGTCATTGCACAATCGGGTTCAGCTTTGGCCGATTGGGCGCTCATACAGGATAAATATCGCGCACAGAACACCAGTCGCGTGTTGGGTCAATTACTTGGCTGTTCCATTGAATCCTCATGGAAATTGGTGCATTGTCTGCGCACTGGACGCAGTTTCTATGAACTTGGCAATGCTGAATTTCCGCCACAAGTTGGCACTTTTCCCTGGGGTCCGGTATTGGATCATAATTTTACGCTACCCGGTGATGATTGGTATGAGGGTTGGCGCGAAAAGGATTGGCGTTTTCTGACACAAACACCGGAAGCACTTATACGTCAGGGTAAATTTAATCGTAATATACAATATATGACGGGTGTTACAACGCAGGAGGCAGCATTCTTTGTCTCACAAAATGAGTCACTGGCGCCTTACTATGAGCTCGATAATCGTTTCTTTGAGCAGAAAGTGCGTGAACACGTGTTCCGTTATAATTATACACTGAATCCGAATGGTGTCTACGAGGCTATCAAATATATGTACACCTATTGGCCAGATCCGAATAATAATACCATTATACGTGATCAATATATTAATTTGCTATCGGATCTTTATTATCGTGCGCCGGTAGATCAAATGGTTAAACTGTTGCTCGAGCAGAAGGTACCCGTTTATATGTATGTGCTGAATACTACCGTTGAAGCCTTGAATCTGCCACAATGGCGCAAATATCCACACGATACAGAACATTATTTTCTAACGGGTGCACCATTTATGGATACAGAATTCTTTCCCAAAAAGGATCATTTACAGCGTGATATGTGGACAGATAATGATCGCAATATGAGTCATTTCTTTATGGCAACATATTCGAATTTTGCGCGTTATGGGTGAGTATTTGCAGAAGTAAGTTTGGATCGCTAATATAATTTTTTTTTTTTTTTTTGAACACAGCAATCCTACGCCACAACAAGTGCTGGGCATGCATTTCGAGCGTGCATATCAGGGCGAGATAAGATATTTGAACATAAATACAACCTATAATTCAACTATAAAGCTCAATTATCGTCAAACGGAATGCGCCTTCTGGACACAATATCTACCCACTGTGATTGGTGTGCTGGTGCCGACATATCCGCCTACCACGGAATATTGGTGGGAACCGAAAGAACCACTGCAAATAGCATTCTGGAGCATGTCGGTGGCATGTTTCTTTCTTATAGTATTGGTCGTCATATGCTGCATTATGTGGCGCAATGCAAAGCGGTGAGATAAATAATTCTAGATGTAAGAGAGCGTAAGATTGCGGAAGAATACTCAGTTGCATATTACTGCTGGTATGTTTTCTAGGGTTATCTTGAAGATCTTTCAAATATAAAGCAAAGAGCAGAGGAGATAACATAACTCAATGTAGCCTTATACAAATCTTTTTGTACAAATCTTTTGTACAAATAAAGGTCCTTAGACCAGGTTCTGGTTATTTCGATATTGATTGGAGCGTTTCTTGCTTCTTTAATAGTTAATCTAGAGACACCAAAATCTATGTAGATAAGACTTAGATTAATACCCATAATATATGTCAGATTGGATCACCATATGAGCTGTGTAAATTAAGTGCATTAATTAGTCTTTAGCTATTCTAAAATGTTGTCCAATGAGTTTTTGAGCCAGTAAAAACGTATGTTTGTGACAAAAATACTGTCAATGAGAGATGTCAATTCATTGACAGCATGTTTTTGTCAATATTATTGCACGAAAATGGATGCAGTATGAACGGTTGCCAATATTATTGTTCATTGACCGCATTCATTGCTCTCCTTTGTCAATAGTCTAAATCACCGAATCACCCGCACTTACTAAAACAACCACACAAAAATAAACTAACAAATTTTTCTGCTATTTTCTTACCACAGTCAAACCGATCGCTACTACGATGAAGATGTTTTCATAAATCCCGATGGCACAGAACTCGATCAGGAGAGTCGTCATGGTGGCGGCGTCATCGGCGGTGTAGATAATGCGCATATGGTAACCAATCATCATGCGCTACGTTCACGTGATAATATCTACGAATATCGTGATTCACCATCAACAAAAACGCTGGCGAGTAAAGCCCAAACGGATACCACCTCGTTACGTTCACCCAGCTCGCTGGCCATGACACAAAAATCGAATAGTCAATCATCATTGAAATCAGCAATATCGCTTAAGGAAACCAACGGTGGTGCTGGTACGCTAACCAAATCGGAACGTTCGATTGCTACTTCCGCAGCAACAGCGCGTCCAACGCTGACCAATGGCAATGCGGCAAAACAAATGCCCATTGAAGAGAAGCGTCTGTTGCAGCGTGATGTAATTACACCTATATCGAGTACACCGGTTTCACAAATGTCTGCTGAACCGATGGCCTACAAACCGAAGCCAACTGCAGTGACAACGCCAAGTAGCACTGCAGGCTCGAGCAGCAGTCGCAGTACTACGCCTGTGCCAACAGCGCGTACCACTACAACAACAGCTACGCTAACAACAGCGCCACAACAGATGAAAGTGATTCAACAGTTGCAGCAACAACAACAACAACAACAACAACAACATCAGCAACAACAGCAGCCACAGCCGGCGGTGCAACCACGTCGCACACAGCTTGTCGAGGGTGTACCGCAAACGTCTGTCTAAGTAACCGCTCTCTAAGCACAAAATTTGCATAAATTCCGGAATCATTGATGCAAATGTTGTGCTTAGAGAGGATATTGGCAGATATGCGAATAGTAATATTTTTTTAAGATTAACTTTAGTTTTTTGTAAAAATATGAATGTAGTCTGTGAGGGAGTGTTGCTCTATATACAAACTTCGACAGAAAGTTATAAATATGTGAAAGAACTGCAAAAGCATCAAAATGGTTAGGCGCACACTACTTCTGCACGCTTTTTTAAAGAGAGTTTACGCGCATATTTGAAAGTATTTCACTTAATTTCGTTTAAAGCATCTATTTTAGAAAGTTTTTTTTAGTGGAGATAGTCTACATTGAACCATTAAAACTCTATCAAATTCAAAACTATTTTTAATTGTGTTCAAAAATTGCAGTTATATTTAAGTTTAAACTAAGAAACGAAAAGATGGCAGTACCTCAGGAAAAGAAGTATGTGTACATTTTTGGTTTTATCTTTCACTTCTTTAATTGTAACGCCACAATTTAGGTTTCTTTTTAAGCAAAATCCTTCTTCGATAGTCATTCTTAGTACCGTTATACTATATTTATAGATAATCATGATTAGGAAATAATTAACAATAAGTGAAAAATCCAGCTTGGGTCCAAACTTGGGTCTGCATGAAACAGGAACTAAAATTGCAAACATCGCTGGCAGGGTGAATCGGCATCGAAATACAATTTCAAACTTCATCAAAACCGACAATTATTGTGGAATTAAGCATAAACGGCAATTTAGCGGTGCAAAAGCATATATCTTGCATGGAGTTTAAACTCCATTTAGACCTTAATACATCCATAAGTTGTGTCCATCAAGTTTTAGATGAGAACAAAAATTCTTCATATGTTTTCTGAGAGCCTATGCAACAGCTACCACAAAAATAAAAGTTTTGTACTAAGTAATTCCCTCAAGACATTTTTTCTGAGTTCAATTTGGACGGTACTGATGGCTGCCATAAGTACTGGCGTGTACGGATGTTGGCGGAACTCTGATGTTATGGGCTGCTTTTAGTTATAGTGGAAAGTCTGGATAATTGAATATGCAGATTTTCCAGCATGGAAAGTGGGTAATTGAATATGTTCCCAGCAAATATACCGGCAGGTAATGGGAATAAATTACACCGGGCCCGGATTTTCGTTTGACGGCATTTATACCGGTATGGCAGTAGTCAGCGTTAAACACGTATTTAAACCCGATCGATGACCTATGAAGAACTCTTTTAAACAAAGTTTTATAAAAAATGAACGGCTGAAAGAAGTTTTAGTTTAAAAAGCACGCTAAGCACATAACTTATTTCCCAAAACTTCCTTTTATCTACTCTATTATATAATACAAGTTTGAAAGAACTCTTTTGTCTAAAATACCATTTTTTTTTTAAATATATATTTTTTTTTCTGTGGTACTTCTTTTCTCTCTATATTAATTTCGAACTTACATCATTTAAACCTTAGATATTTAAATAATAATTCGGGTCTTTAAGATCTCAGTTCATATTACACAAAAAAAAAAAAACAATTTTATTATTTACTATTTAAACATATTTAGTTATAATAAATAATTAATTTTACTTTTAATATTCATATTTAGTTTTAAAATACAAAAAAAGAAAGCAAACAAAAAACCCAACGAATACAAATCCATATCAATGACATTCCATATTCTAGCGCTTAAATCTAATCATAATACTGGAGGCTTATCTGCCTTATTAAATGTATTGTATATAAATATAAACTTATAATAATATAATTACAATTAATTTTAAATTACGATTTTAAGTTTTGTTGTAAACAAATATAATACTTAGTTAAATATAAAATATATAAAATTTTATTATAACGTCTAAAAATATAGGTATATGTTTTTTAAAATATTTTTTATAAATAATAGTTTTTGAACTATAGGCTATATATACTCAAACGTATGTATTCTGAAGTGTTATCCGTCCAATGTATTTGTGTGTACTCTTATGTTTCGTCACCCCTTGTAAATAATATTTTGTACGACATGAAGTAGTTACACATAAATTTTTAGTTTTTAAATTAGTATCGTATTCGTATTATACGTGTATATTGTTTTATTTTGACAATATAGATTTATGTATTACTATTTTTTATATATAAACATACTATTTAAGCTTTTCATAACACATTTTTTTTTTTATAATTTTTCATAAGTTTGTGCTTGTAAACATTTTTTGTATTTGTTCTCTCATCATTATAAATAAAATTTTTTAAATATATTCATCATCTGTATGCATTGTCTGTTCCAGAGTTTGTAATTTTTTGTATTTGTAATTCATTCATTCAGTAAAATTTATATTATAAAAATTTAGAATTTTAGCTGGCGCAAGTTTATTTTTCACTGTGGAGAGAGAACTATAACAAAAACTTTTCTTTTTTATGACAAAGCAAAAACTGAACTAGTGCTTTTCTCACAAGAAAATATAGATTCCGATACTGACTCTACCGAGAATTATAAATATTAGTCTTACTATCAGCGAATGCGCAAAATACCTAGGAGTGATCGTGGACAGTAAGCTCAACTGGAACAAAAACACGGAAGAGCGTATTAAGAATTCAAATATAGCACTCTTTGCGTGCAAAAAAAAGCTATTGGAAGAAGATGGGGATTATCTCCATCTATCGTCCACTGTTTATATACGGAAGTAGTTAGGCCGATTTTGCTGTACGGAGTATGTGTGTGGTGACCGGTACTAGAAAGAGCTTCTACTCTTAAGCAAATGCATAAGGTGCAAAGGAGTGCTGAACTGTGTATCAGTGGAGCTCTACGTACCACATTGACGGATGCAGTAAATGTACTGCTCCATTTGATGCCACTTGATCTCATTGCGAGAGAGAGGGCCATACTTGCAGCTCTTAGACTGAGGGAATCTTTTGTTTGGCATGCTAGCTCCTTTGGACACTCGAGGATACCACAAATACAAGATAACATAGCATTATATACGGATTATTGCATACCAAACATTAACTTTGTTAAAAAGTATGAAGTCATAATACCCACCAGACTACAATGGGTCAAACTTCCCCACTATAGCGAAAACGCTATTGATATCTTTGCAGACGGTTCTAAGCTGGATGGTCGGGTAGGAGGAGGTGTATTTTCACCGCTTGGTAACCAAAACGTAGAAGGAAATTGTGAAGCGGACAAGCTAGCCAGAGATGGTACCACTGCTGATATCCTTCCAGGGAAGGCCACAGTAGGTATACCCATGGCTACATGTAAACTACATATCTCATCAAAGATGATCAGTATAGCAACCAATAGATGGTGCAACCATGGCTCATGTAGAATGTCCAGACTCAGTTGGAAAAAATATAATCTCAAAAGAACAATAACACTACTCCAACATAAGAGAGCTCATATAGCTGTTATTGTGGGAGCCCTCACAGGCCACTGCGTAATAGGGAGACATGCCACAAGGGTAGGGGTATACTAACGGGACTTCTGCAGAAGCTGTGGAAATGCCGAGGAGTATGAGACGGTCGAGCACTTGCTATGTCACAGCCCGGCTCATAGTACGAAGAGACTGACGTTATTAAGAAGCCGCTTCCTGGATAACTTAACTGAGCTCTCGGAAAAATAGATAAAAAGTATCTCGACGTTCTTGACACTGTCAAAGAGGTTCTCGGAGTAGCTGCGGTGGAAATAGGAAATACATATGATGGCCTAAGTGACAATGTGGGCTTCATCCATGTTGACCATCCAAGTACGGAGAGGTTTGTTTCAGTTACAGTTACGAATCTTTGGATTCGAGCACAGAATTACTCTATGACTACATATTTTTGTAATAATTAAATATAAAAATCATCTTAAATATTCTGTCTCCGAATTCGATATCTCTGCAAGTCAAAATACGTAAAGAATAGTTGAGCCAGTTAAAAGTATACACTATTTGTTAAATTTATACCAGATACCAGAAAAACTCAAAAAGTTATATATTATTTCGACTGAACCAACTTTTCTCTATGTATTTCGACAGCTGAGTTCGAAACCGAAGACCGAATTTGTCTATAGCTATCCAGCAACATTTTAACACACCATACAGTGAACAGTCAATCACCTTTGAAATCCAGACCATAATATGGAGTTGACTTGGGCATACTTTACGAAAAAATTCCGCTGAACTGGAAGGCGCAAGATAACAGACATCCGGTAAAACCTAAGACAATTTGGTGCCGAACACTACATAGACAAATAGACGGCAATGGAAAAACTCTGAGGATAACTGAAAGAAAATAGAAAATACGGAATTCTCGTTACTTGAAAAATAATAATAGGCATAAAATAGCATTCTCTAATGGACTTGTTAAGATATGTCAAATATATTTCGAATCTGTTTTGCTGTGTGTACCGAGCTTTCTAACGAATGGGGATTGTGGGCCTTTAGCCTTGCTCAATCTTCTAACTGAGCAACCATCATTACAAATTCACCAACAAAATCGTTATTATTAAGAAGACTAGCCGACTAAAACCAATTCGGTAAGCAAATTTTGCATCAGATGTCAAAGTTATTCGACAAAATTGTTAAATAAAACTACTTAAGTGGTAACATTTATCCACTTTCTCGTAATTGTTTCGTTAAATCGCCAAGGAATCCCATTTTTAGGCAAATTAACATACTAAAATGTTTTTCTCAAACATATTTGCCAACTTAAATGACAGAGTTGGGTCAAATTATTTTTAAAAGCCCCGAAAGCAACAAAAAATTAAGGGTATCGGGGTACGTACGACAGAAGCGGAAAATCTTGAGACACTTATCAAAAAAAGTACGAAGGAAAAAGTTTTATTAACTCGTTTTTCGTTCCACTTAAAACTCAAACAATATAGATACTTAATTAATAAGTAAATATGTATATCTTTCATTATAATAAAAGTTGCTTAAAATCTAATAAGATCCAATATTCTGAACTGAAAAGAACTCAATACAAATCTAATTCAAAAATTACAAATACAACGAAGCAGCAAAGACAATATCACGCTTTAGCAAACGTATACCCTCGGAGAATTTAATCTCCAAATCTGTATTGCCAATTGTTTTCGATGCCTGACACATCTGACGCAGCAATTCCTCCAGACGACGCATGCAGCGTATGATGGAACCCTCAAAGATATCGGTCATTTTGCAGACGTTAATAAAGTTAACGCCCTTACACCAGGCGAGCACAACATCCATAAGGAAAGGCTTAAATTTATCCACATAACTGTCCTCATCAAGGGTTAGTTTGCATTCGTTGGAGACTTTTGCAATGCGGCGCGCCAAATCTTGCATAGCACGCAGCGGTCCCGCTAGTTCCTCACCACATTTGGGTGACTCGTTGGATTTTTCATCGCAAACAAAGCACGAGAGTAAGGCAACAGCTTGTGGCGCGCTCAGTTCATTGAAAACGCCATTGAAGATCATCTCAGTCATTAGCAGCTCATCGGCAGAGCTGAGTTCACAGGCAACGCGTCCTTTGAATTCGATAACATCGCCCGGTTTGCAGTAGCCCATGCGACGCAGCACACGTTTGCGAAACTTTAGCTCGTCCATTTGCAGCAGACTGCGCGCCTTCTTTAGCTTTGACTTAGCATCCTGCAATTCCTTGAGCACACGCTGCTTCTGTGTATAACGCTCATAGATGGCCTCCAGCTGTTTGGCATTGTGCAGCGGATGCGCGAATAGACGCGTTTCAAATTGTTCAATCGTTTTGACAATCGTTTGAAATTCCTTTTCCTTGATTTGCATATCCTTAAGCGGATCCAACAGTGGTGGACCCTGTGGAAAGCGTTTCTTTACCTCGTCAATAGTCTTTAGACAACTGCGTCGATTGTCAGCGCTGCGTAAATCATTCGGATAGTAGACGCGCAATGAAGATAATTTCGATATTAAGGTATGCTTGACAGGCACCACTTCCATGTTGCCTTTCTCGCCCGGCTGCCAAGGCAGTGGATCACCGGACTTGGCCGATTCGTCAGTTACATGCAACAAGACATCCACGGTAATGTTAATCTCCGGCTCTTTCAGTGGGTTTTTACCTCTGTTAACGTTCTTCTTCATATTCAAGATAATGCCCCAATCGAAATCGCAATTTTGATTCTTCACGACGACCAAACGGCCGGGCTGCAAAAATGGTGTTATATACTCCGGCTTAGTTATCCAATCACGAAAACGTTTGCCATATGCATCCAATTGATCGCGTATGTGATGATATGAGGCAATGTTATGCTCGTCCTTAATGTTGAACTTATTCAGCTCCACTTGCTTCTGTTGCGCATGTTTAACCAGTTCCGGTATAGATGATTGATTTTGAAATTGAAAGAATGAACGTTCCAGCATATATTCCGGATTGATTTCTTCGACACGCAAAAGATTCAGCACCATATTATAGGTAAGATGAAAAGCTGAATTGATGGGATCGGCCTGACCCTGCACAATGCCACGTCCGACGGCGGGTGAAACCTTTTCATCGATCATTAGTATAACAATACCTTTGTCATCGAGACCACGACGTCCTGCACGACCTGCCATTTGTATATACTCGCCGGATGAAATCCAACGAAAATCTTTGCCATCAAATTTACGCGGTGCTGTAAAGAGCACAGTACGCGCTGGCATGTTGAGACCCATGGCAAAGGTTTCGGTTGCAAATAAAGCCTTGATTAGACCCTCACCGAATAAAATTTCAATAGTTTCTTTCAGTATGGGCAACAAACCGCCATGATGTATACCAATGCCACGAAGCAACAGCGGCAAAACGTTCTCCACTTGCGGCAGCTTCTTATCATCATTGGAGAGCACTTCTATAGCATTATGAAAGACCTCTTCGACAAGTTTCTTCTCTTCGTTTGAGTTAAAATCAAGTTTAGCCATTTGCATAGCATAGATTTCGCAATCTTTTTTGCTAAATGAGAATATAATGACCGGCGCAAAATTACGCTCCATTATCATTTTAACAATTTTAAAGATATTCGATTGTTCCGAATTGTGTCCTTTAATGCCGCCTTTGCGTCCACGTTGATCACCCTTTGAAGCTTCTCCTGTGTGAAATAAAAATTAAATTTGAATTTAAAGCATTACAAAACATTTAACTACAATATTTTTACTTACCCGCATTCTGTAGAACAGCCATGGCAGTAGAGAAGTTCTCCTCCTTGAATTGTCCTTTCTCGTCCACAATCAAATGTATGCCATCACCACCGGCCGGAAAGATATAATGCTGCAGCGGTGTTGGTCTGTAGTCTGTGTACACCACATGACATGGTTGCTTATGCAGGTGACACACCCACTCAGCAAATTGACGCGCATTTGGTATGGTAGCCGATAGAAACACATAGCGCACATTGTCCGGCAATAAAATCAGTGTCTCCTCCCAGACAACACCACGCTCCTTATCACGCATATAATGTATTTCATCGAATACGACCCAGCCAACTTCACGCATAATTTCACTACCACGATAGAGCATATTACGCAAAATCTCGGTGGTCATAATTAAGCATGAAGCCTCTGGATTGATTGTAACATCGCCAGTCACCAAGCCGACATCTTTGAACTCATCATTAAACTCACGGAATTTTTGATTTGACAGCGCCTTGATGGGCGTTGTGTAGATGACACGTTGCTTGGATGCCAGCGACTTGGCAATGGCATATTCCGCGACGACAGTCTTGCCGGCCGATGTGTGCGCCGAGACAAGCACACTCTGTGAATTATCAATGCATAGTATGGCCTCCTTTTGAAAAGGATCCAACACAAAGGGATACTGTTTGGCCGAATCGCCGACCAGTGGCTTCAACGGTACATACTCATGCCCGGGATATACAGCTACTTCGTGTGTACACGATTCCGGCGATTCAATCTGATGCACCTGCATGCGTGTTTGCAGCGCATCACTGCCCAACTCATCAGAGTCCTTGTTCTCATCGCGTCCACGTTTAGTTGGTTCGCATGCATCTTCATCATCATCATCATCATCATCGCTTTCAATATTCAGATTGTGCTTCTTTGGCTTTTTCTTTGCGCTGCTGCTGCTACTGCCGGCATTACGGTCGCCCTCCGCTACTGTTGTTGTTGCGGCTTCCTTTGTCTCTGTTTTTGTTGCAGACGGAGACGGTGCCGCTGCTTCCGACATTTGCTGATCATCATCTTCATTGTTTGCCGCTTCAGATTTTGCATTCTCCTTAGGCTTTTCGTCTACCACAGGCTTTGCCAATTCACTTTCGACATTTTGCTCATCAAAGCAATTAAAAAGCTCATCGATATCGTCCATTGTGTCGTATAAAAATTAGTTTTGAAAATAAAAATTTCACAAGTAAATCGCGAACCGCACAGCGCACATGTGAACAAAACAGTGTTGTACAGTGCCAAACCATGTGTTGCCGGTCGTTTTAAAGTGTTGGTAAAGTTAATATAGCATATTCATACACTTCACAAAGAGTATTATGATTTGTTCACTAAATTTGGAACGAAATGCAAGTAAGTCAATCCAATCAAAATTGTTTACACCGAATTCTGTAGAAACAATTGGGAGTTTTTTTTTTAAATATTTAACTAATTCTTACAAGTTTTAACAGCCATTTAAAATTTTTAGTGCTGCCATATTCTTTTAGTCCCACTAACACAAATTTCCAACTGTACAGAAATGACTGTACAGCGTCACTTGCACTGGTAACAGTGCTAGCGAAACCCCTTAAGCTGTACAGATTTCAATATGATTAGTCTAAGCGTAAGCGAGACAGCAACATTTTATAGTAGATATGCAAATTAAGCTGTTTTGTTAATTAACAGCGCCGCCGTGCCCTGAATTCCGGTTTTATATTGGCTAACTGCAGAATCAAATAGTTTAGTGCAATGTAATCACAAAGGCAGCAACAGCAAGTGTTTAATAAAATACTCAAAACAAACGCCAGCCACGCAAACAAATAAATCCCACCCTATAATTCCAAAGCCAAATGATGCAGTTGAAACGAATGTTCTGTCGCAATTTTTGCACTTTAAGCACAACAATTATATTATTTACATGGACGCTGGTGCTATTAATTTATTTACATATGGTGCGCACCTCCATTGAGAATGGTGGTTGGTATTTCGCCTCCGAGGCGAATGCAACACGTAGATCAAAGCTGAGTGCCAAGGAGCGCGTTACGGTGAGCTGCGGCACAATTTCAGAAGGCGCCATAGCAGCAGCATCGGCCGCCGGAGCAGCTAATAAATCGCTCTCCATTGAGCTAGATGAGCTGGGTGTAGTGCGTAACAAACAGGATAAATATATACGTGATATTGGCTATAAACATCATGCATTCAATGCGCTGGTCTCGAATAATATTGGTCTAATACGCGATATACCCGATACACGGCACAAGGTATGCAATCGGAATAAAACCACGGAAGCGGAACAGTTGCCCAAAGCTTCTGTAATAATGTGTTTCTACAATGAGCAAAAGATGACGCTGATGCGTTCCATTAAATCAATATTGGAGCGCACGCCAAGCTATTTGCTGCATGAGATTATACTCGTCGATGACTTTAGCAATTTGCCGGAATTAGAGTTTCACCTGCTGGCCGATTTGCATGCGCGTCTACAGTATGAACAACTGCGCTATGTGCGCAACGAGCAACGTGAGGGTTTAATACGTTCACGTGTTGCTGGCGCACGTGAGGCTAGCGGCGATGTGCTGGTCTTCTTGGATTCACACATAGAAGTGAATCAACAGTGGCTGGAGCCGTTGTTGCGGCTCATCAAAGCCGAGAATTCGACACTGGCAGTGCCTGTCATCGATCTCATTAATGCAGATACATTCGAATATACGCCCAGTCCACTGGTGCGTGGTGGTTTCAATTGGGGTCTACACTTTCGCTGGGAGAATCTGCCGGAGGGCACGCTGAAGTCGGAGCAGGATTTTCGTGGTCCCTTTCGCTCACCCACCATGGCAGGTGGCTTATTTGCAGTTAATCGTCAGTATTTTACACACATTGGTGAATATGATATGGCGATGGATATCTGGGGCGGAGAGAATATTGAAATATCCTTCCGCGTCTGGCAGTGCGGTGGCGCTATAAAGATAGTACCATGCTCACGTGTGGGGCACATCTTTCGCAAACGTCGGCCATACTCAGCACCGAATGGTGCAAATACAATGCTAAAGAATTCGCTGCGTTTGGCGCATGTCTGGATGGATAACTATAAGGATAATTTCATACAGCATGAAAAGGTATCAAAGGATTTTGATTATGGTGACATCACGGCGCGCTTGCAGCTGCGTGAACGTTTAAAATGTCAAGATTTTGCTTGGTATTTGAAAAATGTCTATCCCGAACTGCGTTTGCCGGGTGAGGAGTTAAAGAAGGGTGTTGGTGCTGCTGCAGCGGCATCTGGGCCCATCTTTCAGCCATGGCATTCACGTAAACGCAATTATATACACTCCTATCAAATACGACTCACAGAGACGCAGCTCTGTGCTGCAGTGGTAGCGCCTAAGGTGAAAGGTTTCTGGAAAAAGGGCAGTTCGTTGGTGCTGCAACCGTGCCGCAAAGCACCGAATCAAATCTGGTATGAAACAGAGAAATCCGAGATTATATTGGATAAATTGCTTTGTCTGGAGGCTGCCGGTGATTCCTCCGTCGTGCTAAATAAATGCCACGAGCAATTGGGCGATCAACAGTGGCGTCATACACGCGCCGAACGTAGTCCCATCTATAATATGGCAACTGGCACCTGTTTGCGTGTTGATGAGGCAAAGGTGGGCGCTACTTTAAATTTGGATCTCTGTTCGAAAGCAGGTGGTGGAGGCGGTGGTGCTTGGGATGTGGTATCGCTAAATGTTGTTACTGGTGGTGTTGGTGTCGCAGACAAACCGGAGACAAAGTCAAAGAAATCATAAGCAACAAAATGGCGGATATGTAGGGGGTTTTCAATAGAGATACAATAGTTTTGTATCTAAAACACTTCATTATATATATATTTTTTTCAAGATCTGTCAACGTCACCATCACCGACTCAGAATTTCGTTATTAATTTTGAATAATTTCCAAACGTTGCTCGTTCATGATTAAAATGTAAATCCTGAAGAAAATTTGAGGATACTTTAGTATTAAACACACAAAATGGTTGTGTCCCTATTGAAAACCCTTATATTTACGATATGATGATGATGATGATGATGGACGTATGCAATTTAACTAGACTGATTTTTTTAGTTTTTTAATTTACATACTCGTAAGTACATTAAGTGTGAAGTTCATATCTGTGTGTGAATTCAGTATTTTCTGCATAAATTTTTGTTGAGATTTACATAGATGTAATAAGTAATAAATAATACAAATTTTGTGTATGTATGTGCTAAAGAACAACATTTTTAATGCATTTTTATTAATATATTTCATATAACTTTTAAATGTAGCTTCCTTGTGTAACAGTATATAGGTAGTACTAAGTTCACAATTTATATATTTAAAAAGGAAGACAGAAACATAGTGTCCCTCTTCAGATCTTATCAGTTATCCTTGTATCACACCAAACTAACTCTTTTATACATAACTAGAGTTTTCGCTCGATGTGGTCGAAATTTGTCATTTTGTCTTAAAAGTAAAATTCAAAATTCATTGATGAAACTAAGTTTTACGTATTTTGAACGAAAGCGTTTTGAGAGACACTCCGATAGATATGAAAGCGGCAAGTTTAAACTTCGTAACTACAAAAACTGCTTGCGAATTATAACATACGCTTTGTGTGTAACATTTTTTTTTCTCAAGTTTGAGGCTATGCGACTAAAAAGATATGAGGACCCAGACCCCATACATATTTTTTGTGTTGTTAGTCAAGCTATAATATATAAGTTGTGGTCATCCACAATGCATTCCTTTATTTTTAATAATATACAATAAAGCATAGACCCCGATGGAATCACTCTGAAATATAATCTCCATACTAGGTACAGGATATCTAGAAATGCAGCACAGTCTTTCTTGTTTGATTTCCAAACGGTCGAATGCCAAGATTTCATTCCGCTTGTCTCCCTACGATCCCGCTGAGTATAATATGGATCTATTGATAGTCTTACCATCAATAGAAGCAAGTTGTAGGAAGATTTCTCCAACTCTACACACATGCTTATTGTGTTTCATGCCATTGAAATAGGGTCAGAAGATTGTTTTCAATCTATTTCTAGGATCCGCTAAGTCTAAAGGTAGCTTTTAGTATAACGTATTAGGAGAGACAGCAGTGATGCTACTCAAGACATCAGTTAACTCTTTGCAGCAGGCTTATTGCAATTTTTGTGGTATTGAACTGAGTTCTAGGCTACTACAATATGGATGATAGCTAAGTTCATGTTAACTCAGTCAACCATTGTTCACAACTATTCAAAAGATGCTTCTACCCTCAGCCTAGAAAGCGCTGTAAATCTTTGCGTTTAAATTTTAACCAACGTACTGCTAAAATCTTTTCTGTATTTGCCTGTTTGAGTTCCATGCATGTTGTTCAGTTCAGTGTCTGTATTTGTTGAATTTATGGATTTGTCCTGTATTTGTCACTGAACCATCTTTTTTGTCTATAGCCACCACGTTCCGATTTAATTGATACTATAAGAAGGATTTTGCTATTTGGTCTCACTTCACGGTGAGAGTCTGAATTTCTTAATGTCAATTCTCAACAAAATCAAGTTGCAATATGCTTCCGAAAGTGAAAAACGGACAATTTTAACGGAACTGATACGGTTGTATTTACTCGGTTATATAAAACCAGAACAGGGGAGTATTGTCTCCTTTAAGCTCAGAAAAACATTCTCTATTTTCGATTCCTAATTTAAAATTTAAACTTTAATAAAAAGCATAAAATAAATGCCATAACCAGACATAAAATACTTCAATTACAATTCGTCCTTATCAAAATAGTGTAACGCCTCAGCCGCCGCCGTTGAAAATTCCTTATGAGATCTAACATGCGACGCAGCCTCGTCGATTAGACGGACAAATTCCGTGACATCAAATTCATAATTTGTAAATTTAGCATGCGCACCGCCACCTTGAGGATGTTGTCCAGCATCCTGCGGATGGACAAGGTCACTACGTTCCCAGGTAGAATAGTGTACACCGCGCAAACGCGCTAGATCCTTATAACAATTCGGATCTTCACAATTGTACAATTCAATAATTGACGCCCAATTGGGTAAAAATAGTAAATGCGTAAGACCAGCACCATGCATGCCAATGAGTATATCGGTATTACGTGTTATGGTCAACTGATCCAGAAAACTCAAACGTTCATAAGAAATACGACGTACTTCGTAAGCCTCATTGTTAGCAAGCTCTGCAAGCAGCGCCTCTTCGTTCAATACTTGACGATATTTTGTGCGACGTGATAGAAAAGTAATGCGTAACTTTTCCAGTACGGGCGCATGATATAGTATCTTCAGACGGTGTAATATGAATTCGGAGAATGCTCGAAACAAGCCGCTATTCGAACAGCCTTGTATCTGTGAAGTATAAATTATGCGTGAAGTATAAATGCGTAATATACGGGTGGGTATACAGTTATATTGGGTGTACAGTTTTGCTTTCGCCGTTTTTCTATGGAAGTGTAGTAGTCGAAATAAATACATAGCGTGTAGTAGTTTTGGGCATCTTAAAAACACAATCCTATATCACCAATAGTCGATTTGTGTTTATATAATGAAGTTATCGTGATCAGATTATGGGCCAAATGCTCGGCATTTCCGGGAGATGTTAATTTATTTCTTTAATATGAAGAAATATGCAGCTGTAGCTCACCGAATGCTTTCACAGACTTATGGTGAGTGATTTCAAGGCTTCAAGAGTTTTGATTTTCACGTCATAGACCGGTGGAAGAGCGAAAGTTTGTGAAGATAAAGAGTTGGAGGCAGTCAAGACGAGTAGGCGAGATCATTGGGAGTGACTCAATAAACAAATTCAAAAGGCCTCAATAACTTGGTAATGAGCCAGAAGTAAGTATGCGTTACGTGTTGAAACCGAGAGACTCTCAAAGGCGGTTTCACCTGTGAAAAACTTCTTGAACAAACGGAAATGAACGGGTTTTTTCAACAAATGGTGAATGGAGTCAAAAAGTGGATGCGCTACGTTAATCCCAACTCAAAAAGTCATGGATTAAGTCCGGCCAACCATCAACATCAATGGTGAACTCTAGCTGGTGAACTATTACCTAAAAAAAACCCAATGAACACGTTTAATACAAAAACTTTAAAACGAAAGGCTACCCCAATAATTGCGGTTGGCATGTGCATTTAATACTAGTTATCTGAAGAAGAAATAGGAGTTTCTAAATTTGTAATCTTGGAGGGTCTATCTCTTATTGTCTCCCAGAACTGCTCGTTCATACATGCGGTCGGACGGACGGACATGTCTATATCGACTCGACTTTCGATGCTGAATATATATATATTCAGTAGAGTCTGCCACGCCTTCTTCCGCCTGTTATCTAAAGTTACACAAACTTAATATAGAGGTGCAGTTTTTAAAAAAAGACGGAAGCACATTTGTATACCCAATAGATAGTTAAATAGTTATACTCACAATGGGCGTATTATAAAATAAGCCAAACATCATGCGCGGCAACAGAGGCAGCACTAGATTTTTAAAGCAGACACGTTTACCCTTAACATGATTCAGTGTCCAGACCTCATGCTGCGAAAATGCTTTAAACGTAACAGCAAACGGCGAATCGTATGGATATGTCTCCCAGATGAGTATCTGTACGTCGGTATTAAATGCGCTCGGATGCGATTGATTAACAAAGAGCGATGCGTACAGATTAAAGAAATCACAAAAATGATGATACATATTATAGGTGGCATCGATTTTCATTATAAATGTGGGCGTATCGACAATGACATCACAAGCCCCGCTCTCGAACACCGGCCGCGGCAGCACATCGAAATTACGCAACTCTGGCGCCCACGATTGCAGAGCGCCCATGTGTTCCAACTCGGCGTTTAAACTGGTGCTATTGAGTATACAGTGTCCGAGCAGCTGTGATGGCTTAAGTACATCCATATTATAGCGTATAAGTTCGTTGCGTTGCATTAAATCACGAAAATCGAAAAGCAGATTACGTGCACGGCAGAAGCATAAATTTTTGGAGCATTCCAAGGACGAATCACTCAAATACCTGGGCACACAGTGCACCGTCAGTTGCTCCAGCTGCTGTTGTATATAACCGAAATCTGCCTGATAGTAGAAGGTATTTATCTGCGCCTGCTTGCTCTGCATCCAGCCGGTATGTTCGCCGGGACAATGCGGCGTCTGGAAACGCGCTTCAATGGCACAATCGCGTTCGTGGCCCCAGCAGGCTGCCGTTGTAGTATTAAGTTGTGCATTATTTATTACATTTGTGCTGTGCAATTCGGCACGTAACTTTGGAAAAGTATTGAGGTAGCGTATTAAATGATTGGCAGGTAAATTCGGCAGCAGGCTGAGTTCCCGCTTGGCAAGCAGTGCACCAAAATTGGCCACCAGCAGTAAACAGTGTACGGCAAGTAGTGCAAGCAGCATCTTTTTTGTCTGCGCTGTTTTTCTCTTTTTTCTTTTGGAGTACTTTCTAATTAATTAACGAATTATTTACTGTCTAAATTAAAGTACATTTGAGTATTTCGGTTTAAGTACACTGAGTGCATCTTGTTAACAAAATAAATTACTAGTTGAGCTGCATTTAATCACAGCCGTTGTCGTTGAAGTTTTGTATCCATAGTTGATTTTCCAGCTTTGGTGATGATCTCACACTACTTTTTTCTTTTTTACTCTATTGTTTCTTTTTTATTTGTACTTTTTTTTCAGCAGCGTTTTTTCTTCTTTTTTATTAGTAACGCGCACGCGTCCACTTGGCTCGAAGCAAAACCGGCTGGCACAGCTGTCTGTGAGTTAAGATTAACATCTGTTCTGACTTCGAATCTTCTTTTCATTTGGCAGCTGCTTCATTCTAAAAATGCATAAATTGTCTAGAAACGTTTGAAAATGTTGTAGAATTGCAATGAAAATTGAAAAACTTCGAGGACAAATACATATACTCGTATGCATTGCAATTTCTGCGCTGAGTCGGGTACTTTTTGTAGTATAAAATGAATATAAATATAACAGTTAAGCACTAGCGAATCACTAGTTCCTTGGTAACCAGCACCATACATACTATATGAATAAATTTTATTGTATTAAAAAGTAGCGTAGCCGGCGTGTGTTGCTAAGCCCCTCTGATTTTTTTTATACCATTCACACAAACTAGTGTAAAATGGTATCAGTTTGTCTGAAAGTCTGTAAAGCATTAAAGGAGTCATCGTAGACCCCACAAAGTATATATATTATTGATCAGCTCGACGAGACTATCTAGCCATGTCCGTCTGTCTGTCTGTATGTTGTTGCGCATTTTTTGGGGACTCATTTTTATGCTATCCAGTTGAAAATTTGCACATACATACACTTCTTTTCGTTGCAGTTTAATAGAGTATCAAGTTTGACCCGCCACGCCCAATTTTTGGTGTAGCCCCCATACAAACCCTCCGCCCACTTGACTTTTTGTATGAAAAACTTTTTTATTGTAGTCAATATCAACTTAATAATTTATGGACGGGAGGAGAGTGTATTGAAATGCAAAATCTTGAAATTTACTTACCGATTCGGGAAGACATCCGGGTAGAATATCTTGCCGAATACATCCGAGGGTTCTGGTGGTTGCTTATAGGTTTCGAACTGCTCATAATGAAAACAATGAAATAACAAACAAATCTTAAAGTCCTTGAATAAATTGACAATTTTGTTAGCAAATATTTCAAAAATATTGTATAAAAAAAAAAAATGAGTGGATAAAAATTACTTTAAAAATGAGGAACAATAGAAAACCATAAATTTTTCCAAGTTTTATATTGTCTTCGTAAAGAACGAACGTAATCGAGAATAAGATATAACATAATCTATAGACACTTTCCACGTAGGTACCTACTAAAACTCGTTTATGTATCTCCATAAATTATTACACAAAGAAAGAAATTGGATTGCTGACATCATCGGTAATTACTATAATCTAATGTAGGGGCGGATCGAGAATCCTCTCTTGGGGGTAGGGAACTCTATTCTTTTATCAAACTCCTATTATTTTATGAAAATTTATGTTCATTCCACGAAGGAAGCTATAGGAGCCCAAAGCACAAGAAAGCAGGAATTAAAGTGGTTAAGGAAAGAATGACATTGAATATGCCAAAAAAACCAATCATTACTATTGGAATAAGAAGTATTTTAGCTTCCAGAGCTTACGCAGAAATTAGTTTACTATATACAAAAGATTGAAGAAAATTACACTAGCGAATGCAGTGCATTCTTTTGCTTACTTTTATCTGAAATTTTGTTTCATTTTCAGCATTTGCATAAATTCAAATACCAAATAAATTTTGTATCACAATTTATTTAAAGTCTCGTTAAGTCCAAGGATAAAAAAAAAATGCTTTATTATCTAAATCTGAAAAAAATCCTTATACTAATGTATTTCATGTTCATTTTCTTCTTTTTATTTTTACTGTTTCTCAAAGTAGCGCTTAAGTCCAAACTCCTCATATTTATCACGTGAAAAAACAAGTTCATCAAAATTAGTCGCCATTGCTACCGCTTTACCACCATACCAGGCATAATTGATAGGATCTTCAGGAAACATGATCGATAATTCCAGATCATCTGGTACTAGTGCACGCAACTCTGTTTTCAGACGTTGTTTTAAGCCCGGAAAGAGTGCACTGCCGCCGACAACTAAAACATTTCGTAATAGTTCATGATGTGTGTACGCCGGACACGCCTTGATAGCATCGTATATGGCTTCAGCAATGCCAATCTGTGCAATACCAATATCCGAGGGATGAAAGAGCAACTCAGGCACAGTGAAACGTTCATTGCAAAGCGGCACAAACTGTTGCTGTTCCTCCTCGACACGCGGTTTGGCACGATTACGTATATAACCACGTCGCACTCTAGAGAAATCCGGCAGCACATATTCCACAGTTAACTCTTTGCGTTTCGTCTCACATTGATGCACACGCATGGCATCCTTAAAATCGTTAGCCACGTAGCAAACATCCTCCTTGATTTGATTGACAACATGACTCTCGTCCATGACATTAATGTGCCGATAGGAGATAAGTTCTTTTAGATGATTCGTTAATGCCTTGCCACCGATATCGATGCGTCGTATGGCTTTATGTATGCGTTCCCCACGCAGAAAGGGCACCACATGCGTAAAACTATAGCCCATATCGACAACAACGCAGTTGAGCGTCGGCAGCGTTGCTGCCTCACCATCGGCAACATAGTTGTAAGCGGCCAAATCGGCTGCGGTTGTTTTGTAAACACCCGCACAGCTATATTCCTCGAAAAGTATCTCCATCATGGCCTCCTGTATGCTTTTGAAATTCAATTGTGGCTCCGTGATGACAATGCTGCGATTCTCAAGCGTGCAGCCGATAACATCTTTACTGAAGATATGATCCCAAATGGTTTTCTGTGTATCCCAGTTCATCAGATAGCCACGCTGAAAACAAAGTATATAGAATAAACCGGAAGCGTCGCGACATTCATTTATTTGGTTGCCAATAAAAGCGCGACGCCGTTCAGCCTTCGCCTTCATGATACAGTTGGGCACCGGCTGCGGTTGCTCGGTATTCGCTAGACCAACTTTGGCGGTATAGGCGCCGTTGTCCAGCACCACAGTTGCCGATGCCATTACAAATAATATGACACAATGCAAGCGGCAACTATTTATATTTTTTGAAAAAGTAATTATGTTTATAAACTAAAAACGCTGCTGCTTCTTTCAGTGAATTATTTGCTTTTACCGTTTTTTTCTTCTTTCGCTGCCACTAGAGCTGCAAGACTATCGATGACATTATCGCTAGTGTAGATAACTTGATTTTGTTGACATTCCGTGAATCTGTTGTACATCGCTAATCTTATAAAAAGAAACTAAACTGTTTATTTTCCAACAATTTATATCAGCTGAAACATAAAACGTTAACTTTTCATTGGATTTATTGAGACTTGCGCAAGATAATACTGGTTTGCAAAATGAAAAATAGTTTCTGTACATTGATTTTCGAGTTTAGCGTGCCATAATACATAAGAAAATATTGTGGCATTCACAATATTTTCTTTTGTATTATGGCACGCTAAACTCGAAAATCACATTTTTATATTAATATTTTTTAAAGAATAAGTCTCCGAAATACTAAATTCTATATAATTTTTTTTTCGGATATCCGATTGGGGCCGATAATTCAGCATTACCTCTAAGTAAAAACATATCAAACAATTATTTTTTACATTGTTTCAAATCGGTTCAGTAGTTTAGGTATTATAAGCAAAAATGTATACGTCGGTTTTTTGGTTCAAAAAAATAAATCTTAAATTTAAATATACAAAAAAAAAAAATGCACTGAAAATGGTTTATGGACACTGAAAACTAAAATATTTATTATATTAGATATTTCGAAAACTAAGGGAGATAAAGAAGTTTTTTATGTTGTTTTTTTTCTTGTCTTATTTTGACGAGTTCTATAATGAAAAGTTAAACGATGTAAAATTTGGTAAACTAAGTTATATCGAAAAATTGTATCTTTGTTTTTTTATACCTAAAAAACTAAGAAAAATATCAAAAAATTGTAATCCTATTTTTCATCTTACTTTGACATTCTATAAAAATTCGTCATCAGACCGTGGCAGCTTTGGAAGCATAGAAGCCACACAAGTACGGTAGTACTATCAGGAAGGGATACAGAACGTTTTCTTTTGGTGTGGTTACTCTACTAATATTTGGGAAGGGGGGAACTATACAAAAAAAATTTATATTATGAAAATGATGCAATAAAAGCAATTTTGTACGTTCCCCAGTTCACCGACCACCCTGGATCCATCAATGGTACTATACATAACCATCTTAAGTTATAAACTATCCATTCAAAACTACTGACTGATATCGATAGTTTTGCATCACTACTTACACTCAACACATTTTCCATGCAGTATTGAATTACACATCTTTAACAGTATCGATACCAAACAATGCATTTACACATCACTGTGTGCTAGTACGCGGGAATTGTTTAAACGCTTTTGAATTTATACAAAATATAGCGAAATTTGCTATTTGTTAATAATGGAAACCACAACAGTAAGCCGCCAAGAGCCAACGCTACATTTGGGTACGTAAAATTGTGCAATTTAAGAGTTAAATGAGTACTAATTTGCATTTTCCATGCGGCAGATACGAATGCGCGGCGCAATTTTATTAAGTTTCACGCAAAATTGGGCGAGGTAAGCAGGTGAATTTTAAATGCATGTTTCGATTATAAATAACTACTACTCTTTAACAGAAGCCCACCACTACAGTACGTTTCTACGATCGCATTGAAAATTACACCGTACACGGCGTGGATGATTGCGAGCTCATTGCCAAAGTGGTCTACAAATCCAACGCATACATACACGATTTGCTGCCGGATGCAGCGCCAAGCGAATCACTGCAATATGTTACACTCTCCAAGAACAACTTCGAGTTGGCCGTACGCGAACTGCTGCTGGTGCGTAATATGCGCGTTGAAGTCTATACGCGTAGCGCCGGCGGCACCACAGATTGGCGTCTCGAGTATCGCGGCTCGCCGGGCAATCTGCTGCAGTTCGAGGATATATTGTACGCCAACAAGGAGGTGCTTGTCGGTAGTAGCATTATGTCGCTACAATTGAAACTCGAAAGCAATGGCATACAGCGACGCGTAGGCGTGGCAGCTGTTGAGCAAAATGATTGCAGTTTTCAATTGATTGAATTTGTCGATAATGATTTTCTAACAGAACTCGAGGCCACCGTGGTTCTACTCGGACCCAAGGAATGTCTATTGCCGGCACTTGATGGTGATTATCTAGCGGTGAAGACCTTACTGGAACGTAATGGTGTCATGGTAACACATGCTAAGAAATCAGCTGCCGCAGAGCGAAATGATTTGGTACAAGATTTAAATCGTTTGTTACGTTTCGAAAACGGACAACAGGAGAATGCTGGTGCATTGCCGGAAATAGAACAATTAACACTGGCTACGGAGGCATTACGTGCTGCAATTAAGTATTTGGATTTGATCAATGATGCTGGCAATTTGGGACACTACAAGCTGGAACAGTTGAATTTAAAGCGGTATGCATTTTTTATTACTTTTATTTTTATAAACTGAAGGAGGCCGTGAAGGTCACCTTCAGTTTATAAGGTAATTAGGAACAAATATTCTTGGTCAGCGTGCCATCACAAGTTGTTTTAGCCATCTTTATCTGTTTATAATGGTGTTTCTTTGCATTCTATTGCTAAAGCTTTATAAATTGCATGCTGAAACTCGTAAGATTCTTTTTATTACAAGCAGTTAGAGTATTAAATTGTAGTGCCACGCTCAAATACATTACCATGGTTCAAATAGCTAGTCTTAGACTGACAAGATGTTAGCTCATACTCGAGGACCATCGCGTTCTATAAACTTTCTTGATTTTTTTCCATATATTGTAGAACACCAATTAATACAAATAATTTATACCTTCTATATAGCTTTGTACATCTGGATGCCGCTGCAGTTGCTGCACTGAATATACTACCCAAACCGGGTACACATCCCTTGATGCCCTCGTATCGCTGGCAAAGTTTACTCGGTGTGCTCGATCATTGTCGTACACCACAAGGACATCGCCTGTTGGCACAATGGATAAAACAACCATTACGTAGTCGTGAAATTCTAAATGATCGTCATAATATAGTACAATGTCTACTTGAATCACCGGAAACACTAAGCACATTGCATGAGGATTATCTAAAGCGCATACCGGATATATTGATGCTTACCAAGAAGCTTATGCGCCGGAAGGCTACGCTGCAGGAACTTTTTCGCGTATATCAAGTTATACTACGTACTCCGAAAATTATCAATCTACTGCAAACATTGGAGCATGCTACGGTGAATTGCGTGCTCTGTGCACCGCTTAAAAGCCATCTGGAAGATCTTACCGGTTTGAAACAAATGGTTGAACAGGTAGTTGATTTTGATGCTATTGAAACGGGTGAATATCTGGTGAAAGCCTCTTTTGATCGTGAGCTACTCGAATTGAAAGAACGCATGTCACAATTGCATGCCAAAATGGAACGTTTGCAAAGCAAATGTAATGAAGAACTTGATCTGGAACGTGGACAGCAGGTGAAACTGGAGAATATTGCCAAAATTGGTTATCATTTTCGCATAACACTGAAGGATGATACGGTGTTGCGTAAAAATAAAGCATATCGCATTGTGGATGTTGTAAATCGTGGTGTACGTTTTACATCGGATAAATTGACAGAATATAGCGAGGAATTTAATTCGTTACGCACGCAATATGAAGAGCAACAGACATCAATTGTTGATGAGATTATTGCAGTTGCTGTGGGTTATGCAGCGTCTCTAACAATATTAAACAACGAAATTGCGCAGCTGGATTGTTTGGCCAGTTTTGCCATAGCAGCACGTGCTGCTCCAACACCTTATGTGCGTCCAATTATGCTGGAGGAGGGCAGCGGTGAGCTGGTATTGCGCGATGTACGGCATCCGTGTTTGGAGTTGCAAGAGCATGTGGCATTCATAGCGAATAGCGTGGAATTTGGAAAGGGTATGTATTTGTTTTGCTTAATTTATTTAAATATTTTTAAAAACAGTGTTTTAAAGATTTCAATGAAGTTTTTAATTGACCCCTACGGTGAATTTCAGACTATTTTCACTGTCTTCTGTCGGTCGATAAGATTTATACTTGGAGCCACTATGTCTGACTGTGAAGTCCAAAGATGTGGAGATTGACCATGTGCACTTATATCTGCCACCAATTAACAGTTACATACCTGGGCATCGTCCGATCATGAGCCATGTGTTGAAAAGGAATCATAGAATCATTTTTAATGATTTCAATGCACACCATGAAATGTGTTTTTCGGCTCTGTGAAATTATTCAAACGGAATAAGTATTGCGGACCAAATAGATGGCTTTTCTTTTTGCACAATCAATGAATGTTGTGCAACACCATGTGAGAAAGTTTCGGCTTCTATTGGAATAGTTTAATTATCCAAGACACTCCGACCTAACTTCTTTTCAATGCTTTAGCACTAGATAATCTTACATAAGTGTCAAACTCGCCTATTTCCCATCTGATTGTCCCAGAAGTAGTTGGTAAGGATTGTATCGCATTTTGAAACTGGAAAATGCAGCTGAACTCGGGTCCTCTTATTGGCCCATTTCACTTCTTTAAACTATTGCGAAAGTTCTTCAATAATGGTTTCAGAAAAGGCCGCCGTACGACTTCAGTATTTAGCGAAGTCACCACTTTTTATCGTTGACTCAACAAGCCTATACCATGCGAACGTAGGGTGAAGGTGGCTCTAGACTTGAACAAGCCATTTAAACCAGCCAGTTAAACTATCTTAAGTTTAGGATGATGTACGTTGTGTTCAGGGGGCGAAGTATGAAAAGTTAAAAAGGGTGTTCTGCAATGTGACCTCTTCCCCTTGCTATTTAACCTGTATTTGGTCAATGTGTATAAATTTTCCGTGTATAAATTTTGTGACCTATGCAGATGATTGTAACGTCGAAAAAAAAATGTCTCCTCGTACCACCATAATTAAATTAGCAGAATTAAGGTCCTGTGCAACAACATGCGAGTGTATTACAGGGAACAAATCGGGATCAGCACCAATGATAGCTGTCTTGGAGTATACTCAATCGCCGCATAACACGTGTCACCTCTTCAACTGTCCGGCCCTTTCGCAATTGAGTCCTGTGGATCTATGGCTGGGTCCAACTCTGGGCCGACTCTTAGGGTTACGTTTCGTTTTACCTTTCTCTTACATTCCTTATTATCATGCACTATCTTGATCATGGTACACCACACAAACTGTTACAACAACAACAACTTAATAAAATACGTTCACATTTATCCTACAGATTCCTGCAACATGTTCATTATTACCGGACCCAATATGGGCGGCAAAAGTACATATATACGCTCTGTGGGCGCAGCTGTGCTCATGGCACATGTAGGCGCTTTTGTACCCTGCTCTGAGGCAACTGTATCTATGGTGGACTCAATTTTGGGACGTGTAGGCGCTAGCGATAATATAATCAAAGGTCTAAGCACATTTATGGTGGAAATGATTGAAACTTCAGGCATTATACGCGTACGTAGTCATTTAAAACTAATTTGCGTGCGTTACATTAAATATTTTTCTATTATTATTATTATAGACCGCCACGGATAAATCGCTGGTAATTATCGACGAACTTGGACGTGGTACTTCTACTTATGAAGGCTGTGGCATTGCTTGGTCCATTGCAGAGTAAGTTTTATCAGCCATTTAAATAAAATTTGTGTGTTTGCACTTAGCTACGAAGTTCTCATCAGTGTGCACATTTAGTAGCAAACATTTTGTAATATGAGCGGCCAGCAGCCTGATGAGAACATCGTAGCTGAGTTCGAAACAAGGCTTATTCTCTCTTTGTATTGACATAAATATATCGAAAATAACTCGTATCAGTATAAAGATCGCGTAATATTAATTTACTTTACTTTCAAACATTTCTACAGACATCTTGCCAAGGAAACCAAATGCTTTACACTTTTTGCTACACATTTCCATGAGATCACAAAACTTTCGGATACGCTTGCCAGCGTCAAGAATTGTCATATGGCTGCTGTTGCGGATGACGAGAATTTTACGCTACTCTATCAAGTACGTCCCGGCGTTATGGAGAAAAGTTTTGGCATACAGGTTGCGCGTTTGGCTAACTTTCCGGCGCATGTTGTGCAAAATGCACAACAGGTCTATAACGAATTTGAGGATGAACATGCTGCGCAACAAACTGATGCTGATAAAAAGTTAATCGATAAAATTCAGCTGGCTGTGCAGCAATTGAGTACAGGTGGAAATAATACCGATATAAATGAGCTTGAGTTGAGTAAATTGGTGGAACAATTTGCTTGTGATATAAAGGAGCTAGATAGCGAGTATTTCAAAGCTGTACTAGCGACTGAAACTTGAAAAGATGCTGCAGTGGAGGCTTTGAAATGAGTTGAATATTGAAAGGAAGTTGTTTTAAGTTTAAGTAAGGTGGGTATTTAGTTTTTATAAACTTTACACAAAGGGTTTGGTTAGTTATAAAGTATGGAAACCTGACAAACCGCTTAAAGAATATATGAAAAATCTAACATAATCGAGGTACCATAGAAGTCTCTTACGCTTCAAAATCTACGAGTTTCATTCTAAAATAGTATTTGAATGAAGTTTTGGAGAATTTGAGGCGAACGATTTTTCTGTATCATCCCCCAAAAAGCGTAAAATACACACACCCAAAACTATAGTTCGGATAGAGGAAGATTTTTCTTTGTTCAGCTTACTATTTATTGCTCAAACCGTAGTATTAAAAACCTCCAAATTCATTACTGAAATGTTTACTTATTGAGTAGCTCGTGTAAAGTTTGTAAAAGCTTCGATTATACATAAGATTTTTTTTTTGTTTTGTTTGTAGAATCTGCTAATTGGTTCAGTATTATTTTCCATATGCCATATGTGGAACTGAAAGTTTCATAATTAAAAAAAGAAATCAAAATAGGGCTTTTCATATGCTACAATATATTACATTTTTAATTTTGTGTATTAATTTTATAACTACTTAAAGTGAAAAATACTGCGTTTAATCTCCGAAAAGCAAATACAATTAATAAATGTGTATCGTATTGGAATAAATCGATTAAATGTAAAGCGAAATAAAAATAAATGTAAACAAATTTACATTAAATAATATGAAAGTAAGCTTATTTTGTATATTTTCAGATTAAGATATCTTCCATCTTGTCGGTCTACCATTTTGTTCTGGTAAGGGAGCTCAGCAGATGTAGGTGTGCAAGTCGGCGACTAGGGTAAAGAGCGCAGACCCCGCGGTGCAGATATTCAGCGACTGCAGAACCGATGTGGAGGTGGACTGTTTGGCCAAGTTGGAACCTGGGAGGACGGAGATCGCGTTCGCATTCCTGTATCCTACATGATGGCAGCGGAGCATGTACTGGCTCAAGTTTTGCAGCCCAAGTTTTAAGTTCGCAATAGTCGTTTGAGAAGTAAGCGGATGCTTATCCTTACAAAAACCGACTGTCTCGTTAAAGCACCCATGGAGAACCCCGTATAAAGAAGCAAGCCAACCAAAGTAGTAGCATCTGCCTTGTCGAACATACTCTCCCGAAAGGAGAATGGATAGGAAGAAGCGTGGCAACACTTGTCACCAAGAGACAAAGGGCTGACGAGGTCACCGCATTTGCGTCCAGATGAACTTCTCGCTGGGTTAAACTAACCAAGAAGAGAAGTTCTTATAGGTAGATTGAAACAAATTAGCAAACAAATCCGATATCACAGCCCAAAATTTAGGAGGTACGCCGTATTTCTACGTTTTTTCTGCCCTATGCTCCAACTACATGCGATAGTCATATGTATGAACTTTGGACCAAAAGTAGTAAATTGTTGTATACACCACGCTATCCAATTTCGCTGCAGTTCGGAATATGGGGAGCAGATTTTCACATCTTTAAATAAACTAGGCTACTTGGCGTTCAACCACAGCCAGTCGAACCAATACCTTATCCATAGTCAAGGTATGTTTATAATTTTACCATGTGGTGTAGTAAAACTAGTATTCTCGTGCTCACTTGTCGCTTGGAAGATAAGCAAGCGAGTCGCATTAGGAATAAAAAAGCGAGAAAGTAAGCGTAAACTTTTCGTTCTTTCTTTTATAATACTTGTTTAGGCTTGTGCTATCGACAGAAAGCGATAAGCTTGGAAGATAAGAAAGCAAGGTACATGGGGCATGAGACAGCGACAGCTTGTTTTTGTCGCATAAGTACTATCGCCTAATTCTCGATTGGAAGTTTAAACGGCGACATTAAGTTTGTTGTTCCATTATTTTTTCGACCACAGATATATAGTACAGATATACAGTTTGTCGCAAAAGTCCCCCAAACCTAAAAAAAACATTAATCTAAGAAAGACAAACTGGGAAGTTTACAAAAATACAATGAAAGGAACCCTAAGACCCAAACCACACTATGAACCTAACAATGTAGAGCGACTAGAAAACCTTGTCCAGCTCTTCACTAATAATTGCTCGAGGGCATTAAAGCAGGCTTGCCCTAAAGTTATTACGAGGGTGACCCACAAACCCCCGTGGTGGTCTAAAGATCTGGATGATCTAAAAAAATGTTGTAGAAAGCTTTTTAATCAGGCAAAATATACAGACCAAGATGCCTCATGGAATTTATATAAGGAAACATTAAGCTGATAGAAGAAAGCGATTAGAAAGGCTAAACGTGCATCATGGCCAAATTTCTGTAGTAATATAGAAACTTCGACTGATGCATCCCGTTTAAGATAAATACTCTCGAAGACACCAGTCTCGATGGATTACCTTATGCACCCAACAGGGGAATGGACAGATTCTAGTAAAAAAATACGGATTACTGCATACCAAACATTAACTTCGTATAAAAGTAATACCCACCAGACTACAATGGGAGAACCTTCCTCACTACAGCGAAAACGCTATTAACATCTTTACAGACGGTTCAAATCTGGTTGGTCGTGTAGGAGGAGGTGTATTTTCACCGGATCTGGGGATTAGAGAATCCTTTAGACTGCCCGATCATTGTAGCGTTTATCAGGCGGAGATGCTAGCTATTCAGGAAGCAAAGTACTTCCTAAGGTCATTCTCATATACACAAAACCATGTATGGATCTTTTCGGACAGTCAGGCTGCACTGAAAGCGCTGAACTATTTCAGCTCAAACACTAAAACCACAACGGAGTGCCGTAAATTTTTAAACGAAATTGCCGAGCACTATGTTATACATCCCATCTGGGTGCCTGGTCACCAAAACATAGAGGCAAATTGTGAAGCGTACAAGATAGCCAGAGAGGGTACCACTGCTGATATCCTGCCAGGGAAGGCCACAGAGTAGGTATACACATGGCTACATGTAAACTACAGATCTCAGGAAAGATGATCGGTATAGCAACCAATAGATGGTGCAACCTTGGCACGTGTAGAATCTCCAGACTCACTTGTCCAAAATATAATCTCAAAAGAACAATAACACTACTTCAGCATAAGAGAGATCAGTTAACTGTTAGCCCTTAAAGGCCACTGTATAATAGGGAGACATGCCACAAGGCTAGGGGTAAGTCTCCCGAGATTTCTGCAGAAGCTGTGGAAATGCCGAGGAGGATGAGCACCCTCCCTAAGACTGATGCTATTAGGGAGCCCCTTCCTGAATAACAACTGAGCTCTCGGAAAAAGAGATAAAACATATCTCGATGTTTCTGACACTGTCAAAGTGCTTCTCAGAGTAGCTGTGGTAGAAATAGGAAATACATATGGTATCACAAGGGGCCTATGCTGGCCTAAGTGACAATGTGGGGTCCATCCATGTTGAGCATCCAACCTAACCTTGCTTGTGAGAAACGTTTGCCTTGCTTTGTCGCTGTAAATTGGTACACTGTAAAAATTGAAACTAACACATAAAGCGAACGAAATTGTTAGTAAAAATACATTTTAGCGCTTTTTTGTGTCAATAATTAAAAAGATACATATAAAAAATTTTTTTTTTTTTAAATTTTTAACATTTATTGGTCTTTTCTTTTTGCATTTCATTAAAATCGTATTTTTGTTTTGTTTTAGTTTTATGAATTACTTTAAATTGGACAATTTTGTTTCTTATATTTTTTTTTTTATATTTTTTTTTATTTTTTTATAATGAGTCATTTATATATTTTATCGTTTGTTTTATTTATTTCTTTGTACAACATTAAACATTCCAAAAAATAAATATTAGCAATTCATAAATTTAATTTATTAAATATTAATTACATTTAATAGTTAACTGTGTGTGTTACATATTTGTTGTTCTTGTTTTTTTTTTTAAATGTTTTTTGATTTTTTATGAAGTTTTTTTTTAAAGTTTTATTTTTATATATATATAAATAATTTATTTTAATTTTTGTTATTTTAATACGCAAAGATGTACTTCAAATTATTATTATTATTTTGTTTTTATTTAATTTATTTTAAGTTTTTTATTTAATTTATTTTTATACATTTTTTTTTTTTTTTGGTTTTAATACAAAGGCATTTGGTTTGAATTATTGTTGTTGTGCTGTCTAAACGGGAAGTTTTTGTTACAGCACTTAAATTTTAATGAAACAATGTGTACAAATTTCTCTAAGTGTATGGCAAAAAAAAATGTGTTTGCTTTTTTACACTGTTTAACACCAACATAAATTTTGAAGTATTTAACAAATTTAGCAAATTTTTTTTTTCTTTAATTTTATTTTTTAACTATATTAATTATCTAAAACAGCTGTTTTTTTGTGGTTAGTGTAAACAGTGAATATATAAATTTATATAAAAGAATTTGTGTACATACTTTTTCTCTTCATGTAGTATAGTAGACTGGCGCTTAGTTTAAAAATGTGCTTTACAATTTTAATGTAGCGTACAGAAATGCTTTCTTCTTGGGAAAAACTTCTGGTCTCGATCGGGTGATGGCTACTTCGTCTCGTCTTATAGTTCGAAAATGTGCAATATATGAAGAAAATTGGGGGTGAGTTTACTTTTCCGTTTATAATATTTGTTTTTCCAACTTTTCGTCTCCATAGTATTGGTTGATTTCAATAATAAAATACCAAAAGATGAAACTCAAAAACCGCTGCACCAAAATAACACCAAATTTTCAACATAGTATGTTAGTTTGGTCAGTTTGCGTTTGGGAGTCAAAATATCCACGAAAATGTGTTTATTCAATATAATATATTGTAAGTGATAAGCAGCATTGTACGGCGTGAAGTGGGTAAAAGTACACTAAACCAACTTTCGACGTGAAGTTGATATGATCCAATTCAAGTACATGTAGTCCAGTTAGGGAGTTTGACTGGGGCGGTACATCTCTCAAATAATAACAGGCCAGCTCAGTGCGGACAGAAACCACACATAGAACAGAAGTGCAAATCTTGGTGTTCAATACACACAGGTACAGCAAAAGCTCGGCCTATCGATCCTTTTGGTTTAAAGAGTTTTTAACAAGAGGTGTCAGAAAAGTTACCATAGGCATAACTGGCTTGTTTTTAATATTTTTTTATACAATACTTTTTATAAAACCATTTTTGTTTGTTTGTTCTATATATGAAGTTTAAGCAGGCTTTTGAGGTTCACGACTAAAACATAGTTTTAAGTTTCCATCAATATATCTCGACACTGCTCGAGAGTCTTCATCAGCGTGATAATATGTTAATTTATATTTCTTTGCTGCGTAGTTTGTAACATTTACAGGTCAGATCTTGCAATTTATTAAGCATTCAATAGCATACAAAGACACCGTTGGAACTGTAACTGATAAAATTTTAGCCAAAATGTAAAACTCTTTTCTCGTATTTGTCTCCGAAGGCAACAGCTCTGGCATTTTTTGAGCCTACTGTCGATGTGGAGGAAAAAAGAACGGTAAACTCAAGTTAGGAACGGTAACGATGGTTCGTGGTAAACAAGCGAACTCAATAGCAAAATATTGAAAGATCGACAAATATTGAATTGATATTGAAGCCAGAAGACAGACGCTAATTGGCTATTATATTTTTCAGTTGTTGTTGCTGTTGTTGTAACAACTTGCTTTGGGCTGTATCAGGAATTATATTATAAATGCATTGTATTGTGCAAAGCAATTATGGATGTAAGAGAAAGACAGACAGAAATGTAACTCTAGTTGTCAAGTCCCAGGAAGGAAGCTATAATATTGCTCGTAACTAGAGATCTAAAGGACTCAATTGAGTCGAATGGGACGTGCAATGGAACAGATGTATTGTGTCGTGCGGTGAATGACCGGTGAATGATTCGGGGCAGCAATTATGCCAATCCGTTCCCTGTATCAATCGAGCATATTGCTTCATACGTATCTCAACTGTGCAAGTCCTGGTGCTGCGATGGAGACGTTTTTCACTCTAATTAATAGGTGGTGGTTTCCCACCTAATATTATGTTATCCAATTGCATCTTTATGCAATTGAGCACTCCCTCAAGTATAATCAAACTCCACCATACTATGCTCAGAAATAAAACGATCAATATTCGTTTTGTAACTTCTAATATCTTTTCATATTCGGGTAGGGGCTATTCTCGCGAGGGTTGCCATCGTTTGGATGATTGCTCCTGTAGACACTTAACAAGAACTGCTTCGAAAGCAGCTCAGTATGTTGGTGAAGCGGTAGCATCATCGCTTCTTCATGCAGATGGTTATTTGCAGACAAACAGTGGCACAGTCCACATACCACTATTTTGACTTCTTTGCAGGCATTGCCATTGAGTCTTACTAAGCTAATGAGTCCAGACAGGAACAGCATAATACAGCACAGAACGTCCAATAGCTTTGTAGGTTGTAATTATTGTCTCCTTGTCCTTATTCCAAGAATACCCAGCAAACGCTTTCAGCACTTTATTTCTCGATTTGAGACGATTATTTGTCTTGGTGCCATGAGCCGATAATCTATGTAAATGTTGTCCCAAGTATTGTCGGGTATTGAACTGTCGGAACAACAAAGACATCTAGTTCCATGCTCACCTCCTTAGACTAGCAGGTGAAAATGAAGGCAGATGACTTGTGCATTGAAAGCTTGATGTTGCGAACATTGTACAAATTTAATAACTTCTCCAAATAAATATTAATTCACGCATAAATTTCAATCAAAATGGAACAATCATCTGCATAGGTCACAAATTTTATACAGGGGGATGGGAGGGGGTTAGAGTCATCTTTGCCAAATAAAGGTTGCACAGGTAAGGGGAGGGAACTACACCCATCTTTAACTCTAACTCACACCTCTGAACACAACATATGTCCCCCCTTCTAACATTAAGATAATTCAATAGTCATCGCTTTGTTTTGTCAGCTAGTGAGGTGGAGTCCAGGTCTTGAAACAAGATTGCATGATAAACTGTATCAAATGCCTTGTTCAAGTCTAGAGCCATCATCATTGTACGTTCGCATGGCCTCGGCTTGTTGAGTCCAACAGCGATAAGTAAAACTGATGATTTCATTTAATGCTGAAGTCGTGCCACGACTTTTACTGAAACCATGCTGGTGATCTGTTAGAAGGCAGTTTTCTGTCATTGAATGAACTAATAATGACTCGAGAACTATTTTTCAGTAGTATTGTTTAGTTTTTGACGTGATAACATCTATTAAATCGATGAGCGCCGTCAATTACGAAAGAGCCATGCCCATTTGTCACGTTGTCGCCTCAGCTGTGCGTGCAAGCGAGAGCGCGTGTGAAGCATTGGCTTGTGAAAGCTATAGTTATGTGAGTGTGTGTGTGTGTGTTTGCGTATTGGTGTTAACTAGCGCGCGGTTGTTGTTGTAGCAGCTCCTTCTTCTTGTGAACTATATCAGGAAAATCATATGTGTATAATTCATTATATATAGAACAAATATAGTGCAAGCAATGCTTGTGAAGGAGGAAGAAAAACCGAAACGCAAACCTCAAGTGTCAAGGTCTAGGAAACAGGCAACATCCACTGGTCGTAACCAGAGGTCTAAAGGGCTCAATTGTGTAGGATGGGACGGGCAACTGAACAGGTGAAAAGTGTCATGCGGTGATTCACCGCAATCAGGGCAGCAATTTGTATTACTTATCCCAATTCTTTCCCTGTAGCACTCGAGCATAACGCTCCATCCGGATCTTAACTGTGCAAGTTTAGTCCTGGTGCTACGAGGGAGATGTTTTTCGCTCTCATGAATAGGTGGAGGTCTTCCACCTAATATTATGTTGTCCCTAAACGAGCGAATTGCATGCTCAGTTGCATCCTTATGTAATTGGGCCCTTCCGGAAGTATATTCATACTCCCCAATGTTGCTATCAGTGATAAAGCGATTTATGTTCGACTTATACATTCTGATATCTGATCTTATTCGGGTAGGCGCTGATGTAGTGAGGGTGCCATGGTTTGGATGATCAACTCTGTACGCACCTAACAAGCGACATTTTTTACAACTTCGGAGACAAAAACTAAACTCACTCCAACCAATTTTCTTCATATATTTTATATTTTTGAACTTTAAGTCGAGTATCGGACATTAAACTTTATCAAGTTAAGACCAAGTGTTTCTCTCTTTTGGTTTTACTCCTAGCAGTAACCATTTTTGCACGGCACTTTTGAAATTTATTTTTAACGTCCAGTCTAATGTGTAACGCAATCTCAAGTTAGGATTATGCATCATATACAAAAGCTGTTTATATCTATATATATATATATATATATATATATATATATATATATATATATATCTCTCTCTCTCTCTCTCTCTCTCTCTCTCTATATATATATATATATATATATATATATATATATATATATATATATATATATATATATATATATATATATATATATATATATATATATATAAATAGGTATTTATCTAAAATAAAGAGTTTATGTTTAAAAAAAATGTTTCTCAGTGTTTAGCGAAAGTATTGTATACTTTATGAGTTAATGGTCCTATTACACACACACGTACATAAATACATATTCATACAATATATACTCGTATAAAATCGTTTGAAACATATAGTACATACATACATAGTTACATACTCAAAGTTACGCAGAGGTACATATACATACATACATAAATACATAGTTATATAAAGTATTTAGTTTTCTTTTAATGTATAACAAAATATATAGATTTTTTTTGTATATGCTTTAATTTTTTGATTGTATACAAAAAGCTAATGAATTTCTTTTGAATTAAATAGTATGTATTTGATTTAAGTATGCGGGTATTCACGTTCATGCTATCTCATAAAAAAATGAAACTTATTTGTTTTATAAAATTACAAAAATAATTGTCTAAGCCATTTGTCTTCTTGTTGTTATTGTTGTTAATTTTGTTTTATAAATTTGGCGTACAAAATTGTTATTTATATTAAAAAAAATTATGTTTTAAGGGGTATTCACGTTGTAATTTAGTAGAGCAACAAAATATAAAAACAATTCTATATATTAAATATATAATTTAAAAAAAAAGCAGGGTATACTACGTTATCCGCGTGCCACGAGCTGACGACGAACGAACTCGTTAAAAATGAGACGAAGAATGAGCATAAATTTCTCAATATCTCGCTTAGTTTTCGAGAAATCGTAACATTTTTAGAACTCATCAAAGTTAAACGAAAAAATATGAATTAAATTTTAAAATTTAAATATTTAAATTTTTTTTGTTATATTTTGTGTATAATTCAAACTCGATACCTCAAAATCTAAGCAAGTTATTTCAAAATTTTATTTGTATACTTCGTCTTTTTTTGTATGAGTTCTGCAAACCGTAGTCAGATCGTGCCGTCTCGGGAATCGTAGTATGGCCAAAAATAACGTTGTGAATACCCTTATTATAAGTTTTTAAGCTATTTTTCATTTTTATAAACCTTTGCTAGAGAAGTATACATATTCCTATGTGTGTTTATTTTAGTATTAGTATTAGTATTAGTGTTTTGCTGTTGTTGTTGTTTTGTATATTTTTGTGTATGAGTGAGTAGTAGTTGTGTTGCCTGGACATTAAAAACTAATTAAGTACAAGTATATAAAACTTTAGACTAGTTGTTTTTTAAAAACGTTTGTTTTTTTTTTGTTTTTTTGTTTTTGGTTTTTTTTTTTTGGTTTTGGTTTTTTGTGTTCATATACATTTATAAAGAGTTAAATTTTTTGTTTGTTTGGCGTTCGCATTTATCAAGTCTACAGTTGAAGAAACAGATTCGTATAGTTTGGAATCTCTCGAGGGTTTTATTTTATGGGGGCTTATTTTTGGGGATTGTTTAACATTTCGACTAGTTTTCATTAAAAATTAAGTGTAATTCTAGTTAATGCGCACTAAACGACTTGCACATTGTATTAACAGCATAGAGAGCAGCAATAGCAGCAAACTCTGTTTAAGATGATTTGCATCACCGCAATAGGTAAAGCGTTCCTCCTGTACGATTATGGAGATAAAATTATAATAATAATTAATTGTGTAAATAAAATAAAGTTTTGTAGATTAAAATATTCAGTTTTGTCTAATAGAATCAATATACAAAAGCCCTAATACTTTAATCCGATATGCTGAATTTCATTCTTAGTATTTTCCTAGCATCTAATATTTTCAGTTGCTCTTGTGCCTACCTATAATTTGAAGTCTATTTGTAGCTATAGCTTGATATGGCGCATTAATGTTAATATTCTATCTTCTTCTTGGTTAGAGTATCCGCATTCAGCGACGTTGTGTATATCCATTAAGCAAATGTGTTTCTTTAATCGTCAGAGGACTGTTGGCATACCAATCGGTATTCTTAGTTGATTCGCACCTAGTTGAAACTTGATTTTTGTTCTGCTTTGGACGTAACCCCTAAGTAGTATTTTCGTTTGTCTCGTTTGTTGTTCCGTTATCCTATTCGTTTCCTTGCTGATTAGTTCCGTTATATAGTGTCTCCCAATGTCACAGAATGACTCTTCTGATATTATAATTGGCGTTGCAGCTTCTTTTCTAGCAAGCTTTTTCAGCTTTTTCATTTTCTGGAAAGTTTATTGTCTCCCGGTATCAAGAGTAGCTAGACTATGTTGCGTTTGCCGAGTTCTTCTAATAAGCCCAGCGCTTCATGCACTAGCTTAGATTTGACGGAGTTTGAGTTTAGTGCTTTCAACGCCGCCGACTGAATCCGAATCCGATCGAATTGCTATATTATAGTTGTGATAGCCTCTATCTAGATTGAAATAGCACTACCTGGAAGATGCTGCTGTTTCTGGCCAATGATTCCGAATGGTGTCTCCTGGGTCCTATAACATCTAAGTCTGTGTCATTTTTCGTCAGGGATCCATCCGTTTACCACTTGATGGTGTGAAACTTTAATATGAACGAACCTTCCGACTTTCAAAGAGTCTTGTCGGATCTTTTAATGTTGAAGTTCCGAGCAAATGTGTTCGTCCTTGTGATTTCATTCCTTGGCATCGACATTAGGGATGTACTCTGCATCGAGCTAGTTTTATTTCCATCGACTAGTAGACACAGGCTATTAAGTACAATTACTAGACAGAGTGGTGTTTGGTCTAAAAATGCTTCCACCGCTATGGTGGTTGGGCTTGTCCGCAATACCCCTGTGGTGCATACATACGGGAGTTGAGCTCCTTAGTGACTGTGGCTTGGTACACCCACGGCTGTACGATTGAATCTACTCCTTTCCTCTTCACATTGTTGCGTGATTGGTGTTGTCAAATGGTTCTCCTATGTCCAAGAAGGGACTTATGTCCAAGGGATCCTTTTTCTCCGCTTTAGGTATAAAAATAATCCTGCATCGTTTACAAGATGATGGGATATGACCTAGTTCTTGGTTGCTGGTCACAATCTTCTGCAGTTTAGAAAGTAGATCTATTACCTCGTTTTGCATGCTGGAAATATTCAATCTACTTGCAAAGATTTCAGAAGTGTTCAGAAGTAGAGATGGCTTCTCTTCACTTTTCTTTTTTGGCGACTTTTATGTTTGTGCGTCGTGGGTCTCCTCTGTTGGGAGTAGTACGTTTATACCTGCTGTGAAGTGGGTATCCTCGAATTGGAGTAGTAAGTCTACACCTTCTGGGAAATAAGTTTCGGGGAGCAGCTTAATTTTCTGTTCCCACTTTTCAGTAAAGGAGTTATGCGGTCTTCCGAGTGAGATATTCTTTCCCTTTCTGTCGAACTGCATAATTTAACATCATGTCAACCCTGTCAACCTGTACATCTGTCAAAATGTTGGTCTGTCAGTTTGTCAAACTTTTCAACTAAGTATTCGAACCATTGTATAGATGCTATATAAAACAAATCTTTTCTCTTACCTCTGGATGCTCTGTGTAGCACTCCTCAATACGTCGACGCTCATAGAAACTCATATTAAGCTTATAGCATGGGAACTCTCTTTCATAACTTTCGATTTTTTGCGGTTCCGTGGTCATATGTACGCTCTTTGAGGGCATTAGCACATTAACAACAATTAACAGCAGATTTGAGTTGGGTATTTTCTTCAGATAGAATGGACGCGAATTCGGCACTTTAATAATCTCATTAATGCTGTCCAGTGAATTCGGTTGCAGCGCATAGAGCGTAGAATATGTATCGCAGGGTAAATAATTCGGTTCAGGTTCGGGCTCATGAAAAATCAATTCACCATCATCACTCTCTTCTTTAGGTTTGGTCGACTGTCCGCTAAAGCTGTCCGGTGCAGCATCATAGTCATCATCAATATTATCAAGATAATCGAGAACTATGGGCAGCAGATAAATATTATATATAGAGAATTTTATTTTATGTTAGTCATGTTGAGTTTTTGAAATACTTACATGGTGCGCCGTCGACCCACCACTGTATGCGTTGATAATGCCAGAAGAGTTTAACTAGCAGCCATTTCCAAGCTAGACTGAAGAGTTTCATGGGCTGCAAAGTTTATACATATATTGAAAGTTTTATAGCTTAAAATTTGGGATAACCACCGTGCTTAGGTTTTTCATCCGTTATTGTTCCAAAGTGATTTCATTAAAAACGAGAGTATTTCTACTTCAGATTTGAATGACAAGATCTTGAGAATATGAATTACCTAGTAGTGTAAATTCAAATTGTGAAAATCTTCTGATGCTTAAATTCGCACCATTTTAACGAACAATTTATGCGGATTCACAAACCGGTGCACGGCTTTATATAATTTTATTTACATGCAACAACAAATCTGCATCGCTGGATAGCTCCACCTGCTCCTTACACTGCGCCTGATAGTCATAGACATCTATGGCCAGAAATATTTCACGTTCCACCAATGCTGACATAACATCACTTTGATATTCACCAAAAAATTTACCAGTAGCATTAATATTCTGTGCTAGCAGTATATAGGCATTATTATCAATGACATAGCAGTCGACTTCATCAGCGGTACAGGTGGGTAGGCAACCATTACACTAAAGCAAATGTATATTTAATGAAGTTTTCCCAAAGCGGCGGTCAATGCTACTTACATTATCCGTGCCGGTAATATTCAAGAAGCGATCATACATTAATGCATGCGAGAACTGAAAGCCAACCACACATGCAGGCGCCTCTTTGCCACCATCACGGGGAAAGATTGCATGCGATGCGGTTACTTTCAGATCATTATCCTCTGCAGGATCATCATAGTGCTTGACAGAGTACACAAAACTTTCGGTGCGTTCTTGATGATGCTGCAGTATGGCATTCTTATACCACGTCTCATCGATAGCATAAGTATGGTAATCACCAAATTCTTGATCCGTATCCACTTCAACCTCACCATAAATAAATTGCCAACGTGTTAAGCCGCTCATGGTGGCAACAAAACGCAGTGTACCACCAAAGCGTTCAATGAGTGCACGCTCAGCGGCATTGGTAAACTGCCAGTCGCCATAGCTGGAATTGGTGACCTTAGCATCGAATATAAGCAACTGTACCAGCTCCTTGTTGCAGTAGTAGGCATCTTCATCCTGCGAATTGCGTCCACAATTGACTGCAGGCATGAAAAGTAAATTATTATACCAATTTTTTAAATTCCGCTCTTTTTTTTTTTTTTTTTTTAATTTTCAGTTACCCTCATCATTATCATCCCAATCGGATTCATCCTCTGCATACTGATCCGACCATTTCCATTTGCGATCAACCATTTTGCCCAAGAAATGCCACAACTCTGCTTCGGGTGTATTGAATTCATGACCCTCGAGATAGTGATATTTACAATAGACCCTAGAAGCATAGTTTTAAGTCATTCAAACATATTTATACATTAAACTAGTTATCAAATTTACCAATCCGGATGCACTTTCCAATTATCGCCCATAAAAAATTCCGAGATGTTTACCTTCATGTGTATATTCTTCAGCACCTCTTCGCCTACTTTAATCCATGTCTTGCCATACTCACTGGGCAACACTATGCCAAGTGAGAATGGTGTATTCGGTAGTGGTGCAAAGAAATAATCCTGCTTCTCCTCCGAAACACGACGCATTTTATCATAGTGAAATTTTACGCTAATATCTTTAAATTCACCCGATTGATGTCGCACCATTGCGCTGCGTAGTTCCAATATAGCTTCACCCGGTTGGCGTGGTTCCTTATCCTCAAAGAGTTGCTCCACTTCAGTGAAATCGATGCTATTGTAATTGGGATTCATTTTGCCGCTAGACTATTGTTTTAAAGTAAAATTTAATTAACACCATGTTTTAGATTATAAAGTACAGAACTTACACCAATGGGTCGCAGATCGGGATGTAGCAGCATATAGCCATTATTGGATACCACAAACGAATAACCGTTCACACCGAGCTGCATGTAGTAAAGTAAGATTTAAGAGTATGGTTTGAGTTAAAAATTATGTATTGTATAAAGAAGCGGTGGTTGAGGGAGAACCTCAAATTAGTTGTCTGTAGAATATTTTTTTTTTTTAACTTTTTTCGATATCGACACTTCTCGGAAATTGGAAGCAAAGCAATTGGAAGTGCTTAAAAAACTTGAAAATATCGGGAAACAAAGTGCACATCAGCGAAGTATTACATCGTTAAAAAATTGAACGGTTACCATTGAACAGCAAAGTATCTAGGAATGCTTTAAAGCAATTTATGTATAAGGGGATGCCAGAAGAAGTGCAAAACAGTCTATGTAAACATTAGAGACGAAAATAAACTATTGCATTTTGAAATCAATATCTTTAAAAACTGTACAAGGAAACTAAAGAATAACGGGACATTAGACGAGGTGCACAGCAGACAAGGCTTACATCAGACACAAAAATAAACCATTTAATTTTGTCAGTATTGACTCTGGACACACACTTAAAAGAAAGTAGCGTATAACGGGATATTAGACGAGGTATACACCAAAGGGGAAAATGAAAAGTTGTATATCGCCGTGGTTGCCCAGGAGACGTGAAATCCATCAGAGACAAAAATGAACTGTTGTACCTTCGACAGCAACGCCTTTAGGATCGTTTAAAAGAAACTAACGAATAACGGGAATAGCTGTGGTGCAGAAATGCTTTTTAAAGAATCTGAAGAATAACGGAAGTTAGAAAAAGTGAAACATTTACAACGAATACACCATTGACAAATAAGATGATAAGTGACAGAAATAGAAAGCTAGAATAGCAGATAAGGGGATATAATACACAAAAAAAAAAATACCTTATTGTAAATTTCCACGATCAAGTACGTCCACGAAGTAGTAGATGAATTGTAGTAAAAATCAAGGAAACTGTTCGTGGAGATTGTCGATTGACAGTAGATAAATTTTCTGCAATGTTTCCACAACTTTTCGAATATCTTTCACTCGAAACAATTACAGAGACGAGATAGGATTCTGAAAATTGTGCTCAGGAAGGGTTAAAAAAAAAAAAAACTGAGTAGCACGAAGTTAATCGGGTCGCTAGCGCTCTCGAGTTTCTGGAACAATTTCAATTGAAAGTTAATGTTCTTCTGAGCTTCATTGTGACTAGAGATGAAAGCTGGGTGGCTCATTACTCTACTGAGACACTCATGTCAGTGGTGGTACACCAGTTTCCCATCTGCTAACATATATATGTATATTACCACTATATTTTGGATACGAAAATTAATCATTTTGATCGAATTTCTGCCTCAGGAGGAGACAAATAATGCAGCACGATACTGTGGGACCCAAAAAAAGCTCAAGATAGCAATTCAAAACAAACGCAGAGTAAATGTTGACAAAGTAGGAGATGGCTGTAGAGTTCGTCGAGGAGAGCATTAAAAATCTTGTGCCATGATTCAAAACCTGCTTAGAACAGGAAGGCGACTATATGGAGACCGCCTAACTAAATGAGAACTCTGCATATTACACACCTTATACGGCAACGTAAGCTTATCAATATCCTCGACTGGCACATCTGTACCAGCAACGCCCAATAGGCGTGCACGTTTCGTAGAGTTTTCATGACGATAGGAACGATCAAAGGCAGGCACGCCCACTGCTATCATAAGGCGTGCACGTCGTTCGTTGGAATTTTTTCTCGGTTCATACTGCAAAAAAAAAAAGGATTATTATAAAAACCTTCACTTGCATTAATTTTTCCATTCACCGTTCGATCCGTAAACGAATGCGTCCATGTCGGTGGATGCTCTTCGTCCTGCAGTACCAGCGGCGTTGCTATGACATCCACATACTTTAGTACTTCCTCGTTTACCTCATCCAGTGTCTGTACATGCGAGTAATAGCCTCGATTCAAACATGCCATCCATTGTATTTCACGCACTTTGGTCACTTCCTTGCCCAGCAGATAGGTGAATATGCGTACACGCATACGTGAGGTACCATTTTCGCCATCACCCCAATTATATTTCTCGAATATATCTGTCGTATTACCGGCAACACCATCTGTTACAAGCATAATCGCTTGATTACAATTCGAAGTCTCATTGCACCGTCTTTCGATGTAGTATTTCTTGAGCAATTGAAAAGCTTTCTCATAGGCATTGGTTAGATTCGCATAGCCCTCGGGATCTAATTTGGCAATGGCATCATTGAATACATTAATATTTTCCGGTGTCGCTTGTACCAGTGCGTCCTTGAAACATGGTATTATATCATCCACAGTCGCGGAGTAGTTAAATACCGTAAAGAAATCATTATTCGAGAACGTTTCCAGTATGCTGCGTATGGTAAATTTTGCAACATGATTGCGAAAACCTGTCATTGAACCGGAGTTATCAAGTAATATAACAATATCCTTCGAGCATGTGGCAGTCTCAATGTACCACGAACGTTTGCGACAATCATAGATATCGGCATCCAATGGATTTACTTGCGACTCCACCCACTGTGATGCTGGATAATGACGCAATATGCCTGTATCCGAACCGAAATATTGCCACGAAAGCGCCGGATCGGATTGATAGTTTTGACGAAAGACTTCATCTAGTTCCTCGGACCATTGTAAGGTCTTTAAAACTTCCGGACTGCGATCGTACACATTAGATGGCACATGGACGGAACTGTGCTCCGTATCGACAGAGATATTATAGAAGTGTGTATCCGGATTCAGTGTAAAATTCTTATACATCCACTCATCTTTGACAACTGCTTCGAGTAGTTCCTCCATACGTTTGCCATTGAAGAGCGAATGTTTGCTGGAGTAATAGCGAAATTCTGCTTCGGCAGCAGTGCGATTGAATTCAAAATTCTCGTAGACACTTTCCGCCTTCTGCATAATGCAGTGTACGGCATCCATTTTACGTGCAAGCATTTTGCCAACGTTGGCGGTGATGGATTTGATGAGTTCGGTGCCATTTTTCAATTCAACGCGCGCATTGTACTCCTTGTATTTCTGTAGGAATGAAATAAACGAATGATGGATTAGCCAAAGTGTTTATTGTGGATATATATGAGGCCAGATTCAAATGTTCACGTTATTTCTTAACTAGACTCCGAAGAAAATGAAACAGTGTATTTCTACTTAAAATGACCAAATTCACCATTTAAGTGGCATTGAATCAATTATGCGAGGCTACATCAAAACAAGCAGCTTTTCTGGAGAAGCATTCGCTTAACTTTATTTGAATTTTATAAAGGCTGGCTGTGATTGAAGTCTTGTCAGTGGTTGCAAAATTATAAAATCGATTATCCAGCTCGAAGGCCCATGCAAAAATCTATCTGCAGCTGTAGAGCTAACAACGCATGGGTTAGAGATTGAATGATTTTTTTCCAAAACGCCATTTTGTTTTCAGAAAATTTTACATCAAATTCGTAATCAGCGACCACAAAAACCACTTAAAAATAACATTCGCCACTTTGTTTTTGAAATTTTGATATCCGATTCGTAATCAGAGACTTCGAAAACATTTTGCACCACTGTGAGTTGTTCTTTCGTTGCATATCTAAAATTTTATAGTGTCACGTCACACGTATAAATAGAACACCTTTCATAAGTAGCTTTTCCAAGAAAAGAGCATATACAAACATTCTTAAGTACAAACAATTACACACTACAGTGTGATAATGGGTTCGTAGCAGAACTCGAAACAATTGTCGCCGTAGCTATTTCATTCGCTGAAAAATATGTTCCCTAATGTAAATATGACCTCGAGCCTGTTGTACGCATATATAAATTTTAAAACTTTTCGAACTTTTGTATCAGATCTTCTTTAAATAAGTCAATTGTTTACTTACCGCTTTGATTTCCTGCGATTTGGTCATGCGTTGCGCCAGTTCCCACAACTCATCGCCGAACTGTATCGCCCACTTGCCGACACTGCAAAAAAGAAAACAAAAAATCGGGAAGAATTACCATCAAGAAAAATAAACCAATTTAGTCGACATTAAAAAATGCCACCACTTGTTTAGTCAAACGTCACAGCGCGCGTCAAGATCTTAAAATAAAAAAAAAAATGGCGGCAAACAAGCGGAAGAAGACAAATTGCTGCACACTAATTGAATTAGCACAACGGCAGCTAAGACACCTTTAAACACACTACATACACACACACGCACACACACACATATACACACACACATAAACATGTCCATTTGAGCAATTGGCGTGCGGCAAACGGTGTCGACGACGTCGTTTCCTCGCTTTCGTTTTTTGTGACGAGCCTACAGTAAAAATAACAGCAGTTTGCCGGAAATAGCATAAAAAGAAAATTTTTTAAGACAGCTGTTTTCTATTTACGAATGTTGTGTGTAGTGGAAAAGAAATAGTGTGTCAAAGAGAGAAAGAGAGAGAAAAGAGAGCGGAACTAGTACTGCAAAGTAAGAGAGTAAAGAGCGTGCTTGTGCTTGAGCATCGCATCTGTGCAAAATCAACAAGTGTGTTGTGCGTTTCTCCGCTCTCAATTGACCTCTTCTCAGATTATTGTACTCTGAGTGTAACTTCGTGCTCTGTGTGAGAAAATTATTAAATTTTCCGCTGCCTGCTATATCATTTTCAGTAGACGTTTTGCTCTTTTTGTGCGCTACGCTAATTTATGCAGCATATAGACGACAGTAATTATTGCAGGGTGTGATTAGAGAAGAGTTTTAGAGAATCTTTAAGCAAGAACACAACACGTAAATTATATTCTATTAAATTAACTTCATACAAAGAAAGTCATTTTATTGTACAAATGAGCTACTAATATTGTGGTTTCATATAGTGAGTATATGCGAGAGAGAGAGAGAGAGAGAGAGAATATCAAATTTCAATTTGGGTTTCAACTTTTGACTTCTGCGATTTTAGCTAGCATGCTAGACAGTTGAGATTTTGAAGCCTCAAATCTTCATTAATAACGGGCGATTCAATTCGACGTTATGGAATTATACTCTTTCGAGCATAACTACCGGAATCTGTCTAATAATGAGATAATATCAGGTGGCAAAGGCTTGTTGGATAATTCTATTTCTATATTCCAGTGCTCCATTAAGAAGTCCGACTAGGGCCTTCCAATTGTCTCCGTTCAAAATGTCTACAGTTTCTTGAAGCGATAGAGTAGGCTTGAAGTGAAGCAATCTAATTTCTCCAGGGACTTTAACATCTTTTGCATTACGTGTGTTTCACAAAGAGCTTTGTGTATTTTGAATGTAGCTTCGAAGATCAGCGTTATCAAGAAAGCACTCACAGAAGTAGTACTGTTCTGTAAGATTATGGTTTAAATAATGGAAATATGCCTGTTTCTTGGTGTATGGCATAATTTTGGGGAATTTTTGGGTAGGTAGAGTATAAATTTATATAAAAAATTGTAGAGTTTTCTCTTATGTACTTGCTTGTATGGTATGCTAACTCAAACTAGTTTAGGATAACTCTTTCCTTTTTTTTTTTACTCCAGCGAAACGGTTACTAAGTGTTATTGTTTGTCATTTTTATATATTTTAATTTCTGTTGTAGGTGTTTAATAAATTTAACACTCCTAGATATTTGAAATTCTTCACAATTTTCAAAGGACATTCTTTCTAGCGCCCACTTCGCATTCTTCACATCCTATTGAATCATGTACGATCATGAGATTTTGCCACATTAATGTCAAATTTCAGTTTTTACAATACGTATAATTATAATCAATTAGTTTTTGAATTGCTTTTGGACTCTGTAAGAACATTCGAATTTTGTACAGCTTTCGTTAACAGTATGTCACCTCCAGCGTGTTCTCTCGAAGTATCATATACGAAGATGTTACAATATTACGATTAATTGGTTTAACATTTGTTGTAAAGGGTACATATACTTATATGTAGGTCATTCAAAGGTTCATGCATTTGCCACTTTCGCTCTACGCTGTTTCTTTTTCATTTGTTTCGCGTATTAACAATGCGCAATTTACTCTTATTCTCTCTCTTTCTCTCTCGTACACTCACTTTTCTTTCCCGGTTTTTTGCTTTTCCTTCTCCTCTTTGTTTTCATTTTTTTTTTAATACACACTTCTATCACTTATCTCATTTGAAGAGCACTTGTACACACGCGCATTTTCACCATTTTCTCGCACTCTCCTACACTCTCGCTTCCCTATTTCCCCACACACTTTTTAACACTGCACTGCATCCTCTGTTGCGTTTGCCTTTGACACGATTTCATATACGGCGTACATTGTACGGCCTACGGCATTTGTTGACAGCCAGCGGCGTTCCTCTGCTTCGTATCTTGTCTTATTAGTTTCTTCAAAGAGATTTTTCATTTTTGTTTTATTTATATTTAGTTTTCATTGTTGAAATTAATTTACTTTGTTGCATTTTTCTATTCTTTGCTTTAGCGTCGAGGTAACTAAATAATCTTTGACACTCGACAACAATAACTACAAAAAAATATCAAAGAGGCCTATAGAAAAATGCTGTGTGGGTGTTATTCTTCTATTTTTTTATATACTCTACACTGTAAAGGGACAAGCGTATAATAACTTTGTGTGAATGTATGTAACTGGTAGAAGGAGGCGTGGTAGACCCCACAAAGCATATATTTTCTTGATCAGCATGGGAAACTGAGTAGATTTCGACGTGTTCGTCCGTCCGCCCTTCCGTCCGTCTGGATGCATGTGACCAGGCAGATCTCAGGAACAGGAGCAATAAGAGCTAGAGACTATAAGAGCTTCAAAATTGACAGTTCGATCATACGCAAATGTCTTATATTAAATTTGTGGATGCGCAGCAGTCTTTGTAAAGAATTGACTCAATGCTCGATTATTTCATCATTACTTTTGAAAAAAGTTGAGTTGATTAAAAATATGAATCATTCAAACTGAATTGTACATTTTGAATCAATCTTTTTCATAACTTTATAAAGAAAATTGAATCATTTTTATTTAATTTTTATTTTAATTTTTAGTAAAACTCAGATCTTTTTATAACGGAAGTAACTTTATCACACGGAAATGACGTTCAGAAAAAAATTGTGGTCATACGTTAATAGTCATCAGATTTGGTCATCAGCTGTGTAGATAATACATTTAACGGTACATGGTGAAGAGGATAGAATAAAATTTGTGTTGATGATATTAAGTCAAAAATTAAAAGCAGAACCTTTTTATGTAGTTTTTTTTGCTCTCTTATACAGTGGTATGTCAATTGAAGGTTAACTCTGATATTGAAATTCCGATAGCCAAGGTTGCATGTCACATTTGAGCACTCCATATACCAACTATTTTACTTTCAGATGTACTGAGTTTAACCCTGGCTCGATACAAAATTTCAGATTTCAGATTGGACCACTAAAGCATAAAATCCAAGGTTCATGTAAGTAGCTACAGGGTATCTAGAAGTCGACTGCTCCATTTTAACTTGTTTTTCTTACATGTTTTGTTTTCACACTTGCCAAGTTATTCTTCATTGTGTGTGTGTCTGCTTTTTTGCATTATTTATTAGATAAAAGTTTTGTTATATGCTTTTTATGTCATTCGTGTTGGCAATTAATTGTTTTACATGCAATTTTCTATTAAATGTTTTCTTCTAATAGAATTTCTTATGGTCTTTCAACTTATTTATTTTATATTAATTGTATTTTTACTGCGCATACGCCATACACATGTATGCGAATGAAGATTCTTACTCTTGGTTTAATTGAGTTCAGTCGTGCGGTAAAGTGATTCTAAATTGAATTATTTACATGAGCAAAGAAAATTAATGTTTGGTATTTAATTTGTTTGGTTAATTCAATGTTAATTCCATTAACGATTTATGTAAGCGCTTAATAATTTAATGAATTAACATTAATCAGCTCGGTTCCAACGAAATTGGCATTGGAACATGTGAAATTCAAATTCACGTAAACGAAAACCAGAACAGGCCTGACTAAAGTTTTTAAATATGCTAAGGGGTCAATGGAATCTTCCTAAGAAGTGTAGCGTTTCTCAGACAGGTCATGGGTCACCGAACGAAACAGTTGGTAAGCAATTGGAGCCATGTCTGAAGAATTCGGCTTTTTCTATGTAGTATTTGATAGGTTTTGCAACGTGCGGACGAGCATTATCGTAGATGAAAACGATTTTGTTGTGTCTACTGCCATATTCCGAACGTTTTGCCTTTAATGCACATCAGTTGAATTCGGTTCCTCGGCTCCTCCGTAAACGGCTTCGCCGTTAATGTTAATGTTGGTGGTTGGCTGGAGTTAACCCATGACGTTTTGAAATTATAATGTTTAGAATCTTCGGGAACAGAGTACAATGTTTCAAAAACGTGGACTTCTGCTATTCTAGATTTTTATCCAAGTATGGTATAACATTTGATCTACGTAATAATCTCTCTGCTAGAGGAAAAGTCAATACAGTACCAAACGTATCTATAGTTTGCATAGTAGCCGATGAAAATTTGTTGAAATTTTTGAAGCTAAGAGACGTCAAATCATCCAACCAACACATTTAATCAAATTTTAGACGTCGGGCTTGCTTGAAACAACATACTTCAGTATTTCACTCCAAAATACTCTCTGGAATCTTCCCTATATGGACTATAGTAGTATATGTATTTTGTTTAAGCCGTGTATGTGTGTGTATTTGTATCGTTGTGTGAGTGAAGACTTTTAACTCTTTTACTATCAACTCATTATTTGCATATGCAAATGAAATTCTTTCAATTCGTTTCAGTAGTTGTTCTCAAAAGTGGTTCGATGTAAAGTGTGTGCTTAAAAATGGTCACATCAAATCAATCTGCCTATTAACGTATTTACAGATTCATTCCAATTATCTTTGTAATTGCTTTAATCCCTACAAGTTATAACACTCTTTCATTAATTATCTCAAAAATTGAATTAATATATTCAGACAGACGGCATTCATTCAATTTAATTGATTGATAGATTAATCGAGCTTTCCATGTGCTCTTTAACCCATTACAAGGCGACAATGAAATTACATTAAAAGCAATAAAGGACGATGGAGGAGCGCAGGTGGAGGCGGTAGAAGACGGTTGATGTTGGCGGTGGAGGTCAAAGAACAACATACAGACACGCTATGCGGTACAATTAGCATGCGCTGCCAAAAAACATAGTATGAGGGAAATCATTTTCTTCGGTTGCAATGCCGCTTTAATACTCTTCACATGCAGCTAAAAAATGGATTGATAAGTCTTTAAATATTAAAGTCTTGCGCTGTAAACTACGCTTAAATGCCTTTTCAAAATATGGATTGGTATTTTATCTTTATATTTTTACTTTAAAGCTAAATAGTGGCACGTTTGGCCGCAACCTAGCCTACAAATAAATTGTTTTTTAAGTGAATGTGATTTAGAATATTAATAGTCGAGTAGAGTTTTTTGGATGTGGATGCATGTTACGCTTACAGTGTGCAATCGATAACAAATTTTATAAAATAAAAACTATTTAAAGGGTTTTCATTCGCAGATAAACACAGTATATACTTTTTATTTAAATTAGTTCGAGACCAAAACACTACAATCTTCACACACAAAACGAAAAACAAGAAAGAACGCTACAGCCAAGTTACAGTACATTAACTAAGTTTCCTTTTTTTAACCATAAATTTGTATGGAAGCGTTATTATATAGTTGTCTGATCTGGACCTATGCGTGGTATTTTAATAAGAGTCAAATTTGGCGTTTCTAGCTTACTTAACTTGATAAATAAATAAATGCACGCCTTCTTCGCATTTTATCTTCAGCTTTTTGTTTACATTTTTTTAACTCAGCTTTGTCCTTTCCTACAGTGTTGCAAATTCGATTCTGCTGCCACTGGCTAACACTAAAAATTCAGTTTGTTGCGCACTCATTTGACCATAAAGCAATATTTTTATGGGATATTTAGACAACTGCATGAAAGTGGTCCGATCTGTGCCTATGTGGTATATTTATACAAAAAATTTGGCTTTTCAAGCTTTCTAAACAAAACGAAAAAAGAAAAAACCAAAAAGAAATTCAACAAAAATTTAAAAGGGATACGCTTTATAATGAGGTTGGCATGTTCATTTTATACACTTTATCTTAAGAAGTAATAGAAATGTTTAAATATCTGATTTGGAAGTTTATATATTTTATAGTCTCCAAGATCTCGTCGTTCAATCAGGTGCACGGACAGTTGAACACGTCTATAACGATTCGACTTTTGATGCTGATCAAGAATAGTATATATATATATATATATATATATATATATATATATATATATATATATATATATATATATATATATATATATATATATATATATATATATATATATATATATATATATATATATATATATATATATATATATATATATATATATATATATATATATATATATATATATACTGTATGGGGTCTTTCACGCTTTCTCTTTTCTAATATACATATAACGAAATATACTAATTTACACTACAGGTAGACAGTATAAAAAATGCACACGTTTTACGTGAAATACATACACACATATGTGTGAAATACATACACACATATATGTTTTGTTCACCTCTCTCTCCCACGCATATAGAATTCTGTATTGTATAAATTAGTGTTGTGCAATGCTTGCAGTTACACCGACAAGCAGAAATATAGATGCGAACTGTTTTTTCTTTTTCTTTGCATTGAATTGGAAGCATATTATGCAAGGAAAATAGAGAAAGTTACACATAGCCACCTTTTTGCGTTCAACAGAGCTGTTTGAATTGACGCGTATTTTATAAAAAAGTAAAAGGTATAAAAAATATTTCAATTACGCCTAGATTTCGAACGATTATGTCGACTGGTAAGTTTGCTAGTTTAAAAAATTCAATTTCACATGCTGCATTTAAGTTGTCAAAATAATAATAATAGCCTTCTCACACAATGCATGCAGAAATGAGCAAGCTAACCAAAATAAAATCGAGCAGACAGACGGACGGACAGAACGCAGCCAAACAATAAGCAACAACAAAATAAATAATAAAAAAAAAAAACAAAAAATAAAGGAAAATGTTGTACACGCAAATAAATTAAAACAAAATGCGATAAATGAAATGGGTTGAGATGATGCAGAAGAAGAAGAAGCAATTGAAATTAAATATAAAGCAAAAATTAGCATAAATGTTAGTGAAAAAAACAGAAAACAAAAAAAAAAAAACCAAAGGCAAAAATTAACAAGCGCGAATTAACAGCTGAACACGCCCTTTAATTGACTTAGTTTTTCCATTTTTTTTTTCGCTTTTTTCCTACACACTTCACACTACTTCCATCTTGCAGTCATTTTCTAGCGAATATGGCAAAGCAAGAACGCGAAATTTACGAGAAAAATAAAAAAAATTAAAAAAAAAAAGAAACAATTTTTGATGCTTACGCTTCATCCTCGGGAGTGGCCTGCACGAGCAAACCGCTCGGCGTGAATAACAGCAAAGGCGGTCCGAGCACAGCCAAAAGCAGCTGAAACGTCAGGAATGCGGTCAAAATCACAGAAAAATGTGTCATCAACTTTTCGCATGAATAAAACATTTTTCTAGCATTTTACTGCGTTTGAAATTATTTCGGTTTGTGTGCGGTGCCGTGCACGCTAAGGAGCGGTGTAGGGTGTTTTTTGTTTGATGATAATTTTCTTTTTAATTTAATTTTTCTTCTATTTTGGAAATTTTATTTTATTTGAAAATGCACTTGAAACTTGGAATTGCTTATTTCTGGATTTTTCTTATTTTTTTTTTTTTTTTTGTTTCGTTTACGTATAAATTTTTTGGGTGGAGTCGCGCACAGACAGACGGACAGACAGACGGACACACACACACTCAGAAATACTCTTGTATTTTCTACACTTGCACTATAAATTTTGTTTGGTAGCAAAATTTATTTCAAAAAAATATATTTTTATATAAATTTTTCTTTTGTTAAATAAATTTTTGCTTATTTTTTTTTTTTTTTTTGTATAAAGTGAAAGCACACACACGAAAAATAAATTTTCCCTCAGCTGTGCGTAAATTTTCTATATATAAACTTTTTTTTCTTCTATGTTTCGTTCGTTTGCTCGGTTGCCATATACTGGTATATATATCTATATATATATATATGTATCTCTATAAATGTGGGGTATTTTGTCTGGTCACTGGTCTGGGTTGGCACGTTTGGGAACGGATTTGATTGCTGCTGCTGCTTCTGCTACTAAATTAAACCGCCACGTTGTACCGCCGACGTTGAAGAGCTGCGAAAAACTGAAAATTGTTTATCGTTAATGTGCTCGGAAAAGCGCTGTGGGAAAATTATATTATATTTGGTCGTAAAGGGAGCAAATACCAAAAAAAAAAAAAGAAATGTAAAAGTAAAAAAGAGCGTATGTGTCTGTTTCATGCCATTTTGTAGCGTTGTGCGTTATTTTTAGGCAGGATGTTGGCGTAGCATAGCGGAAAATAGAAAAAGAGCGCATATGCGAGAGAGAGAGAGAGCGCACCTATCCAACAGCTGTTTTGCTGTATTGTGTATTGATTCACCCAGTTCGCATTTCGCATTTCTTTTTCTTACTGTCTGTCTGTTACACATACTTTGCACATGTTTCGCATTGTTTTTTTTCTCTTCATTTTACTATATTTTATTTGCATTTTTATTTAGTATTTCATTTTGCTATGCAAATTCATAACAGAGCGTACGTTTAAAATTTAATTGGAATAATTTGAAATGAAACACTGCCAGACTAAGAGCAGCAGTAGCGTAGCAGCTACAAATAGCAACTGAGACGAGTGCGAGATCAAGTTTTTCACCAAAATAAATAAACGCCAGACGTTTTTGGGTGTTAAAATACAAATCTATTTGTATTTGTTAAATTATTTAATAGTGTAAATAATGCAATTAGTTGTAGCTTGTTGGGACACACTGTTTGAAGTTCTTGATTTAATTGTTTCGTTGCTCAGAAAAGTTGTGATGGAACTTTTCTTTTTTATCTTTAGAATTTTTAATTGCTATGAACATTAAATTTAGTACTATGGCAAGCTGTTCCTGAAATTTGTACATTTACCGCTGCGTTAAAGTGCTTGCGATTTATGAAATTTCAAGTTACTTTTGTAGCAGTGTGGTACCTAGAGACTCTATGATATGAGTTTAGTTTATCTACATAAGTCTAGAAGGCGAAATTTTGTCTCAGACAGACAGACAGACATACGAACGGACGGACGCATATCGCCCTTTCGCGCTGATCACATATATATGTTTTATAGGCTCTCTTTTTCAACTATGTTACATACATACAGCTCAACAAATCCAATATACCATAATACAAATATTTTTAATAGTGTATAAAAACACACGCACATGCTCATTTACAAGAATTCACACTCTTACACTTTTTTATCTGCTTTGCGCGTACACAATTGGTATGTCGCCATCATAGAAGTAAAAGTGCACATAAGCGATAGTTAAAAAACGAATAGGGGAGTAAAAAATTAACAATAGCCAACAAGGAAACAAAATACATGCTCTAATCAAAATAATACACCAACAAAACATGAGGCTTTTCCTGTTATGCTTTGTCTTTTTTATTTCTTTAATCTGCTTTTTCATTTGACTTGCAGTAGAGAAGTGTCGGATACTATTTATCTTAAAAAATGTAAGGAGAAGAACGAATTTGAATCAAATTTTCTAATCAAAAAAAAAAAAAAAGAAAACATTATTTTAACTCTAGAAATCGGTCGAGTGTGTCTACAGCTGGAGTTGCTGGAGTTACAAAGTATGCTGGTATACTATGGAGATAATAAATCTTCCAAGAAAAATCACTCTGCTCTAATTTTTTATGAGATTTATCTTTTTGGGAAGTTTTTGATATTGCTTGTTGATAGCCAGCGTTGATTTTCTACACTGAAAGCATTTCTCTAGATATATCACAATGGCAGCAATATGCGGTAAAACTACGAATACTACAGTAAAAAATACATATCAATATATAATTAAGCATTAGCAGTTAGTGTAATATGGTGTAATATAAAAAGTTTTGCTCCAACGGACTCAATTACTATAAAAGTAGGTTTTGTTAAAATAACACTACAACAATGACAAAACAAAGAGAAAACAATTAACGCGCTTAATTTGTCACGCAGTTTGTAACCCATTAAAACTTGTACTCCATGGTGAGTCGGGCATAGTAGTAGTATAGTAAACTTTGGACATCCCATAAAGTAGATATGTCTTTGAATCGATCTAGTCATAGCCATCTGTTTGTTTCAATGCAAACTAGTCGGTCAGTTTTTGAAATATTGATCTCAAATTGAGCATTGAGACTTCTTGTAATCTTATGCTGGTGATATATAACAATTGACGTACCTCGCAAACTAATGGATATACTTACTCCCCATACAAACATACCATCGACTTTATTTTGTACGGAATTCCTTTTTATAAGCTTTTCTTTATGAAGGTTTAATATATCGAAATGCGTTGGTTCATCCACAATGAGGACAAATGTGTCAAAATATTTTAAATATTAACGAACATTACAACAAATCAAAGCATTGTGTTTTGTCAAAATTTAAAGATTCAAAACTGGTATCTTCAGTTTGTTTAATGCAATTGTATATCTTGTACCTATACATTAAAGGGCATATTAAGTTAAGTTATAAGCTACGAGGTTAGTCTCAGAAGTAATTTTTTCTAAGAAGTTTCACAAATCATAAGACTATGGAAAATTTTTGAGCAACCTGCATCATTACGTTTGTGTCTGACAGCTATTGAAAGCAAATATAAAATGCAGACAGACGAACAGAAATCTGAAAGTTGCCGCGCCAGAGAATTCCACTCTTAGAACTACTGCTTGACCTCTGATATATTAGCATAGCTTTATGTTACATCCAGAAAATTAGACTTTATTATTGTTAATGAATGCCAAATACTACTGTGTTTGAAGCCAATTACATTACAATACTGCATTCTGTTCGTCTGTCCGGCTTTCATGTTCGCAATCAAACGCTGCCAGACACAAACTTAATGATTCAAATTGCTCAAAAATGTTGTCGAGACGATATAAAGTTGTCTATCAGTCCCTATGAATGCCCAAATCTCAGAGACTGTTAGTTTCACTTCATTTTTAAAAATTTTGACTTTGATATTGCTTCTTCAGATTAGGAGCATAAAATTAACTTGGTTTCTATGGGTAGCTCCATACAAACTTGCTCCCAATTTGCAGTTTTGGTAAAAACCATATTTTTGTTGCTAAATATACTAATAAATTATTCCATATACATAGTTCCAGATCGGCTTATTATATTGTAGAATACAAAGTCTTTACAAATCCATGATGAAAACTCAGAATGGTACATAATTCTTTTTTCAAATGTGTGCCTAGTTTAATGGAAACTCTTAAATTGCTTTCAAGATATTTTCAAGCATCAGAATATTGTACCATATCGTTAGCTGGTTGTTGTTGTTTTTGTTGTAGCAGCTTCTTCTTGTGAGCTGATACAGCCACTTGGGCTGAGTTGGACAACCATTGACTGCACAAATCTTCTTGTGCAGATCGGTCCGGGGCGTAAAACCAGTCGTCCTTGACTGGTTGTTGTTGCTGTCGCTGTCGCTATTTGTGATTTTACAAAGAGTAAAATGCTGTCGAGTACATTATATTTTAACTAAGTACTTACATTGTCAACAGCATCCTTACCATCTTTCAATGCAGCAACCTACGCACAACCCACACATACCATATACTATGTATGTATGTATATAGTATCTATCTATCGTACAACGGATATATGTAGCTATCTTATTGCCACATAAGCTTCCTTCTTTGACAGTCAACTAAGGCGCATTAAGGTAAGCAACGTACTTGTTATATAATTTTTTTTTTTTTTTTTTTTTTGCCGACGTTCTTAATGGATTTGAAGTTGTCTGCAGCTACCGAGAATGTTCTAAAACATTTTGGAACATTTTTCAAATTAAATGTTGACGCACATACTTGATATATATGTATGTATGTATGTAGGATCTGGTTTTGCTTAATGAAGATTTTAATGAAGTTTATTGCAAATATACATTTTTTTTTTCGTACACAACATAGATTGCATTGAATGAAGTGTTGCTTCAAGTAGACATACTTCTTATTTTACTAATTAATGAGTTTTATTAGAGCGTTATACATAGTACTTGAATTGCTTATAATGCTTGCAGTCGTAGGTACTTAAAATAAAAGGGGTTTTCAATAAGTATATAGCATCTTTTTAAATAATACACAGCATAATTGAGATATTGAGCTGATGAGAATGAGACTGCCACATTTTAGTATGGAGTACCAACTTGTTCATATGACCATCGAAGATCGATTTTTTGCAGTCAATTTTCCAGCAGTCTTCCACAAATAACGGCCGGCACGTTGGCAATTTCGCGTTCGATATTGTTCCTGAGAGTGTTGTTGGCTTGTTGGCACAAACTAATGACTTAATGTAAACCCATACAAAGAAATCCAACAGCGTTAAATCGCATGAGCGAGTTGGCCATTCGTCGGGATCATTTCTGTAGATTACACGTTTACCGAACCTGCCCTTCAATCGAACAATAGTTTGACCAGTGACATGTGGCATCATCTTTTTGGAACCACATAACACTGATGTCAAGTCATACAATTCTGGCCAAAAATAGTCATCCAACATGGTACGATAGCGAATTTTATTGACCGTAACATGGCAACCATTTTCATCGACGAAAAAATATAGTTCAATCACACCACGGAGATGAAATTCACACCACACTGTCACTTTTTGTGGCTGCTATGGATATTTTACTTCCTGACAAAAGCATTAAGTGAAAAATGTGCTTCACCGCTGAAGTTGATTTTTCAATGAAGTTCGCGATTTTCTTCAAACTTCTGCAGAGCACAATTGGAGAAGTTTTTGTGCTTCAAATGATCAAGAGACCATAGTTCTTGAGTATGTTTGATCTAAGAACCTTATGCAAAATTGGACACAATGTGGTTTTAGAGATTCCCAATTTCTATGAACGACATGGAATCGAAAGATTTGGCTCATTTTGAACTGAAGCAATTACGGATGCTATATTTTCAGCACTGCGACCGGTACATTATGGAACATCCAATAGTGTATTTGTTGACTTGAATTTTTATCCACACTAATTTGTAATAATTTTGAAACGTTAAAAAAAATGTAAACATCGACTGACGTTTGATGTTGACCGAACCTGAATGAAACTTAAGGGTGCGCTAGTATAAAAATGCAAAATTGTTATGTCCCTATTGAAAAATCCTTTATAACTGAGTAGCACTATTTTAGTTAGTTAAAAATTAAATTATGTAAAGAAGTTTTCCTATGAGCTGATTTTAAAGAAACACAACCTACGCAGCGCATTGCAGTCGTAGCACAGTGAAGGATACACTTGTCTACTTGTGTCAACAAACATGTCGGGGACTTGGCGGCACTTGTAGTACGTAAAGTCAAAACATAATATACACAGTAGAACGTACAGCTGGCACCGCATGATTTTAAGTTGCAGCAATCGACGCACAGTGGGACGTATTGACTCTTTTCGATTGCAAAAGTCATTACTTCTCACGTGACAGAGGCAGTCAACATATTGAAATGGTTCGCATTTTGTCTAATCCGCGAAATTTTGCAAGTGTTCGTTTAGCAAAATTTGTTGTTAATTTTGTTTTGGGCTTCTTCTGACCCCTCTCGGATTGGTATACACTGGTATTCTATTAAATTTTTACCATGAGCCAAAATTTTATGTACTGTGGGTGTAAGTCTTTTCTCACGTTTTATTATTCTATTATCGGTACAAGTACTACCATCGTTGGTATTTCAGTATTCATGCTTTGGGCAGTTTATTCTTAGTGCGAGATCCTTGAAAAATTCATCTTTGCTTTTCCATGGATGTAGGTGTGTCTTCTATATCTGTAACTATTTTTTGATTAATGTGAGGCTTTCAGTGAGTAATTCTGCCTTCCCTGCATGGAAAGTCTTTATGATATGTCTCGCGGTAAGATCCATCAAGTATTGAAGCTTTACTTTAACCGATTTGTCAGTAACCATTGTAAGTATGTGGTGGTACAGAATTCTGGTTAGCACCTCAAATTTTTGTAGTTAATAACAAACTGTCTTTTGGTTGTAACTACTGAAAATCTTTGTCATTTTGTTAATGAACATGACTCTACCATTCACAATACTTAATCAAATTAAATAAATAAAAAAATTTGGCTGCGTAATATTTGGTTAATGCTCTATCCCATGCATACTTTTATTTTGCTCAATACTTTTGTAACATTTCTAATTTTTGCAACGCTTTTCGGTGCCACTGTGCGAAGGTGCGCATTTCCAAAATGCATAGTACACATTTAGGCGCACGACATGCATTTCTTGGTATATGCAAGCTCACGTAACTAGTTTGCATAACACAAACCATACCATACCACACCACACCATAATTGTGAAGTAAGGAGACAACGTACGGCTGCATAACTACTTACATATGTACGTTCGTATGCTGGACATATAGAATAAAAGTATGCAATGTAATTTCTCGACATGAAGGATGCGCAAGGATATTTCGCTGCTGTGGCGGCTGCTGACTTCTAGCGTTAAAAGTGTCAACTCAAACCGCAAACAGTTGTTAAAATGTTTACATCGTTGAAAATTAAAAACCATTTTGCGGTGCTTCAGTGTGCAGGTGTAGGTTTAGTTTCAAAAGATAAAATTTTGTACTTAAAGCGCGCTTAAAATGTTGCATAATTCGTAATTGCGTGGGTGCATTTAAGAGTGCGTGAAAGAGACAAACAACATGATGAAACAGTGATACGTATAGGTATACTACATTTTTTTTAGGCTTTTGTGAAACGTGAGTACGTTTAAATTTGGCATTACCGTGTTGCATACTTTTCTGTGCTTATATATATATATATATATATATATATATATATATATATATATATATATATATATATATATATATATATATATATATATATATATATATATATATATATATATATATATATATATATATATATATATATATTATATATATATATATATATATATATATATATATATATATATATATATATATATATATATATATATATATATATATATATATATATATATATATATATATATTCGTGGGGAACTAAAAAAGTTTCGGGATATGGCAAAACTAAAGTTGCCAACTCATTTTTTAGCATAAATGTACTCAGTATATTTTGACATACGATAATTACATTAGTTAACAGCAGAAAAAAAACTTTCTCTTACTCTTTGATGAATGCTTGCGCATGTGTTCAAAATTTTAACTCTGCGAAAGAATGTAACTAGCCTGTGTGGAATAAAAAAATAAAGAACGAAAAAAAAAACAGTCATAACTGAAGACCAACTCTTTATACTGGATTATTAATGTCCGCTCTCCCTTAAGACTGGACTGGTAATCCTCTACAACTCCATAAAAATCGAATCTAGACGTTTAGCTAACAATTATGGGATGGCGCAACTGCTGGCAGTTTGTAATATGTTCCAAGACCTCAAACAAAAATTCTTAGAACTATAACATACTTGTATACCCAGTATTTATAATGAAATAGCTCGTTTTCAACAGATATTTGAGAAAATATTTGTTTAACAAAACGCAACTCAGGAGAAATGACCTCACAGCCCATTGTTTTATTCTTAAGGCCACTGATTCTACAAAAGTCTCCAAATGAAGGCTTATTATGTAGTGGCTCGATGGAAGTTTTGATTAAGTACCGCCTTTTTAATGGTAGTTGATAGGATGGAGGTTTTTGAAATTTTTGTTGCGTATGAAATATTTAGAAATAATAGGTGATTAAAATTTAGAAGAAAAGTTTATCTTCGTGCGAACTAAAGCTTCAATACTCTTCACACGCCTACGTTCCATTTTTAAGGTGATTAGCTCACAAATGTGTGAAGCTTCACTCCATTAGTGGCCATAATATCGAGTTTCTAGTTAATATTGACTGTAATGAACAAGTTTTTCGTACAAAACCGAAACGTAGAAGGTGGTTTTGTATGGAGGCTACCGCTAAAACTGGGCGTGGCATGGTAGTTGTGATATATGTATAGACTGGAGACATAAGGCGTCTCTATATTTGATTTGAAGCCGATAGGCGTATACAAAAACCCAGACAGACTAACATTCGAGTGACTCATCTCGTTCATCTCAAAAATGCTATTGGTGTGGGACCTTCTCCAGTTCCCCTTCCCCATTGGATCCGTCAATAGTAGTGCTGATCACGAATATCTATACTATATAATAATAATATAAATGTGTCTGTTGCCTTTTCACGCCAAAAACGCAGAACCAATTTTTATAAGATTTGGTGTAGAGATGGATGCAACCTTGGAGAAGGGGAGAATGAAATAGAGAATGAGAGTTTTATTTTAATGACCTAGGTATCCTTATGGAACCTTAACTTATTTATAATAATCACATTTGTTCAATAGTGAATAAATCAAACGGTGTTCTTGACTTTGTTAAATGTTGGTCTAAGGAATTTAATTTAACCATTATACCACTTAAACTCCTCTATGTATCTCTTATTCGTTCGATTTTAGAATTTGGAACCCATACTATGCTATTCACGACGATCGTGTTGAGTCAGTTCAAAAACAGTTTCTTCTTTGATCTTAGGAGTTTCTATTATCAAATCCCGAAAATGATCTTCCATCCTATCATGACAGGTTAAAATTAATTGATTTTCCAACCCTCTTATCACGCCGATCTATGCTCTCTGTTGCTCTTCTTCATAAAATTCTAATTGGTGAGTTTGATTTTCCCTACTTACTTCAGACCATATTACTAAATGTCCCCATTCGGCCAACTCTATCTCCAATCAATTTTCTATATATGAATTCTTTGCTGAAGAACTTTAAAACTGGCTGCGTACTAGTCATAAAGCTTAATATGAGTAAAAAATATGCTTTATTAAATGACACATGACATCTCTAAAATTGTTTTTAAATTTGTTTCGTATTCGTACATTCCACAGTTTCGCTTGACTCTTCAGCATCTGGATAATGCACTGCTAGATTCATATTCGCAGTGTGATAAAAACAATTAACACGTATTACCGATTCCTGTGAAGTAAAGATTTATATTCTTTTAAATTGAAATATATTAAAAAACGAATCTTATAATTACTCACATATTTGGGAGACTGGGTCAAGGTGACGCGTACATAGCTGACCAGTTCCATTTTGAATAATAACATTTCCTGACGATGATCGAGCTGTGCTTCAAGCTGTTTATAGTTGCTTCCATCAAGTGACACTTCAATGTAGGCCAACTTACAATTGCGATCTTCGAATAAGGCATAACAGCAATTTATGTAGAAGGGCTGCGGATATTTCATATCCAGAAATTTACTTGTGGACAGACTGAATTCACGTGAAAAACGCAGCCAATCGGTGTTCAAAATAAAGCCATTGATAACGTTTGGTGCAAATAGGAAATTATAGCCAACTGAAAGTTCCTTAAGTAGAAAATGCTGCAAATAGACTCAGTTAAAAAAATAAAAATAAAAGTTTTAATTAAAAGTATTAAGGTAAGCACAGCTAGTCGATTAGAAGCTTAGTTGATGCGAAAATGAGAGATTAAACAGTTTTCAACAACAGAATGTACTGTGAAAAGTGAGTAAACTCAACGACCTCTTCCGTTGCGAAAATTACTTTGAAGTGTTTTGAAACACTTAAAAAATTTGAGCTAAAATCGACAATCAGTTTGGTATTTATAAGCGCGGAACGATGGAATCGGACCGAAAGTCACAGTCAAATGTTAAAAATTTATTATGTTATTTTTGAAACTTACTTTTTCTCATTTTTAATCGACTAGCTTTGAATACCTTATAGCTAAGTATATTAACTGACCTCGCCAAACCATGTCACTCGCGTTGGCGCTATAAAAATATAGAGCACCGAACGTAGGGCAAAATAAAGTTGCTGTTTGCCATAACAATGATAACCGCTGTAGTCTATAATGCGTTGCCATACTCTCAGATCGGTTGAGATTTCGATATAGTAATCATCGTTATTGCCATTATCACCCAAATGTATTTCAATGAAATTAAGCATTTGACTATGAGATAACTTAAAAAGTGCGCCGCTACGTTTGAATTGGCAATCGTTTGTCTGTTTCCAGACATAACCGTTGCCTATAGACACACTAAGACTTTGACACGATAGTTTATTACGATGCACGCAACCAGATCTGTGCGGAAGTGATGCCATAGTTTTTATATTATTTATATTTTCAGTTAATTGTTCAGCAGTCAAGATGCCAGTAGGTGCAACAATAAGTTTCAAATCGCGTATTTGCATTAAAGTAAAGCGTACTTCTGTTAATACATGCTGCAAAAGAAAGAAAGAAAAAAATGAAGTAAAAACTTATTTGTGTATTATAAGTGCTATTACGTTTTAAGTGAAATTTTTTAGTCAAAATAGCCGAAAATTTACCAAGATTTTATTAACACTAACTATAACAATGTATAGACAAAGTAAATATGAAGCAGTGCTGTATACACGACTACAAAATACGCTGCACTCTTGCAGAATTTAAAATTTTAGGAAAAAAAAAGAAAATAAATAAAATAACAAAAGGAAACAACATTTTTTGTCGGCTATGTAGTCTTGAGAAGTATGCATATACAGATCAAATAGCCGTAAGGTGGGCGTGGTATACACCTAATTTAATAAACTCGATTTGAGCACGGAAGGATCAAGGAATACATAAATGTGTAAGTTTAAGTCTGTAGCTCTCAAAGTTTCTGAGATCTGTTGCTTCATACAACCAGACAGTCGGACGGATAGATGCTGATCTACTGCATGGGATCCACAAATTTAATACACCCATTTATCGAACCTTTGGGTGCAGGGTATAAATATTCACGATTTAGTAACTTTAAATGCAAATTAAAAGACTAAGGTAAAATTTTAAGCCATATGCAGCATTAAGTATGTGTTTGAAAGCCATTGAAAGCATTTATGAAAGGCAGACAGTTGGACAGAATGTTGCCGCCCTATCTGACCAAAGAAAACTACTGTTCATCTACTGTTTGGTCGCTGTTTCTCATTTTGTTCACATGCATGAAACGGCGTAAAAAATTTGACAATACTGTAGTTACCTAACATCAAACAGTATTTCGAGCTATAGCACAATTACGTTTGAAGTTAATTTTGGCATAGATCTGCTTTCTGTCCGTTTGCCTTTTCATGACTGTCAAACACAAACTTAATGATGCAGTTAATTGATGCGTTCTACATTTCATATATATATACATAGTTCTACCTACTTTTAAATCCTCCGCTGTATGCTCTTTGCTCCAGCATAGAACCGCTTTGAAAATCTCCAACTCCGGCATGGAGAAACGATTCCAGCTGAGTATGTCTTTAAGTGCATTCTATAAGAAATATACTTATATTTTTAGTAATTTGTTTTTAATTATAACTTATAGTTGTCAACTTTTGTTTTTACCTTTGACAACGTTCCAAATTCTTTGTGACTGATGAAACCCTTTGGTCGCTGTTCGATGCAAGCACGCGCCATAAATCTAACATTTTTCAATTCATACAAAATTGCGGCATTATAATATTTAATTAAATTTTGCTGAAAAACGAAACGTTGGCACATATTTGTCGCGATGTTTGAAACTAAATTACGATAGTCATATTCATGCGACAGATGTAAGACATCCAGCAGTAAATCATCATTAAAACTTCCTACTGTAACTTTTCCGGTATAGATTACCATTAACATGGCTTTGAATGGTTCCAATTTTACATCGAGCTCAATTTCACGCTTGCCAGCTTCAGCAAAATCACCATAGAGCAGTCCGCGAAAGTACTCACTGCTGGCAGCCAAAATATTACGATGTGCCGGCAGCTGTTCACCCTCAATGATGAATGTAACATCGGCGAAATCGGGATTCAATAGCAGTTTTGACATCAGATTTTCAGGTTGTTCTAATAAATAAAATTAGAAAAACTTAATACTGTGTGACAACTGCAATAAATGTAAGTACATACCTAGAGGATATCCCAAATGTATATCTGCATTAAGCATTTCTTCAATTTTTATAGTATTTCTTTTAGGCATTTCAATGCACTTTAAACACAATTAGTACTCAAGAAAATACTCTTTTCGGGGAGATTACAATTTTCAGTACTTTTTCGTTGCACAAATTAAATACAACTGATTAAAAGCGATTATAGAACGCAAAATTTTGCAATCTTATCTCACTTCGAAGTCATGCACACCCTCTCTTTTCTTCCAGCATTTATCGCACTTCAAATAACAAACCTATATATAAAAACATATAAAAAACTGTGGGCTCTTAGAGCAGCATTCTAGAATTATCACTACTAAATTTCGTTGAGCAAGTAAAATTTTTTATTTTATAACAAAAAACTAAAAAAGACAGAAAAATGCTGAGCAGTGTGATCGGTGTTTACATACAAAAATTTTACTAAATTGTCATACAGCTAGAGATGGAACTTTTCAGTTATGGTGTAAAAATGCAAAGCCTGCTCTAGCATGAAAAAAGACTTAAGGCTACCTTTTCATCTTACTAATTACTCGTGCGAGTTACTGTTTAAAAATAAGGTTCCGAGAAAATGTTTAGAGCACCTACCTATATTTACCGACTTATATGCCGCTACAACCATTTATCGGTCATGCTTGTACGTAGGAAGGCTTACCAACCGCCACAGTCTAATGTGCGCTGGTGCAGTTGTTGGTAATACCATGTTTGCGGTTGTTCTTCAAGATTTGGTCTCTCCAACGCGTGCTCTGTCGTTCTCCGAGGTTTTCACTTTGTCTTCACTGGTAATAGTTTTTCGTATGATTTTCATTTAAAAATGTATCACCATATATGACAAAAGTTGTTATATTTAAAATATGAAATTTTCTTTCTTTAGAGTTTCAACTAAAAATTTGACGTTTTGACACCAAAATTTGACAATGTGATGCTATTGATTCTTTGATTGTTTACTCCAGTTAAAAATCTTAACTTAGGTATCAGTACCTGAGAATTATTCCACTGAAATCGTCACTTGGAATACGTAGCTCATGTTCTTTGTATATAAATCTTGATTAGAAGGCCAACACTTGAAAATCTTCACTTGGGTATCTGCACCTGGAATTTAACAGCTGAAAATCGTTACTTGGAATCTGTATATAGTATTATTTCTTAAGAAATCATCACTAAAAATACTCACAAATTGAAAAATACTAACTTGAGAATTCTCACCGTAGAATCATTTCTTCAAAATCACTATTTGGAATCTCCATCTCGCTTTATATGCTTAAAAATCTACACTGAGCCGTTTCTATATCAAAAACTTCACTTGAAAATCTTCGCTCATTAAACTTTTTCTATAAATCTCATATTCAGTTGGTATCTCCCGAAATAGATCTTCAACAACGATGATTTTCTGTTTCTAATGCCATTTCATGCAATATCATGCAATTTTTGTCTTAATAAGAAAATATCTTTAAATAGCAAAATATATGTAAGTACTAACAGCTCTTAAAGCACCAAGCGTAAAGCTACGGAAAAAATATCATACGAGATTACTTAGATTTGAACCTAAAATCAGCAAAAAATAATCTTCAAAAATGTTTACCTTGTCTTTCACAAGTTGGAAATTGACAAAACAATGCGTGCTGTCATGGGTATGATTGTCATTTGTTCTGGAGCGTAAATCACTGTTGCGAACATTTTTTTTTGCTGCGATTTGAAGAAGTAGATTTGAGCTTGTTTCCCTAAAAACTTCAAATAACAACAATTAAATCCAGCTGACTTGTCATTTCGCTTGGGAGTTTGCCAGTAGATCACTCAAATGGTGAAAGATGTTCAATATCATTTTTATATCTGACGAAGCACATTTTCATGTAATGCCAAATTGTCGAATATGGAGTCGTTCTAATCCGGAGTTACTCCATGAGATGAAACTGCATTCAGCTCAAGTCACAATTCTTGATATGTTGATACATTGAAATTTTATGTTGAAAATATAAGCGTGTTGGCTCAAATCACCTAAATCTAACATCTGCCATAGTTACACATTTTTGATGAATGAACAATAAAATCAATTTTGGTTCACAAAGATTGAAATTGGTATAGCTACGTAGACAATTGTTTCGGGTTCAGCTAATAACAACTTATGACTGTAAATCATGCTTATTAGGAAAATTCACTTGTGTAATCTATGTTTAACAATTTTCCAATGTCACAGCCAGCGGATGAGATCATGAGTTCGAAGCTGAACCCAAAACAAGTTGGTTCTCTTAAGATGGTCTGCTAACTTTATTATTATGTATTATTGTTTGATAACGAATTCAAGATATCAACTACTTATTCATCAAAAACATATAATTTTTGTCAAGAAAACAAAGCAAGCGACGAACTCAAATTTTTTCTATGGAAGCGACTATAAATAGATGTTTAGGAAGTAAGCACTTTCAGTAATTTATTAACTCTCGACAGAACAGTTCAAAATTATTTTTGTAAATCCTTTTTCTCTGCTTGGGTAAAGAAACGAACGTAAGTGAATTTATGGTCAGACTATGCAGTTTGGTGTGGTGCTTTCAGTGAAAATTTAGAAAAATTTGCGTTTTTCTTTAAAATTTTATAGAAAAATTATTTTTTTTTTAAAGGTTTCAGCATTACCCAAAGAGATGTGTGACTCTACGGGATACCAGGCAGCTGTTGACTGAATTTTATGGATTTTGTCTCAGCTGCCCTAGTTAATTGGGCTTATTTAAGAAGATGGAATATATTTAAGAAGATATAATACTATATGTACCGTACCATGATATAATATTGTACATCTGCTGAGAATCATTTGTTTGTAAGTATTTATCGAAAAATCTATTATTTTAAAGTTTATTATGTAATATTGAATTTATCTCTACTCTTTACAGGTATATTTTGTATAGTGGCCACCAGATCAAAACTGTATATCTTGTATAGTTTATTAGAAATATATGGGAATGCATTCGACACAATATTTAAAACTGATATTGGATATATTTATTTATTATTTTTGTGCTGTAATTGAAGTTTTTTTCGAAGGTGATACAGAAATCTTCAAATTTTATTTATAAAACTATTTTTCGGTTCAAAATGAAATTTGGAGATTTTTAGGCAGAAGTGATTTTTGTGTCATCCCCGAATATGGGCGAAAAAAATTATACTAAGTAAATAAATGAAAGTGTTGCACATCGTTAGCTAATACTTTTAGGCAGAATTGAGCCTTAAAATATAAACAATATTTTAAGGTAAAAAGTGGTTTGGTCTTCAACTGTTCAAGCGCACAATAAATGTACTTGTCGTAAATGAAGTCTTTGAATGATTTGCCAACAAATTATATATGATAAGCGAGAGAGAGTGAGAGAGAGAGAGAGCATAAGAGAGAAAAGAGAGTGTAAACACATGTGCATATTTCCGCTAGCATGAAATTGTTCTTGTTTTTTGCTGGTTCGTCTGCTGCTCCCTATCTATTCTTTTCTCTCCCTCACCATCGTAATTGCTGAACTATAATTTTGATAAAGATAAGGTCGATGGAAGCAAAAATCTTTGTATTACAAGTTTGCAAATATAAAAAAGGAAAGTATTTTTTCACCATAAGAATACAATGCAACAATCTAAGTTGTAATATATATATGACTATAATCGGAACGATCGGTTGACTCCGGGCCGGATACAGAACGCTCTCCTCTTTAGGCGAAAATCGTATGTATTATGCTGGTGACTTGTAATTCATTTTATTTTTGTGATTATTTTGCGCCATAATTCCGTAGTTGTGCAATAAATTGTAAATTCTTGTGTAGTTTTGCAAATATAATTTCTTATTACACAATAGCTGCCTATATTGTTTCCAAATCGGTTGGGTAGTTTATGCGATATTAGCCCTAAAAGCCATAGCAACATGGGGTAACATTTTTATAATGTATAAAACTATAACTGTCGCCTGAGGTAGGAAGATCTGGGAAGCGCCAAAATTTAAGTAGTAGCAAGATATTAATGAACTCAAAATGAGTATCTTTGGTGCATTGCATAATTATTATACTCGTCTTAAAAGATAACAATTTGTTGGGATTGTCTCTTACGAACATTGCTTTCTTTAAAGCTGAAATAGATGTCAGTTTTGTATCAGTTTCTGTACTTTTGATTCAGAACTTGTGTATTTTTCTTTCTGTGCATATTAAATAATATTGTCGTAATGTGTTTATCAATGGTTACAATTAAGTAGGAAATTTCAAAAATAATTTAAAATGCTTAAAATTTGCGAAACTGAAATTTATTTTGTTCAAAAATGTTCGTCAAATCAGGTTTCATTATTTTACTATTGTTGTCCTTTGTGGCTTTAAGTAAGTAAACTAAGACTTTTGAGTGCAATATTTATATTTCTAATTACTTTTAAGAGTTGTTAATATAATATATATGTAATTTTTGTATTTTCAGTATTTACACGGAAAACTGTCAGTTTAAAGGAAAAGCGTCGGATCAGGCACTTGAAGAAGCTAGCGAGAAAAAAGCGTTTGAAGCGCAGCGTTAAATCAACGTAAATAATTGCAAGTGTTTAAACAATTTTTAATAAATCAGTACAACAGTATTAAGCATAATCGAAAAAAAATCGATTATTTGCAATTAATCGATTGTGTTTATAAACAATACTCGTACAATAAAAATAGAAACAAAATACTTTAAACTCAGAACTGATTCAGAACACAATTGATTATTGTACAGCAAAATCGAACAAATAATTGCTCAATTATTCCAAATAATCGATTTAATCTATGTTTTTTTTTGTTTTTATTTTTAGTTAAAGTGCCAGTTTAACCCTCATCAATACTATATTGAAAGCTGTTTTGAGTAGAAAATAGTCATATTTTGTTTTTTAAGTAAATATGTTAGGGGAGAATATTATAATACTAGAGTGTGCCCAATTACATATAAACCTATAACCACATATAAACCTATAACCAATAAAGATTATGCATTTTACGTCAGAAGAGGCTTGCAACAAAGCGTGTAAGAACTTTTAAATATAAAAGAACTATGTACATAGAATAATTAATTTGTGTGACTTTTGATCGAAAAATAAAATATTACAATAGTTTATTTCTCTAGTGCTGTCATTCGAGTGTATGTAGTTTCAATTGTTGTATTTTTTCCAAGTGGTTTGCTACGTTTTAGTCGCTTTTGCAGTGAAGGACACACTTGCCTACTTGTGAGTACGACGTTGAGCAGGACTACTTCATCATGGTACTTGGTAGCGCGGTAGAGCAGACCGTAACAGGCATAGCTTGATTTTAAATTGCAGCAGTCGACGGGGCGCATAGTATACATTTAGGCGCACGGCCTAAGCATGCATGCACGCATGCATGTATTTCTAGGTATATGCAAGTCGGTCCAACTATCGTAGTTTGCACAATAATTAACCATAATTGCAGGAAGTGCGGAGACAATGTTGGTATGCACGAATGCTGGACAGAGCCTGCAACTGTGCTATGCATTTTCACGACATCCATATGCACAAGGGTATTTCGCTGTGTTTGTGTTGATGTTGCACGTATGCAATTTTTGTCTTAATAAGAAAATATCTTTAAATAGCAAAATATATGTAAGTACTAACAGCTCTTAAAGCACCAAGCGTAAAGCTACGGAAAAAATATCATACGAGATTACTTAGATTTGAACCTAAAATCAGCAAAAAATAATCTTCAAAAATGTTTACCTTGTCTTTCACAAGTTGGAAATTGACAAAACAATGCGTGCTGTCATGGGTATGATTGTCATTTGTTCTGGAGCGTAAATCACTGTTGCGAACATTTTTTTTTGCTGCGATTTGAAGAAGTAGATTTGAGCTTGTTTCCCTAAAAACTTCAAATAACAACAATTAAATCCAGCTGACTTGTCATTTCGCTTGGGAGTTTGCCAGTAGATCACTCAAATGGTGAAAGATGTTCAATATCATTTTTATATCTGACGAAGCACATTTTCATGTAATGCCAAATTGTCGAATATGGAGTCGTTCTAATCCGGAGTTACTCCATGAGATGAAACTGCATTCAGCTCAAGTCACAATTCTTGATATGTTGATACATTGAAATTTTATGTTGAAAATATAAGCGTGTTGGCTCAAATCACCTAAATCTAACATCTGCCATAGTTACACATTTTTGATGAATGAACAATAAAATCAATTTTGGTTCACAAAGATTGAAATTGGTATAGCTACGTAGACAATTGTTTCGGGTTCAGCTAATAACAACTTATGACTGTAAATCATGCTTATTAGGAAAATTCACTTGTGTAATCTATGTTTAACAATTTTCCAATGTCACAGCCAGCGGATGAGATCATGAGTTCGAAGCTGAACCCAAAACAAGTTGGTTCTCTTAAGATGGTCTGCTAACTTTATTATTATGTATTATTGTTTGATAACGAATTCAAGATATCAACTACTTATTCATCAAAAACATATAATTTTTGTCAAGAAAACAAAGCAAGCGACGAACTCAAATTTTTTCTATGGAAGCGACTATAAATAGATGTTTAGGAAGTAAGCACTTTCAGTAATTTATTAACTCTCGACAGAACAGTTCAAAATTATTTTTGTAAATCCTTTTTCTCTGCTTGGGTAAAGAAACGAACGTAAGTGAATTTATGGTCAGACTATGCAGTTTGGTGTGGTGCTTTCAGTGAAAATTTAGAAAAATTTGCGTTTTTCTTTAAAATTTTATAGAAAAATTATTTTTTTTTTAAAGGTTTCAGCATTACCCAAAGAGATGTGTGACTCTACGGGATACCAGGCAGCTGTTGACTGAATTTTATGGATTTTGTCTCAGCTGCCCTAGTTAATTGGGCTTATTTAAGAAGATGGAATATATTTAAGAAGATATAATACTATATGTACCGTACCATGATATAATATTGTACATCTGCTGAGAATCATTTGTTTGTAAGTATTTATCGAAAAATCTATTATTTTAAAGTTTATTATGTAATATTGAATTTATCTCTACTCTTTACAGGTATATTTTGTATAGTGGCCACCAGATCAAAACTGTATATCTTGTATAGTTTATTAGAAATATATGGGAATGCATTCGACACAATATTTAAAACTGATATTGGATATATTTATTTATTATTTTTGTGCTGTAATTGAAGTTTTTTTCGAAGGTGATACAGAAATCTTCAAATTTTATTTATAAAACTATTTTTCGGTTCAAAATGAAATTTGGAGATTTTTAGGCAGAAGTGATTTTTGTGTCATCCCCGAATATGGGCGAAAAAAATTATACTAAGTAAATAAATGAAAGTGTTGCACATCGTTAGCTAATACTTTTAGGCAGAATTGAGCCTTAAAATATAAACAATATTTTAAGGTAAAAAGTGGTTTGGTCTTCAACTGTTCAAGCGCACAATAAATGTACTTGTCGTAAATGAAGTCTTTGAATGATTTGCCAACAAATTATATATGATAAGCGAGAGAGAGTGAGAGAGAGAGAGAGCATAAGAGAGAAAAGAGAGTGTAAACACATGTGCATATTTCCGCTAGCATGAAATTGTTCTTGTTTTTTGCTGGTTCGTCTGCTGCTCCCTATCTATTCTTTTCTCTCCCTCACCATCGTAATTGCTGAACTATAATTTTGATAAAGATAAGGTCGATGGAAGCAAAAATCTTTGTATTACAAGTTTGCAAATATAAAAAAGGAAAGTATTTTTTCACCATAAGAATACAATGCAACAATCTAAGTTGTAATATATATATGACTATAATCGGAACGATCGGTTGACTCCGGGCCGGATACAGAACGCTCTCCTCTTTAGGCGAAAATCGTATGTATTATGCTGGTGACTTGTAATTCATTTTATTTTTGTGATTATTTTGCGCCATAATTCCGTAGTTGTGCAATAAATTGTAAATTCTTGTGTAGTTTTGCAAATATAATTTCTTATTACACAATAGCTGCCTATATTGTTTCCAAATCGGTTGGGTAGTTTATGCGATATTAGCCCTAAAAGCCATAGCAACATGGGGTAACATTTTTATAATGTATAAAACTATAACTGTCGCCTGAGGTAGGAAGATCTGGGAAGCGCCAAAATTTAAGTAGTAGCAAGATATTAATGAACTCAAAATGAGTATCTTTGGTGCATTGCATAATTATTATACTCGTCTTAAAAGATAACAATTTGTTGGGATTGTCTCTTACGAACATTGCTTTCTTTAAAGCTGAAATAGATGTCAGTTTTGTATCAGTTTCTGTACTTTTGATTCAGAACTTGTGTATTTTTCTTTCTGTGCATATTAAATAATATTGTCGTAATGTGTTTATCAATGGTTACAATTAAGTAGGAAATTTCAAAAATAATTTAAAATGCTTAAAATTTGCGAAACTGAAATTTATTTTGTTCAAAAATGTTCGTCAAATCAGGTTTCATTATTTTACTATTGTTGTCCTTTGTGGCTTTAAGTAAGTAAACTAAGACTTTTGAGTGCAATATTTATATTTCTAATTACTTTTAAGAGTTGTTAATATAATATATATGTAATTTTTGTATTTTCAGTATTTACACGGAAAACTGTCAGTTTAAAGGAAAAGCGTCGGATCAGGCACTTGAAGAAGCTAGCGAGAAAAAAGCGTTTGAAGCGCAGCGTTAAATCAACGTAAATAATTGCAAGTGTTTAAACAATTTTTAATAAATCAGTACAACAGTATTAAGCATAATCGAAAAAAAATCGATTATTTGCAATTAATCGATTGTGTTTATAAACAATACTCGTACAATAAAAATAGAAACAAAATACTTTAAACTCAGAACTGATTCAGAACACAATTGATTATTGTACAGCAAAATCGAACAAATAATTGCTCAATTATTCCAAATAATCGATTTAATCTATGTTTTTTTTTGTTTTTATTTTTAGTTAAAGTGCCAGTTTAACCCTCATCAATACTATATTGAAAGCTGTTTTGAGTAGAAAATAGTCATATTTTGTTTTTTAAGTAAATATGTTAGGGGAGAATATTATAATACTAGAGTGTGCCCAATTACATATAAACCTATAACCACATATAAACCTATAACCAATAAAGATTATGCATTTTACGTCAGAAGAGGCTTGCAACAAAGCGTGTAAGAACTTTTAAATATAAAAGAACTATGTACATAGAATAATTAATTTGTGTGACTTTTGATCGAAAAATAAAATATTACAATAGTTTATTTCTCTAGTGCTGTCATTCGAGTGTATGTAGTTTCAATTGTTGTATTTTTTCCAAGTGGTTTGCTACGTTTTAGTCGCTTTTGCAGTGAAGGACACACTTGCCTACTTGTGAGTACGACGTTGAGCAGGACTACTTCATCATGGTACTTGGTAGCGCGGTAGAGCAGACCGTAACAGGCATAGCTTGATTTTAAATTGCAGCAGTCGACGGGGCGCATAGTATACATTTAGGCGCACGGCCTAAGCATGCATGCACGCATGCATGTATTTCTAGGTATATGCAAGTCGGTCCAACTATCGTAGTTTGCACAATAATTAACCATAATTGCAGGAAGTGCGGAGACAATGTTGGTATGCACGAATGCTGGACAGAGCCTGCAACTGTGCTATGCATTTTCACGACATCCATATGCACAAGGGTATTTCGCTGTGTTTGTGTTGATGTTGCACGTATGCAATTTTTGTCTTAATAAGAAAATATCTTTAAATAGCAAAATATATGTAAGTACTAACAGCTCTTAAAGCACCAAGCGTAAAGCTACGGAAAAAATATCATACGAGATTACTTAGATTTGAACCTAAAATCAGCAAAAAATAATCTTCAAAAATGTTTACCTTGTCTTTCACAAGTTGGAAATTGACAAAACAATGCGTGCTGTCATGGGTATGATTGTCATTTGTTCTGGAGCGTAAATCACTGTTGCGAACATTTTTTTTTGCTGCGATTTGAAGAAGTAGATTTGAGCTTGTTTCCCTAAAAACTTCAAATAACAACAATTAAATCCAGCTGACTTGTCATTTCGCTTGGGAGTTTGCCAGTAGATCACTCAAATGGTGAAAGATGTTCAATATCATTTTTATATCTGACGAAGCACATTTTCATGTAATGCCAAATTGTCGAATATGGAGTCGTTCTAATCCGGAGTTACTCCATGAGATGAAACTGCATTCAGCTCAAGTCACAATTCTTGATATGTTGATACATTGAAATTTTATGTTGAAAATATAAGCGTGTTGGCTCAAATCACCTAAATCTAACATCTGCCATAGTTACACATTTTTGATGAATGAACAATAAAATCAATTTTGGTTCACAAAGATTGAAATTGGTATAGCTACGTAGACAATTGTTTCGGGTTCAGCTAATAACAACTTATGACTGTAAATCATGCTTATTAGGAAAATTCACTTGTGTAATCTATGTTTAACAATTTTCCAATGTCACAGCCAGCGGATGAGATCATGAGTTCGAAGCTGAACCCAAAACAAGTTGGTTCTCTTAAGATGGTCTGCTAACTTTATTATTATGTATTATTGTTTGATAACGAATTCAAGATATCAACTACTTATTCATCAAAAACATATAATTTTTGTCAAGAAAACAAAGCAAGCGACGAACTCAAATTTTTTCTATGGAAGCGACTATAAATAGATGTTTAGGAAGTAAGCACTTTCAGTAATTTATTAACTCTCGACAGAACAGTTCAAAATTATTTTTGTAAATCCTTTTTCTCTGCTTGGGTAAAGAAACGAACGTAAGTGAATTTATGGTCAGACTATGCAGTTTGGTGTGGTGCTTTCAGTGAAAATTTAGAAAAATTTGCGTTTTTCTTTAAAATTTTATAGAAAAATTATTTTTTTTTTAAAGGTTTCAGCATTACCCAAAGAGATGTGTGACTCTACGGGATACCAGGCAGCTGTTGACTGAATTTTATGGATTTTGTCTCAGCTGCCCTAGTTAATTGGGCTTATTTAAGAAGATGGAATATATTTAAGAAGATATAATACTATATGTACCGTACCATGATATAATATTGTACATCTGCTGAGAATCATTTGTTTGTAAGTATTTATCGAAAAATCTATTATTTTAAAGTTTATTATGTAATATTGAATTTATCTCTACTCTTTACAGGTATATTTTGTATAGTGGCCACCAGATCAAAACTGTATATCTTGTATAGTTTATTAGAAATATATGGGAATGCATTCGACACAATATTTAAAACTGATATTGGATATATTTATTTATTATTTTTGTGCTGTAATTGAAGTTTTTTTCGAAGGTGATACAGAAATCTTCAAATTTTATTTATAAAACTATTTTTCGGTTCAAAATGAAATTTGGAGATTTTTAGGCAGAAGTGATTTTTGTGTCATCCCCGAATATGGGCGAAAAAAATTATACTAAGTAAATAAATGAAAGTGTTGCACATCGTTAGCTAATACTTTTAGGCAGAATTGAGCCTTAAAATATAAACAATATTTTAAGGTAAAAAGTGGTTTGGTCTTCAACTGTTCAAGCGCACAATAAATGTACTTGTCGTAAATGAAGTCTTTGAATGATTTGCCAACAAATTATATATGATAAGCGAGAGAGAGTGAGAGAGAGAGAGAGCATAAGAGAGAAAAGAGAGTGTAAACACATGTGCATATTTCCGCTAGCATGAAATTGTTCTTGTTTTTTGCTGGTTCGTCTGCTGCTCCCTATCTATTCTTTTCTCTCCCTCACCATCGTAATTGCTGAACTATAATTTTGATAAAGATAAGGTCGATGGAAGCAAAAATCTTTGTATTACAAGTTTGCAAATATAAAAAAGGAAAGTATTTTTTCACCATAAGAATACAATGCAACAATCTAAGTTGTAATATATATATGACTATAATCGGAACGATCGGTTGACTCCGGGCCGGATACAGAACGCTCTCCTCTTTAGGCGAAAATCGTATGTATTATGCTGGTGACTTGTAATTCATTTTATTTTTGTGATTATTTTGCGCCATAATTCCGTAGTTGTGCAATAAATTGTAAATTCTTGTGTAGTTTTGCAAATATAATTTCTTATTACACAATAGCTGCCTATATTGTTTCCAAATCGGTTGGGTAGTTTATGCGATATTAGCCCTAAAAGCCATAGCAACATGGGGTAACATTTTTATAATGTATAAAACTATAACTGTCGCCTGAGGTAGGAAGATCTGGGAAGCGCCAAAATTTAAGTAGTAGCAAGATATTAATGAACTCAAAATGAGTATCTTTGGTGCATTGCATAATTATTATACTCGTCTTAAAAGATAACAATTTGTTGGGATTGTCTCTTACGAACATTGCTTTCTTTAAAGCTGAAATAGATGTCAGTTTTGTATCAGTTTCTGTACTTTTGATTCAGAACTTGTGTATTTTTCTTTCTGTGCATATTAAATAATATTGTCGTAATGTGTTTATCAATGGTTACAATTAAGTAGGAAATTTCAAAAATAATTTAAAATGCTTAAAATTTGCGAAACTGAAATTTATTTTGTTCAAAAATGTTCGTCAAATCAGGTTTCATTATTTTACTATTGTTGTCCTTTGTGGCTTTAAGTAAGTAAACTAAGACTTTTGAGTGCAATATTTATATTTCTAATTACTTTTAAGAGTTGTTAATATAATATATATGTAATTTTTGTATTTTCAGTATTTACACGGAAAACTGTCAGTTTAAAGGAAAAGCGTCGGATCAGGCACTTGAAGAAGCTAGCGAGAAAAAAGCGTTTGAAGCGCAGCGTTAAATCAACGTAAATAATTGCAAGTGTTTAAACAATTTTTAATAAATCAGTACAACAGTATTAAGCATAATCGAAAAAAAATCGATTATTTGCAATTAATCGATTGTGTTTATAAACAATACTCGTACAATAAAAATAGAAACAAAATACTTTAAACTCAGAACTGATTCAGAACACAATTGATTATTGTACAGCAAAATCGAACAAATAATTGCTCAATTATTCCAAATAATCGATTTAATCTATGTTTTTTTTTGTTTTTATTTTTAGTTAAAGTGCCAGTTTAACCCTCATCAATACTATATTGAAAGCTGTTTTGAGTAGAAAATAGTCATATTTTGTTTTTTAAGTAAATATGTTAGGGGAGAATATTATAATACTAGAGTGTGCCCAATTACATATAAACCTATAACCACATATAAACCTATAACCAATAAAGATTATGCATTTTACGTCAGAAGAGGCTTGCAACAAAGCGTGTAAGAACTTTTAAATATAAAAGAACTATGTACATAGAATAATTAATTTGTGTGACTTTTGATCGAAAAATAAAATATTACAATAGTTTATTTCTCTAGTGCTGTCATTCGAGTGTATGTAGTTTCAATTGTTGTATTTTTTCCAAGTGGTTTGCTACGTTTTAGTCGCTTTTGCAGTGAAGGACACACTTGCCTACTTGTGAGTACGACGTTGAGCAGGACTACTTCATCATGGTACTTGGTAGCGCGGTAGAGCAGACCGTAACAGGCATAGCTTGATTTTAAATTGCAGCAGTCGACGGGGCGCATAGTATACATTTAGGCGCACGGCCTAAGCATGCATGCACGCATGCATGTATTTCTAGGTATATGCAAGTCGGTCCAACTATCGTAGTTTGCACAATAATTAACCATAATTGCAGGAAGTGCGGAGACAATGTTGGTATGCACGAATGCTGGACAGAGCCTGCAACTGTGCTATGCATTTTCACGACATCCATATGCACAAGGGTATTTCGCTGTGTTTGTGTTGATGTTGCACGTATGTCGTTGAAAATTATAATCCGGTTTTTGTGGTTTCTAGTTGTGAGGCTTTAAATCAGTGGATTTAATATTGTATTTAAAGCATGCTTAAGATTTTGCAAACTTTAGATTTCAAGACAATGCGCAAAGTCGATGAACAATGAGCACAGAACTTATTCATTCGTACGCAGTTATCATTGAGATCCTTATTACAGTCATAGTTGACTCGTGTCAAACGCTGACCTAGGCTCAGCATCGCCTTGCTGAAGGTTCTTTACATTGGCGCCCAACGTGGGTTTGTTATAAAACATCAAAATACTCTCACTATTCTCTTAGCGTTCATCTTTGCATATTTCAAGCAGCTCATGTAAATGATTTCGACTTGTTTGTGTGTATAAGCATTTAGTTTTTACGACCAATGTTAATTAACAGGGTGTACCGAAAGTCCGTTATCTTGGTGCACCACGTTGGGCGCCAATAAAAAAAAATCTTCGGCGAGGCTAGGCGAGTCTGAGCTCAGCCCAGCATTTGATTCTAAATAACCAAAAAAACATAGTTTTAAGTGCATTTTACTTAAATTATTTTGTCGAAATTTCAATACTCTGTACTCAGTTGTTCAACAGCTGCTTAATACATTTCAGCTACAAATCTTAGACACTCTATATAGTTTGTCCTTATACAAAGGTACAGTCATACATAAAAGTACTTATTTATTAGCTAGACTATTACATATCGAACTTTTTTAAATACTCGTAGCAGGAATGCATTTTTACAAAATTGCAAATTCAATTTATTTTAATTTTATTATCAACGGTTATTACAAAATTGTATTTGAACATTTTCTGTGCCCTAAATACAGAGTTAGGTTATTTAATATGTTCATCAAAGAAGCAGTCATAGTTCTATCTTTGAACCAACTAGCAGATATTAGAGCCGACCCGGATAGTAAGTGTTCGGTTTAACAGAAGCTTCGGTTTAACAGAAGTTAACACTTTCTCTTTCTCTATTTTTTTTGTGTTAGTTTTTATTTCTATCTTTAGTAAAAGAACTATTAAAATGTTTTCACAAACCAGCAATGGATTATTTGGAGAACTGTTTTGGGCGACAAAAAAAAAAAAATTATTTTACTTTGATAATTCTCAAAAACGATGCCGAACCGTATTAGTATGTCAACCACCAGACTGGATAATTTTTGATGAGTCGATGAATTTTAAGTCTCTGCAGGAATGTCGAACAACATGTAAGATATTCACCAAGAAACCTGGATCTTTAAAACGTTTCAAGAGACCCGGAAAGAGACCTCGAAAGAGACCTGGAAAGAGACCTGGAAAGAGACCCGGATGGAAACCTGGAAAGAGACATGAAAAGAAACCTGGAAAGAAGAGGTCAGCTGGAATGAAACATCAGACATTCATTAGCTCAAGTGGTGAGTTTTGTATAATAAAAATGATTCGTTCTGGTGATGATGCGTTCAAATTGAATTTAATTTCTTTGCAAAATTTAAAAAACTGATGTGTTTTGTTATAGCACAAACAGAAAGAGTTTATGATCTAAATGATGTGTAGTATTGACATCTAGTTCGTCGTTGTCCAGTATGATTAAAATGAAATGAAATGCTTACTGAATTTGTTTTCTCCACGCAAGTTAATTTAACGTAACGGGATTTGGTTTTGTAATTAGCTTGTTTATTTGTGAATTTGAACTTCGCCAGTTTTTATTTTTGTTTTGAAAAAACTGTTCATGTCGTAACTATTGCTATAGAGCAAAGTAGGACTATCAAATGTGTATGAAATACAAACATTTCTTTGTCAGACCGCCAAAGATGCATAATGCTCCACCACAACAGCTCTCATACATCGGTTTATACAAGAGAGTTTTTTAACACTTAAAACATCGAATTGATGGAACATCTGCTTTAAAGTCTTGACTTAGCAACCAATGACTTCATATAAAAAATTAATAATTAAGCGACAATCTCACATTAAACATTTGTAACACACTCCTGGTGAGACTGAGTCCAGCACAGCCATTGAACCGGAGACAACCGAGACACCGTTACCTTGGTGTCCCACGTTGGGCGCCAATGAAAACAAATCTTCAGCCTTTAATCCGAAATAAACAAAAAACATAGCTTTAAATGCGTAATAATTAAATCATTTGTCGTAGTCTGAACAACCTGTGCTCAGCTGCTTAACAGCCGTAACGGTATATATATAACGGTATATGTATATAATACTATATTTAATAGATTTCAGTAACAAAACTTAGATAGTATATAAAATTTGTCTATATACAGTATTATAGACTATTAAATATCATCGAACTTTTTTTTATACTCGTAGCAGGAATTAATTTTTACAAAATTGCAAATGCAATTTATTAATTTTATTATCAACGGTTATTACAAAGTTGTTTCGAACATTTTCTATGCCTAAATTCAGAGTTAGTTTATAACAAAATTGTATTTTATATTTATATTTTATATGGCCTAAATTCAGAGTTAGTTGATCTAATATGTTTATAAAAGTAGCAGTCATAATTCTACTTTTCAACCAACTAGTAGATATTAGAGCCGACCTTGAAGGTAAGTGTTCGCTCCAACAGAAGCTTTGGTTCAACAGAAGTTAACACTTTCTCTCTCTCTCTCTCTCTCTCTCTCTCTCTCTCTCTCTCTCTCTCTCTCTCTCTCTTTCTCTCCTTCTCTTGTTTTGTTTTTATTTCTTTATTTCTTTATTTGTCTTTATTTCTTTAGAAAAAGAACTATTAAAATGCTTTCACAATCCAGCAATGGCACATTCGGTGGATTGTTTTGAGGGACCCACAAAAAAATTATTTTACTTTGATAATTCAAAAAGGAAAAAATGCCGAATCGAAAGAGTATGTCCAATACCAATAGCGAAACCCATGGAGTCGATGCATTTTAAGACTCTGAAGGAATGTCAAACAACATGTAGTGTATTCGGCACAAACCTTTAAACCTTGTAACCATTAAAAAAGAAACATGACAAGAAACCTGGAAAGAAACCTTGGAAGAAACCTGGAAAGAGACCTGGAAAGAAGATGTCAGACAGAATGAAACATCCAAAAAAATATTAATATATAAATATCTGACATTCATTAACTCAAGTGGCGAATTTTTTTGTAATAAAAATGATTCGTTCCGGTATGCGTTGAAATTGAATTAAAATTCTTTGAAAAATTTATAAATTTGTTGCGTTTTGTTATAGCACAAACAGAAACTCTTTATGATCAGAGAGTTCAACAATTTTCGCGCACTCTTAGAGTATTTAGAACATTTCACCGATTTCAAATTTAAATGTTAATGCTACTTTTATATAATAGTATTGATTTTTCTATATAGTCTATAAACAACTTTTAACTCATTTATTTCATTTATTTTCTCATTTAAATTCAACTTTGGCACTTTTGCTGTAGGCGTTGGGTGTGCATGGCATACTTTTTAAGAGCTGTGCAAAGTCTACTTCCGCTTATGTCTTCACGCTTCATTGCTTCCGTTCGCACACACACACACACACACACACACACACACACACACACACACACACACACACACACACACACACACACACACACACACACACACACACATACACACAAACACACACATATACACAGGCACAAGATATGCCATTGTATAAAAGCACACACACAGATTTTTGGCCACAAGTCCTTTTAAATCGATGCTTCCCCGCTTGCTTCCTGTACCTGTTTCTCATCGGCCTGCAGTCATCAAAAATGGTCTTTTGGCTTTTGTTAGCATGCAGTGGCAGCGTGTGCGAGGAGACGGCATTTTATGTGTTGGAGGTACCAAAAGATGTTCGAGAATCGAATATTTGAAATTCCCTGGCATGAATTTTTCAACAGCGACGTCACTGTCCATGACTGTTAATATATATAGTATTAGTGGGTGTATGTTTATGTATATTTTTAGTCTGTGCAGCTAGCGGAAATAAAATGGTTGAATCGGAAAAGTAACGGCAAACGATTCACATGGTTGTCCTTCTCATGGTCCTCGTTTGTCGTTGTCGTTTTTGTCGTTTTTGTCGTCTGCTTGAATTAATCTGTGCAAGCGCTTCGTTGCAATGTTAAAATGGCCGCCGTCGCTTCCGTTTCCGCAAACCGCCATTGGCGAGAGCGAAGCTTTAAAAATGTATTTTTTTTTTGTTGCTTTTCGGCATTGATTGTTGTAAATTGCACGAAAATTGCTCTGTTTAATTGCTGTCATGAGTGTTGTAAATTGTTACTTTAAATTTATATATTTTAAATGTGTTTTTTCGGTTTGCTTTGCTTTTTTTTCTTTTTTTTTTTTTTTGGTTTTTTAGAACAGCAATCGATCTTTGGAGCTTATGTAACTTTAAATTGGGTGTTTATTGGTAGCAAAACTTCGCTTTAAATTGCTTTAAAGTTTTAAAGTTACTATTATTACATAGCTAGCTACTTTTTTTGTTTTGTTTTTTGGAAAAGGGTATTCATGAATAAAAGCACAGACCTGTTCCGGGTTTCACTTTCGGGAAGATTTTGTGAAAGTAAATTCGGTAAAATAATAATTTTTTCAGTTTGTGAATCTGCCTCATAGACTGGCAATAATCTCAATGTGATCACTGAGCTTAACGGAAAATATGTCGTTTCACAGCAAATTGTTCAGTGGAAATTTCGGATGTAACTTCGGATGGTCTTCAGAATTTCAAGCGCAATATACGAATTCCCAACTGAACGAGCTTCCAGGATACACTTAAGCAACACTTAAGGAACTCGTTCAGTTGGGAATTCATATTTTGCGCTTGTAATTCTGAAAGACTTCTTCTCGAAAAATCTTCTCGAAAGTGAGAACCGGAACAGGCCTGATAAACACTCTTGAAGTTGGAAAAAGAAAGTGTCATCAATAAAATTAAATGATTTTATTTATTTAGTCAAGTTTGATTCAACGGTTAAGTCGGAGTTGATTTCTGCGATGATTTCGTTTGGGGGAAGCCGCTTCATCCGAAGCTTTTTATTAGCTTCCTTCGACGATTCGCTGGATTAAATGACAATATTTCTGTCAATTGAAAATCATTGATCAGACAGAAGTGCAAGCATTAGAACCGCTTTGACCAAGCCGCAAATATGTCAAATTTCAAGCAACTGGGGCACAAATCACCCGACTCTAACCTAAATTTTCATTTCATTTTATTGATTTTGAATTAAGTGTTATTTTGTGAATTTTATTTTTTCTCCAACACTTACTATCAGTCTCTCTCTGATTTATAAATTCATAATTATTTTTTGATATAAACTTCAAATAAAATTTCTCTTAAATGTCTTTTTAAAATATTTCAAACTTCTCCCGTCATCTTCACAGCCTGCTATGGCATTTGCAGATGGTGCACCAGAATCTCTATGCTGGCTTAAATCCGAGCATACACCACCAATCTGGAGTCGTTTGCGCCGTCATAATGCTGCTGCACGTGCACGTCATCTCTCGATTAGTAAATTCAAAGCATATCACATTGAAATCGATGGCTACCTCTGGTCATTGTGGGGCAATCTACATCCGGAGGCGCCAGTCTTCAGTAAACAAACACGTGGACGTCAATATTTGGCCTGCTGTGTGCTGGCATGTTGTGCAGCGGATATGTACAATCTAATGGATTGGAATGCAGAGCTATTGGATAGCATTGTCTCGAGTGGTGATCGTTACTTTGCACAGAGTATTAGAACAATCAAAGAACGTGATTTCAACTTTATGCTGGAGCATTTGAATTTGGAATGCAAATTGGGCAATATAGGCTTTATTGTGCATCTGGAATTTGTTGCCTACGGACAGTTGTATTGTGTGCCACAACCGCAACGCATGAATTTGGCAACAGCGCTGATTTATTTCTTTAATCATTTCCAATATGGCATACTGCAGTTGGCAGGCCGTGCACTGGCATTTGGTTATGCGCCAGGATTTGCCGGTGGCTATTTCATGTACGATTGCCAGTCGAAGGGTGCACCACTCTATCCAAACAATCAGGGTGCTACGTATGTGCTGCGTACGCGAAATCTACAAATGCTACTCTACTGTCTGGTGATAACTTTGAATGTACGCAGAACTAATGTGCAATTCAGTTTGCATAAGGTGGAAGTGCTGCGCAAGGGTGTACAGATTATTGCTAAATAAAATGTGAAGAAAAGTTTGAAATGGCCAAAGTATTTGAAGTTGAGAAAGTTGGTAGATATTTTTGCACTTGTAAAGTTTCAGAGCAAGAAAGTTGAAAGCTTAGTTTAGCCTTGCTGAAGGCAGCTTCAGTATGAAAAGTTTTGAGGCACTTTAAATGTGTTGACATTTTTAGATTTTAAATAAATTTTTTTCTAAATGAGAGTTCAAGCTAACTAAGTATAGCTAAGAATGGTACAGTGGAGTAAGTTGGACACCAATTTTGAAATAGCTCTACCATTTGATCTTGGCGCGTTCCGGTGGTTCAAATATGTTCACTCTTTTTTTGTCTGTTATCGTTACTTTTGTCTTATTTATCGGACAGTTCATGCATTTGCACAAACGCAAACTAAACGCATGAAAATTATGAATTAGAAGAAAAAATTGAATGTGTGATGAGCGCCGTCCCAGTAAAAAAAACTTTTGTTTGTTTTCACTTTGCTTTTGCTTTGGTTTGTTATCGAAATTATGAAGTCAAGTTGGCAGCTATCTTTGAAATATATATATATTGCTTGGTCGAACTAGGCAATACGTTTATAGGCTTAATAACGGTCGTGGCATTGAAAGTTGTGATATAGTGTGAAAAAATGAACTATAAAGATATAGGCAAGTCGTGAAAATGGCCGTTAAATTAGTTCAGTTTAACGATAACCAATACATTGTAAATAACTTAATGAAATTATAAAATTTTCCCAAAGCTGTCAATCGCATAAATCAAACAATATTATAAATTAACAAAAAAAATCAAAGATCAAGATAGAGGCTCTACCTATAAATCAAATTAAATCTGACATTGACCCAAGCAATAATTTTACGCTTCCGCAAAGAAACGTTGAAATTGCCACGATTTCAACATTCAATTATAAAATAATCAATTTCAATAAGCGGCATGTGCAGAATCATACATTGAACTTAAAATAGCATTACTAAAATGAAATTATGCAAATAAAATATTGTACATACCCATTTATGGAGCATGACTGTTTCTATACTATGCGAACAAATTCTGACCCACTAGCATTGAACTGAATTTAATATCAAAACGTGTGCGCGAAGTCTATAATTGCAAATTATGGAAAATCAATTGAAAAATTTCTTTAAATTAAAAAAAAAAAAAAAAAACCATCTAACTATAAAATTTATTGTATTTATAATTAAAAAGCTGCACGCACAAGTGAACTAATTAAAGTCGTTTAATATGAATGGCAACAAAGTAACTAACATTTAGAGAGATATACTCATACTCGCGTATATATATATATACAAATCATCTAGTACAAATTATCTATAACTATTCAACATCTGTTCATCTTCATTCGCAAGCGGCAAACGGCTAAGATGTGTCGTGTTGTCAATGCTCGAGTTCAATTAATCAGCAGAGCTCAGACTAAAATGAAACATTCTATTCGGTTTTGTGTTGGCGTGTGAGTGGTTTTTTTTTCTTTCTTTCTTCTTCTTCTTCTTCTTTTGCCTATGTTCAAGTGAAAGACTCTTAAAGCGGCTGTGGCGACAGACGTCAGGTGTATTCATTCGGAAATTGACCTCGAGTCAGACACTAGAAAGATTTTCGTTGCATGTCGCCCTCAATGTTGAGTTGACAGTAGCTACTAGTAGCCAATATTACTGCCATGTCTGGATGCTCGTAAATCATCGTCAATATACAGAGAGAAACATCGTCGTTGTCATCGCCGTCATCATTTTTAGCATTATTATTCCGCACGTCAGTATCAGCTAGCCTCGTTGACACAATCAGCTTCGGTTTCATTACGCGCAGAGGCAGCAACATCATCTGATCCCAGCAGCAGTGCTCCCTCCAGTGTCAAGCAAGTACTTTCATGAACGAGGTTGGTTTATGATGAAACGAAAGTGGATGGGTGTCTGCATGAAGAAGTTTCTTATTCGTTTGACCATGATTAAGGGAGAGTAAACCAAAGAAAAAACAAATGCATCTGTCTTTTCTCATTTCAGTGAATTGGAATTCACAGTGTTAGTTTTCGAGCTCAAGAACTAACTTACATCTTCATGTATATAGGTAACGATTAACTCAGGCAGCTTGTACAGTACTGCGGAAGCAATTGACTGTATCTTAATGTGTAATGTTATACAAATGCTTAGCGAACGCTATGAATGATTAGCGATTTATGTAAAAGACTGTTTTTTTGAGTAGCAGCTCAGTCGACGAACTTCAAGAGTTTAAGCATATATCTGTTAGTAGGGAAGCTACTTATCCAAGAATACTTTCTCATAGATCAAGAATACTTTCTCATAGATCACTACTGAGTACTATTCAGTATCCATTACCAGAGGTCAACTAAGAAGATCCCGGATGGAATGTTATAATATCACCCATGGTCAAATTCAGATCATAATAGTGAGGAGAGCGGAGGGGATGTAGTATTACATGTGACTCCAAGCGATAGAGTTGAGTTCCACAAATAAATTACATCCTGTAAAATTAAAAAAACAATATTCTATTAAATTTCCCAGTTCTCCCAGTTCCCCTAGTTTACCCAGGCTCCCCGTTTTTCCGCCACTGATATCTCCAAGCATCCTTGGAAAATGATTAAGCTTCTTTAACTGTATCAAACTCAGATACATAGACTTTTTTGGTGCTGGTTCAGTTACATATTCGATACAGGTAAGAAGTCGAGAAAATATTTTATTAGGAGAACAGAAGCATCTGGTATAGACACTTACTGGGAGAGTAGTTCTGCGCTTAAAAATTTGATGTTCACTAATTAGGCATCTAGACTTTTGAAGCACCTTGATATGTATCTACTTTTGAGTATGTAATTCAAAAAACGTTGTAAATAATTTTTTCAGATTAAAAGAAGAGATGAATTCTGCGGACAATACTTTTTCTTTTTTTAATCGAAATTTTATTTATGTTAATACATCGATGTATAGCGTGACGTATATCGATGTGTTCCCAATCTACTACGAAGGGAGTGCATTCCTCTCCTAGTGAGGTAAAGTAAAGCAACAGTCAATTTAAAGATGTTTTCTTACCTTTGAAGAGTAAAGCACACACTGCAGAGGGCATTTAAACTACAAAATTGAATTTGTTATTAGCAAAATGAGTTTTGAAATCAGATTCTTGCAAATGAGATGATATTTAAAACTTGAATTGGGAGTTGTATCTCAACGAAGTAAAAGTCATCCATTTTTTAAATTTTATACAGATATGGGTTCATGAATGTTTTGGCTTCGATATTAGCGAATTCTACGAAATAATATGAAAGTGTGTTTATTGTGACGTAATTAAAAAACGGCAACTTTTTGAACCAGCCTCTTACATCAGCCGATAGGTATTGTAGTTTTATCTTTTTTTTTTTATACCAATCTGCTTTTTGTATCTAATTTTGTTTTTGCATTCATGAAAATCAATTAAAAATACTCGAGACAGTGGTTGGGAAATTGATTTTCGGTTTTGAATAGACAGAGTGACTGCTGAGCGGGGGGATAAAAATTGCACAATAAAAAGAAAGCAAAATCATTGAACATTGTACTCATCGTCATGATGTCCGAGCATGTTGTATTAGCTCATTCAATTAAACGTAGTACTATACTATATTCGAACTAAGGCTGTTTCTACTACTGCATATAGTGCATTGATTTTAAATTGCATCAATACACTGAGAGAAAATAAATGTTTTTAAATTAATGAATGGAAAAAGAATGTTGAAAGGATGGAAGCCATCTGGAGAATAGCGAAGGTATAACTGATTTGTAATGTTTCTTCGACGAAGAAATTTAAGCACTATTTTCACAGTTTTATATAGAACTGAGTCAGAATTGACGCCACAGAAATGGGAATAGAAGCTTCTTTCGGTTCTCGATACTATTGCAGTCGAGGCTGCAACCATTCAGGAAGCTATGCACGTGCTAAGCTTGTATCTGATGAAAAAAGACACTGTATTCCTATGCTTAGATAGTCAAGCAGCGCTAAAAGCACTAGAACACTTGCAGAACATAACAAAAACCATATCTGAATGCCGAAGATCTCTTAACGAGTTGGCTCAGCCTTGTAGTATACAGCAAGTTTGAGTGCCAGGGTACAGTGACATCGTCGGAAATTGTAGAGTAGATGAGTTTGCGAGACAGTGTACCCTCATCCAGTTCCTTTCTAGTAAGATTTTGGTTGGGATGTGTCTGTCAATATGCCAAATGCTCAACAAAGAAGAAATTAACAGCACTGCAAATGGAGGCCTAGTTACGTGAGCTATTTTCAAACAAATTTGGTCAGTATACGACAAAATTAATATTTCCACTCTAATAGTTGTCTTAACCGGACACTGTCACTGTCACTAAGAGTCATTCAACCCAATCTATGTACAAGTGATCAAAAAAGCGAAGAGGAGGAGTGCTGACTGGCCATGAGTAGAAGGAAGATACGTGCATATGGGGAAGTACTTTCAAAATGTACTTCAGAAATCACCAAAATTTTGTTCGATAACGTAAAATGATACATTGTAACGTCCCAATGGCTGTAGAAGCAGCGTTCTATCCCCAAATAAGTTATTTCTCAGCACTCTGTGGTCTAATTGATGGTGTTTTTTTTTTATCACCGGCTTCTCCAACTAAACTAATCTAGCCTGAGTTATATTTTTTTTTAAAACTCTGTAGCCAAAGTCTAAAAAGGTATATTAAGTTTGTGTAAATACATATGGCAGGCAAAAGGAGGCGTGGCAGACGTTATACAGTAGATGTAAATTTTGTTGGATCAGCAACGGAAACTGAGTAATTTAGCAATGACCGTCTGTCCGTCCGTCCAGATCTCGGAGACTATAATAGATGCAGACTTAAAATTTCGATACTTAGAGTTTCTTTCGTCTTCAGATAACTAGTATTAATAAACATACCAACCCGACTTTAAGGGGTTGCCTATATACAAGCCTGGGCCCCATTTTTAAGATTTTGTATGAAAATTGTTTGCTTTTGTTGTTAATTACGCTAGAAACGCCATATTTGATGTATTTTACATAAATCCTACTAGAATATACCGCATAGATGCAGATTGGGCTACTACTATAAGGGGTAGCCCTCAAACAAACTTTCGCTGCATACTTTAATTTTTTTGGTTTTTGTTCTTAATTAGGCTAAAAATGCCAAATATTTCATATCTCACGTGAATCATTAAAAATAATCCATATAGTTGCAGATTGGACCACGTTTAGGGGTAGCCTCTACCCCTTCTCCTCCCCAGTTTTGAGTTTTTGTATGAAAATTTGTTTGTTTTTATATTTAATTAATTCTAAATTTTTTATCAATTCGAATAAATTATGCCGCAGATATCCAGCTCGGACTACTAAAGAAGGTACAGCGTATCTCTACGTCGAGCACACTTGACTGCAACGTGCTTTATTGTTTCTGTGTATTAATTCGTACATATGACATAATGCACAACATGAGATACATGGTATCTATAAGATACTTTATTTACATATACCTATGCAGATACTTTGTTTTTTGTTATCATTGTCAGTTACTTTCATATTTAATACAATTTGCGGTTCATTAAGTCGATTAATTGCGCAAACATATGTACACATGTATGTAGATATATATTTAGCGCGCGCACACACACACACACACACACAGTGTATCTCATAGAATAACAACGCTACTAATAACATACTATAAGTAAGTCATTCATGCCACAATTTAATGTAAATTTAATTGTGTATAAAATTGTTTATAGCACGTCAATTATCGATTGATCAAATAATTTTTTGTTTTTGTGTCAAACCACTTGAAACACTTGCCGCAGACAATTTTGGTCGTCAGATACAAATTTTGTTTTGCTACATTTTTACGCTTCACTTGATGTACTACTATAAATTTTGTGCAATATTTTTCCTGTGTGTTCAGCGTTCTGGAAATATGTTGTTGACAAAAATTTTGCAGCATGTAACGAATTTTTAAGCATTCAGTTTGATGGAGTTCGATGAAGTTCGATGAAGTTCGAGTTTACGTCAACACTTTCACAAAATCAAATTCAATTTTGCAAATAAATTAGTTAAATTTTTCGTTGAAACTTCCAGAAATTTCTCGTTTCATTGACATATTGAACACAAAAGATAAATAAATGTATGTTCAACACAATGAAATACAATTTCAAAATTAATTAAGCAAAGTAGTTTAGACTTTCTTTGCAAACTATTTTCTCAAAAAGTTTTTGCAAAAGTTTTCTTTCGTTTTTTCTTTTTTTAGTTTGAATAGCGAAATTGATTGTTTGTAAATGTGAGCTAAAATGAGTGAACGTTTAGAAAGCAATTGTTTAAGTGCTTTAAGGTTATGTAAGCTTTGATTTGTCAAAAATTTATGCGTATATATTTAGCTGTTTTTGCATAAAATAGTAATTTACTGCTTGCTGTTCGGAATGACAGCATCGTATTTCTGCTGGAACCACTTCATAGCGTCCTCCTTTGTCCGACGGTGGGGGAAACCAACTGTTCTGGCTTTATGCTTTCTGTGAGCAACGTTGTATTCTGGACGCCCTGGAAGAACGACGTAGAAATTCAGACCATAAATACCGATTGATGGATCTTACTTGAGGTCCAAATCGATGTGCTACTGATTACCGAAGCGAAATTTGTCGGTGGCCGAGAAGTTGTCACGATTTAATTCGTATTCGCGAACCTTTAAACCACGCTCCAGAATCTCATCGGCCTTAGCTCCGCGCACAGTGCAATGTACAGCAATTTTTTGCATTACGACGGATGTTAAAGGAGCGCACTGTGTACCTGGCCATAGAAAATACAGGCTGTTGGCCAGTTAGCTGCTCCAACACCGAAGCGGCGCGAGTAAGCTATAAGTATAGAGTTTTGGTTAAGATCATAACTAACTTAAGATCAGCATAACTTTGAAAATATATTCTTAAATTTAAGCTAAAGTTTCACTTTTATACCTATATTTCTTAAGCCAAATAAAAATAATCTTAGCATACTTGCGTACTATCTAACGGTACCATGCAATGGGTTGCTGGTTCATATCCGGCTCGAAGGACCCGATGAACAAGATCATTTAGCGAATACGATTATATTTTTTTTAAAACAGTGGATATGTTCAAAAACAGGCCTCGGGTATTTCAGGTTATTTTATTTCTTTTTTTTTATGAATAACTAAGCTATTTTCCGTATATATTAAGCGGTTTTTCATACATGGCAACATGGAAAAATGTGAAAATTCGGAAAGCGGGAATTTCAGCTTTTTTAAAGTATAATTCTGCTGTATTCCCGCTATAATTAACTTTTTTCTACATTAGTTCAGCTGTTTTTATGAATACCTCAGTTAGCTTTTTTTAAATGACAACATAAAATTCGAAGAAAAACAGCAACAATGATTGCTTAATTGAAAAACGCTTTGTGTATTCCACGAATTTCTATGATTCAATGGTAGCGAAAAGCGACAGACGTTTTACTTTCAATGCATGTTCTGTTGCATTCTTGGAAGTACAGCTCTCATTCATCTTCTGTGTATTTTTTGTTGCATTATTCCCTTAAAAACTGCGCCATTGCCTGGTAACGAACCGTTACTCGAGAGAGTGCCATTAGAGTGTCATTATTCCTTTTTTTAGGAAATATATATGTAAAAAATAAAACCTTTTTTTTATATAAAACTTATTTGGTATCTTTAACTTTTTTCAAGAAAATACTAACTCATTAATTTTTGGGTTTACAACTGGACCACTTTGAAAGTGATGTCAATGCGATTTGTATTAGCTTGCATAGGGTTTGCGGAAATTTACCACTGATATTTACGGCCACGTCGTCTGCATATATTATCATATGGTGGCCTTCCGCTTGCATGCACCGTTACAATTGGTTCACTTGTAGCACTCCTAGAAGACCAGAAATAATGTCTTCTTGCAGAAGAATGTCTTCTTGTCATTCTTGACAAATGTTCTGGCAGACGCCCCTCTTCATGTCGAACTCACCACCCTGCTGTTAAGCATGCTGCTATTAAGGTGAACTAGCGAGGCGTCAACCCCAGTAGCTCTCAAATAGTTGGTGATTGCGTTCGAGACTACGTTATTGTAAGGACTATCTATATCGAGAATTCTATCGAGGGCGTATTCTATTGTTGCTAACGATTTTACAATTATCGAATTTTAATCATTGCAGAGCTGTATCCATTGAATTGGTTTTGCTTCTACTTACTCCAGCTACTAACTATTCATCTATATCTAAATACATCAGAACACTTCTCAGAAAACTATTAAAATCTAACTTTGCTTGAATTTAACTTTGTCATTCAACTATCATTGTTTAGTCTGCCTTCAGGCGCGAACATATTCAATAAAACATTTTTACAAATATTTTGACCACTGTCAGCAATGCAATGAATCAATTAATCAATTTTCAATATTTGTTTCAGGACAAAAACATACTAAAAAACCAACAGCAGAATGACCAAATGCAAATATTTATCTACTAGAGTTAGTTATATATGAAGAGGTAGATATGTATATATATTTATATAGAACATACTAATATACATATATGTATTTTGATTGATATACACGTATACAATCAATATTGATTTGACTGCGCACCTTGTTCCAAGCAGTTTCACAGTGCTCAGTGCAACCGAGCAGCTAACTAAAAATATTGATATGCATAAGCAATGAAATATGTATGCATATGCATATATTTGTATAAAATTGTCACGAAGTGAGGGTCCTTTCGTATACTATATATGCTGTATATATGCTGTGACATGAATTGTCCTTCGTTGTAGTAAAAATTAACTGCAATGACAGCAGACGACAACACATATGAATGCATTGCATGCTTTTGGGCGTGCAGTAAGGAGTGTATATATATATATATATATATATATATATATATATATATATATATATATATGTGTGTGTGTGTCTGTATATATGGCGTAGACAGTGACATATCCTTTTGTATGTCCTTTTGCATTTTAAATTTCTCACTTTTATATTTCCCCCGAGCAGTAAGAAAGCCACTCACACACTTACTTTACTTTGAATTGTTTTTACCTGTCATTACAGTTGGTTGTCCGTCTGTCTGTCTGTCTATCTGTCTATCTGTCTTTATCTGTGACTGTGCGCACCTCTACTTAACTTCATTTTTTTTTTTAAATCGACTCAAAAATCAACGCATCATTTGTTGACATTTTAATTAAGTGCATAATGTCAGACAATATCGACACTTGTCTTATTGCGTAACTTATATAGTAATTAATATCGGACAGAAAGTAGCAGTGGTAGTTGATAGACAGCATTTCAGAGAAGGCATTTGGAGGTGATTTAAAATATGCAAAAATCTCATCTAATAAAGAACTGCATTGAATTAATATTGTATTGCTTATTCTGTGGCAAGAGTGGTAATCGACTTGACATGTCAAACCTCTAAGTTAAATTTCAGAACTTTGGGTTGGTCTGCAAAGATAACTCTTTTCCAGCTCACAAAGACATTGCCCTCACAATAAACCCGACACTTGCCAAAAATCGCAGCTATAGAGTTTCCAAAAACATTAACTGGTATAGATACAAAGAAGTTCACGACTCAGAAATTGGAGTGGTACCATTAGAAATTAGCACAGCCAGTGAGCTAGATAATGCAGTAAATAAATTGTTGGCAATAATTCTTGACTTCTGAAGAAATAAACCATCAACAAAATGTATTCGTGGTGGAACAAAAGATTGGCAACCATAAGAAAGCTGTAGTCCAAGACCCTTAGCGCTTTTAACAAAGAACTACGCCAATCTAAAAGATGATCATGTAGGACATAAATAGAAGGATTAGTGTTAGACATCATTTCTGTCATGGGCATTACCTATAGTATTGGAACGGGCAAAAATCTAATGGAGACGTGACTTCCAGAAACATTTGTGCTTCCTCTGGCAACTCATTTTCGGGTTTTCAGACTACCCATCCATAGGCTTCTGCTCAGCAAATTGTTCACTATCAAGCGAAATAGTATCATCGATATTACGGACTGATTAACCAGTTACCAGTGGACAATGAAGTTTTATCAATCATTCTCCAAAATGGCACTCAGCTTTATCCATTCTATTTAGAAAAATGCTTCAGTATTATCTGTTTTGAAAATTATTGATTTTTATATAAGAAACTCTCTACTGAGATCCATACCTTCAAATCAATGAAAACAGCTTTGCCTAGAATTACAAAAGATGGCACGATTTTGCCATCCGTAACATATCTGCGCACATATGCAATAATGAGCTCCTCCAAGAAAGAATCTACCCACCGTTTCTATGGTCAACAATCGTTGATGACTTGCTAGTTCTCCTGTGTTCTCTCAACAGTGTAAATACAGTGTGGATAGAAGATAATACAAGGAAATATGTACAATTTATCCAATTCACTTGTAGGTATATCAATTTCAAGAAGTGGCATTATTGCTAGGCGTCATCCCTTTAGAAATATCAAACCGTTAAAAATTCATGGGGTTTAAAGATCAAGATGACGCACTTGGTATACAAACACAAATAATCAAAGAAACTGTTATCCTTTTTATACTATGTTAAAGGGTATAGAAGTAATTAAGAGGAATGGCATGCATTTGTTTTTTCTCCTAAAATCAAGTTTTCCTTCCACAGAAGTGTGGGTGGCCAGGGCCAAGAATGACGGTGGAAAGGCACCTCTTTTCAAATGTTAAACGACAAATGATGAAATCTTTATCAATGAGTAATAATAATTTCATTGTGTTTATATGATATTCGAAATCAAAATTACAAGATCAACAATACGATCAACAAAAGCTAAAAGCAAAGAATTCCGTATTCAAAACCTTCAAATTGGTAAGTCGAGCCTGTGCTGAAGTTACTTGTTTTTGATGAGTTCTCTTTTTGACAACGATGTATCTCCATTGAAGTTAGTCACTGCAATGGACAAATAAATGCGAAGTACCATTTCCGTATGGAGAAAAGTTGACCGTAAATTGTTTTCTTTGATTATGCCATAATGAAATCTTGCCACTGGTTCCTAGCTAAGCCGTTCATAGACAATCGGACTTCACAATCGTAGACTTCGACAATACGGTAACTTGTAAAAGTTCGTTACCAATAGTTGATACCAAATATTGCTGCTAATTCGTTGTGTTAGCGACATGACTATGAAGTACACAACTAGGAGGAAAGCTTGAATGCAAAACTCATTTCCTGATGACAGCTGGACAGCGTGGAATTTTTTATAAATAAGTGGTTGCAGGCATACATTTGATTTTTTAATTCTCGAACAGTTTCCTGACGAGCCATTTTATTAAGAAGTCCGAAAGCTTCATTTTTTACAATGGCAAAGTTTTCAATTGAACGAATTCATTCTATGTAACTGGCAACCAGCATCATTTGATCTATGTTTCCTTCAACTATTAGGAGGGTGAACTGACAGTGAATAAGTCTGAGACTGTGTAATATTTTGCGTTTCTCGTGCGAGTTTAGATCTCTGACCATACTTTTGATTTCAATTGTAGAAGACAAATTACCGCTTCCCTAGTTTTCTTGTTTATATTTCAATAAACAAGAAAGCTAGGGAAGCGGCTGACAATAAATGGTTAATACTCCAAAATTAGTTAGAGTATTCCAAGGTTTTTTTCCATTATTTCTTGAGTAGATGTTTTCATTGGAACCTTGATGTACCACACCACGTTCAGCTAAGACATCATGTCATAAGCGGCAAATTAATGGAGATATCATGGCACAGATCATAGCATAGAGTGCTGAGGGATATATTAAACACTTGCGCCTAAATTAAGGAACAAAAGCCGTTGCCAGATAACGCTTGAGTTAAAGTTGCAACCACTTTGAACTAAATTAAGTGTGACCAAAACAAACTGCTAACTAGGTTACACTTTTCATTTCCTATTTTTTTTTTCACCACACAAATGTAAAAATAATTTTATAAATTACAAACTTAGCGTGTCTAATCAACCGTGAAGCCGGTACGTAACCAGTCACGGGGTCATACTATAACCACAAAACTTACACGCAATCAGCATATAAACGTGTTGTATATCTAACTGGCTCTCCGTCTGTCTGTCCGTCTGTCCGTCTGTCTGTCTGTCTGTCTGTTGCCTATATACGTCAATAAATAGATATTTGTGCATTTCCGTTCATGTGTCAAATATGTCAAAAACAGTCCAAAAATGTGTACGCAACACGCATAATTTATGTGATATAAAGTGAAGAGATGCTTCAAATGTGTCGCTTACATAAACTGTCTATATATCTACTTGCCACATGCTACTTTAGATCCTTGCAACATACAAACTACCCACACAGGCACACACACAACACAACACAACACACACAACAAGCTACGTGGCAAAGGTACTTAGTATTATGCTCTGTGTGTGACATTTTCATATTTTAATTGCAGTTGTGCGTTTCATATAAACTATATTTTATACTATTATAGTATATAGGTATAATCGACTATTGAATCGTTGAAGGATTTCACTTTTTTCATGTCATTATTGCATAATAATAGGATTATGCATTTCAACTAATTAATATGTACAATAGTTAATAATAATGTTAATGATATTTGATTAAAGTATTTGTACATTGTTTTTATGTGACTTCCGTTTCTGTTATCCTTGTTAAAACATAAAAAGAATATTAATTTATTTCAATTAATTATGCATTCACATATTCTATGGCTGATTGGTGTTATGTGTACTTACCTATGTATATAGTATAATGAAATTGCAGTTTATTAATTCATTCTGGGAAAAATAAGTACACTTATAAGAGTTATATACGAGTTCAACCTGTTTATAACCTTAAAATGTATCTAAATCATCGTGCCGTGCTTTTTTTTTTGCAAGAGAAACAAACAACACTGTGCTTTGTTTGCTCCAGTGCGGTACTACTGAATTCACCGGCCACCAGAGGCGTATACCAGTCCGTAGCAAACATTTTTGTTTTCTGAGTACTCGATGAAAAACAATTCGTGCCGAAAGGTCTACAAATACCGGGGTCATGTCAGTTGATGGAAAGCTGAGAGTCATTTCCGAAGTAATTTACTGCGTAGAATCCGAATACGGTGTCGGAATTGGCCCAAAACGTCGGGATTTTGAGATATTTGAGGTTATGTACCCTGAAACATCGTTATCAGTTTACAGTGCACTAAAAAATTATTTTTGGTTGACTGAAATGTTACACTTTTCCGTTCAGTGTGTAAACTCTCTTTGTCTAACTATTTGCTTGCAAATAAGAGAGCAACATATGCCGTTATTAGATATGTGCATGGCATGATCGATAGTGTAGAGAGAAAGGGAATGTGAGAACTTGCTGCTTGATAAGTGCGATGAGTACGTGTTGCTATATTGACACAAACTGCGAATCTACAGATGTACATATTAGTAAGATAGCTAATTTAAAGTTCCAACATTCCTAATGGTAGCGAATTTACTAAAGAGAGTTAATGCATTTGGCAAATAGGCCATGTAAAATTTAAAATGTTCAATTGAAATGTCACGTGACAGCTCACCTTTTATTATTATTATTATTATTATTTTTTTTTATACTGCAAGTTTAACGAAAACATAATGTAAATAACCTATCTCCAAGTGTATATATGTATGATAAAAGATAAATGAGCTACAACTACAACTACAAAAAAAAAAAAGAAAAACGGCAGAAAGAACAACCTTTTTGTAAATTTATACAGCAGTGCTAACCTTCAAATGTACAAAGCAATAAAAGTCTATGTCAAACCGCGTCAAAAAGTATGCAACACTTTTTGTTTTTGTTCTACCCATCTCTGTGTACAAAAAAGTTTTACAATTTTGTAGATTTCTGCCACTGCTAAGGCACACCACAATACACCCCTCTTAGCACCTTGCCACAAGCAGCTAATCAATTTTTAATCAAACAACAATAACAATAATCATCATTACAAGTTGCAACTACCAAAGAGTTGAGCAGCGCAACGTGCTGTACAACCTAAAAGTATGCAATGCAATACAAAATAGTGAGGCATGCAGTCAGGCGCAAAACAAAAGGACACAGCTTCATTTTGTATCTTCCTTGTTAGCGTCAGTCAAGGTCTAGACGCGGCAGCGGCAGCCACGCCTGGTTTAAAAAAAAAAAACAAAAAAAAAAACAAAAAACGAAAAAAAAAGAACACGAAAAAAAATAGCAAAAAAGCTTTTCATTTAAATTTTCATGTAAAAGTGCAATTCAACAAAAACAACAACGTCAGATGATGATGATGATGATGATGATGATGAGGCAATGTGGGTGCCGGAGCAGGCTGCAGGAAGTGTCAGAAGCTGTGGCAAGCGACAGCATAACCTTTCCTAATGAAAATTATTACCATAGGTATGAAAAACATTTGTCCTTACATCCTACTCTGCTGCTTCTTTCTCTCACTCTCTCTTTGTAATCTGCCAGGAAGCGTTTACATGTTTTAAGCTTTTTTTTACAAGCGCATAAAAGCTTATCAGGATGAGAGCAAAAGCTTCGTTGGCTTTTTTTGTGCTTTTCATTGAGCAGTGAGTTATTTGTATGTTTGTGCTTTGGAGAGTTTAAAAGAAATAGAGAGAGAGAAAGAGAGAGAGAGAGTTAGAGAGTAAGAGAGTAATAGAGTTCAAATACTACGTACGTGTGTTGAGCTTGCAAATTGCAGAGAGCGCTTGTTACTCTGTGTTTGTGTGTTTGAGAAAGTTAGAGAGATATATAGTTTCTAACGGTAAACAGTGTTGTATTTAACGGTACATTGTAGTTGTTTTGTAAAATGTAGCATAATTTTAGTAATATTTTTGATTTTGCAAGCTAAAATCTGTAAAACTCCATACATTTTCTGTGAAAAAAAAAACATTGAAATAAAATTAAATACTATCTAAGTAAGTTTCTCTCACTAAGCACCATATTAGTCTATGTGTATTAGTCAAGTGGTCAGCCGGAGTATAGAGATCGATGTCTTATGCAGCTCGATCAATGTTTTCTAAAAATAAGTAGCACAGGAGTACTATATTTTAGTTTTTGAGCGCAAAAAAGTGCATCTCACATATTTTCATGAATAACAATTTTCTGATCATTAAGTTTTGTTCGATTGTCATTTTAAGCGAACATTATTCTGAGCAAAATATTCCTAATAAAATGAATACGGTTTAATTATTATTTTGAATTCATTTTGTTCCCTTCTCAGCAATCCGTATTGGACAAATTTCCAACGCATCTTCCAATATTCCAAACAACACTTTCCATAGGGCCATTCTAACCGACTTCAAAAAAGGAGGAGGTACACAATTCATCGGAATCTTCACTATACTCTGCTCTGGATTATCAAGGGGATACTATGTAGAAGGAGGCGTAGAAACCCCATTAAGTATATTTTTGAACGTCATCAAAAGTCGAGTTATATAGCCATATCCGTCCGTCCGTTCTTCTTACGTTTGAACAAAGAGTTCTCAGAGGCTATAAAAAATAGAGGTCTCAAACATTCACCTGATATATACACAGATCAAGCTTAGACAAATTTTGGATGCACCGTTCCCAACGCATATAATACAACAATCTGTGTTTTAAATTACGTTGTAGATTAGGAAAGGTTATTACTTTGGCAGCCTAATATTCAGGAACCATTAATAATTTAATTTTAAATGTAATTTTATCAAATTTTATGGTGACTCGGTACGCTAAGTACTACTAAGTTTTAATAGACTTTTTTATATTTTAAATCAACACTAAAGTCTTAATTAGTTTTCAAATAAAATGCATAAATGCATAGGTAAGTTGTTTTGTAGTTACTAGTTCATTTGAATGCCTTTTCTACTACCTTTTTAATAAGCACACATGAATATCCTGTTTATTACGTGTAGATGCTCTCTCACTTCATAAAATATGTTCATAAATATTTTACACACTCTTTATCGCTCCATCTCTTTCCGGTATGTACACTAATACAGGCGCATACTAAAACCGGCATTTTCTGCGGGTAAACTCTGCAGGCGAAACAAAAGCAATGAAAACAACAACAACAACAACAACAACCACTACAGCATATCAGGTGACTCACGAACACGAGCGAGCGTCAATTGGTCTCAAAGGGGGTCGCGAGTTCATTTCATGTTAGGGTTTCATGTTAGGGATTAGATTGGCGTAGGTAGCGGTAAAATACGAAGCTAGAAGTTTTGCTCTGTCGCTCATTTATGCTGCGTGTTCTCTGCATGTGAATGAGGGCTTTTAACTTGACTTCGCTCTCTCTCAATTGCTCGTTTTGAATTGCGCTCATGCTTTGCTGCATTGTTGTTATTGTTGGCACTTTGCACACGTGCTTAGCTGTTATATTTTACAGTTGTACGTATGTAGTTGTGTGTGTGCGTTAGTTGTTTTCGGCTCTATACAGATCCAATCGAACAAAAACATACACACGTACACACACATACACATACAGAGAAAGTCAAATAGAGTACAGATAGATTCAAGTGCATTAGCATAAAGCGGTACTGGTTGTACAGTAAAACATGACTAAGTTGTACACACACCAATGTAAGATTGAGGATCATAAAGTTAATAAATCTTAATAAGTTCTGCAAACATTAAAGCAAATCTTTTTATGTAATTTTTGGTTTTGGCATGAATTTGAACATAAACAGCAAACAGAGTAGTTATAAATTGTTTTCTTTATAATTAAAGACTTTGTTAGATACAAATTTTTTTAACCATAATTTTTGTTGCACTAACATAGCTTAGCATAACCCCTTTCAAAACGGTTATATAGAAAAATGCATAAGTATTGGAATTTTCTTTAATCTATTTTTGTAGTTCTTTGCATTTGGTTTACATTTGGTCGACAAAATACTGCAAAAGAATCTGATTTCGCAACCAAATACATATGCAAAAATACTAAAATTATTATTTTTACACTCTTTGTGGGAAGACAAAAAAGAAAAGTAATAAAATTACCTTCAATTTGTTTTTTAGTTTTATTTTTGGTTAAAAAATTGGCATTCTCCAACCCCGTGTTGAATTTTTTCCGTACTTTTGATATACTAAGTATTTTGCCTTGGATAACATTTTGTACTAACAAGTTAGATTTACAATGTTTTCTATAATGACTGGACTATAAGTGTGAACCGCACATTTGGAAGAATGCCTAATTTATATTTCATACAAAGTTAGCTATAGAAAAAAATCTATGTATGCTGATGTTAAAAATGCCAACTATTTTTTTCCTTAGGAATATTTATAAATTGACCAAATCGGACAAACAATTTAAAAGTTATTCAAAACTCAATAAAAAAAAATTTTTTTTTCTTATTCTTACCGTGAAATTTTCGCGAATTTGCATCCAGTAATAGACGTTCCAGAAGCCTCAGAACGCTTTTTTAATTGTTCAACTGATGTCCTGGTCTACAGAGGACAAAATTACCTTATCGCATAAACACTGTTGATAATATGAGTAAATAAATAAAAAAATATACAATATGTTTAAGGATATCAGTTTAAGGATACAGTTTTTAAGGATATCTCAATTCTTAAGAAAAAAAGTGGGGTTTTTTGAATCTAGGCTCCAAAATACTCGTATATAGAAGAAAGTCTATGAGAATCCAAATTCTCGGGATGAGGCCAAAAATTATATACTTGTGTTATCAATTTTCAATAAAACGAAACTAGTTTTGTGCCAAGCGCAAATTAAATATTTGATTAGCTTTTTGTTGCATTATTATCTACAAATCTACTGTTTGCATCTACATAGCATATGCATACATAATTGCTCATCGGATTATTTTTCTTTGTTAATGTTTGTTCTATATAACTATGTATACGCATAAACTTATAACGTGACCCTCGCAACAGTTCATTTGCTAATATATTTCCATACATATATTCAAACTATAATATATACACATAAACTTTACATTTTTAAATAATTTTTCACATGAAAATGCTCTTCACTAACATGTCAAACAGTTTTTCATTCGTTACCTATTTTATGTTTTATAATACACAACCAGTTCATGCTCAAAATTGCACTAGTGCGGCACGCTGGCTGACTGAAGTTATCTTTGCGCAGCGGCATTATCGTAACCAATGAAGTTCTACTGAGGTGCGATTATTGCTAGTTGAAAACTTTAACCAATACTCCGCCATGGGGACGTGAAATACCGTCCACTAAGGCAATTTTTGGAAGCCCGAGAGGGCTCAGAATAAATAAATTTAAAAGTAGAGTAGTTATTATTGTACGATTGGTGTGTGTGTACATTGTGTGGACATTTATGAAACCAATTTGTGTTGCATAATTTGTCCATGATTTTTGTTTCGCCTCGCTCGCTCTTTTGCCTGTTTTGAATTCATCAAGAGGCGCTCATGAGTGAGAAGTAGTCAGGAACAAAATATTAGATTGGCAACCCCCATGACTTCAACTTGAAGTCATGGTAGCGCCTTCTAAATTAAAAAGTAAAAACAGTGGGTTTTATTTGATGTGTACATAAAAAGATATTTATATACAGTATCTATAAAGAGTGTGTACACAAAATTTATTCCGAACTTTCTGAAAAATAAATTATTTGTGTTGTTAATATATTCTATTCCTTTATACCGATTTAAAACATTTTGTGTCAACTTAGTAGGTACGCATTTTGAAATTCAAGTTATAATTCGCAGACAGTTTATGCTTTATATTTTATAAGTACACTCAATCGGCATATATAAATTATCTTTGCGCAGCGGCGATATCGTAACCAATGAAGTTCTACTGAGGTGCGATTATTGCTGTTTGAAAACTTTAACCAATACTCCGCCATGTGGACGTGAAATACCGTCCACTAAGGCAATTTTTGGAAGCCCGCGAGGGCTCAGAATAAATACATTTAGATAAAATTTTTTGAGGTTGTTGAGGGTGATACTTATACTTGTTTGTGAGTATCACTCCCACGTGCTCTAGTTTTCAAAACCGAATCAAGTGTTCGGTTTAGTTAAAATGATATGTAATTCATTTTAAGAAGAAGTTCGCGAATTTTATGGCTAATAGAAACACAAATAAATATAATAATTTTAATTATTCGTGAGTGTAAAAGAAATTGAGAACTTCGCATATAATGCAGCAAAATTTTCAAACGGTTCAAAGGCGGCTCTAATACTTGCTCTTCTATCTCAAACTTAACGGGTTACAATATATAAAATATGGCTCAAATCACACAACTGTATCCTACAAAAGACCAAAAAGATCAAAAACACATTGAGTTTTTCTGGCTGGCTTGAGGTCAACATATTGAGAAAATTTTCACTTTATGCTGAAAAAAAATGCAGGTCAGACACGTGTTTCGGACTCCACAACGAGTCACTAATGGATCGAGCAACAATTTGCTTATTGATAAATAGTAATACTTTTTTATAGCTTTTCTCGACATAGATAAGGTGTACCTTTAACAAAATATTCTTGCCGTGAAATATAGCTTGGTAGAATTTACTTCATATCAAGTCTACAATACATTGATTGTTTCAAATATATTTAAAAAAAAATGTATTAACTACTACTGATAAAATAACAAATAATTTTATTCTGTACCTAAATGGTAAAAGGATATACATAGTTTGTTGAAATGTATATAACAGATAGAAGGAAGCGTGGCAGACCCTACAAAGTATATATGTATAATGTTGAACAGCATCGGAACACGGGTCGATATAGACCTGTCCGTCGGACTGTCTATTTGAACGAACAGCAGATCTCGTATTCTATTAAAGATAGAGGCTTCCCATTTAGCTATATCGACTCTGCTTAAGTAAATCCTAATAAAATAGACCGCATATGTGCAGATAGGGCCACTAAAACGGTTAGCCCTATACAAACTTGCGCTCCATTTTAAAGTTTTTGTATGAGGTACAAAGTCGAAGAAGTCGAACACATTCGACTGCAGCGTTCTTTCGTGTTTAGAGTTGACTTTACCGAAAAAAAGCAACACGAACTTGAAATTCGTACTTATAAACGATGAAGTGTCAACTTTTTGAAAAAGTCGACTCTAAATTTAGTAGCGACTGAAGTTAATACTAAAATTTTGTATGTAAAAATGCTGTTTTGTGTTTTTGATTGCTGATAGTTTTTGAAAATGTAATTGTTGTGAAAATAATTACATTGCATTAGAAATAATTTAGAGTCGACTCTAAAGTAAGCAATTGAAACTTAATAAATAGCTACTTTATTAATCAGTCTAACAATGTGTAGTAAGCAGATGAAATTATGAATAAGAAGAACGAAGGCCAACTTAAAAAAAAACAAAAAAAAAAGAAAAAAAATAAAAATTCACACTCTAAACTTAACAGACTTCACTGTACTTATGTTGTTGTAGTTGTTGTAGTTGTTATAGCTATTGTTGTTACTGAGGCCTTCTGAGCATTGTTATTGTGCACATTATTGTGCTGCTATACAGCTCTGCTGCACATACAAGTAAAAACAATATATGCATGTACGTAAATATGTATAGTATATGTGTGCATGTATTCGTCTGTATCTATGTGCGAGCATACTATCTTTTTTAGCTTTCAGCTCCGACTCTCACAACGAAGCTGAGTCTTTGAGCTCGCGCACATTTCACAAGCGAACTCAGTTGGCCGCATAACGCGAAACTGCACGCTACACAAAAAAATTTTTTAAGCAATTTTAAGCCTAAAGCAGTTTTTTTGGGGTGCTCATTTATTGTAAAACTTACTAATAATTTCTTCAAAACACCCATATGTAGTGTGTAATTCGGGTAACAGTGTTTGACGACTGTGCAAAAACAAAATTAAAATTTTCGCATTTTAATTTTGCGTGCAGAGAAAAAATATTAAAAAAAAAAAAAAACAAATTTCAAAAAAAATAAAATTTAATAAAAAAAAAAAATATTTGCACAAATGTGGCAAAAAATTTAAAAATTCGTACAAATAACAGCAAAAAACAAAAAAAAAAGAGCGAAAAATTATTTACAAACAAAAATTATTTACAAACAAATAAATAAAATTGTTTTTTGTTCGCACACATTTTGTACATTTGTCAGATTGTTTGCTGAAGTGTTAAATTGTCTGTGTTTGCGTGTGTTTGTGTTACTGTGTTTGTGTGTTTTTGCAGTTTGTTTTTGCAAAAAAAGGATAATGAGCCTGCAAATTAAATAAATAGTAAAAAGAAATTATGCTAATAATAAAATATTGCAGCAATTTAATAAGCAAACATTAAGTAAAATAATTTATGAGATTTACAAAAATAAATTACTTTAAATAAAAAATAAAAAAAAGGAAAAAATGTGCTTGTGTTTTAATTAATTCAAAAAGCCAAAAAAAAAAACATAATTTATTAAAAAAATAAAAATTAATATAAACAAATCAAAAATTTGCAGCAATAATTTTGTGCCAGGTAAGTTCTTAAGTTTTTATATTATTTAAATTTAAATATATGAAAAAAGAAAGTTTTTAAATACATAAAAAAAAGAAAACGCAGCGCAAATCAAAGCCGTGCTACTTAACTCATTAAGCACGCTTTGCAACGCTTTACAGCTTCCGGAAGTAGCGCAGCATAATGGCGGCGGCAGCCATTACTCACCTTCAACTTCAAGCCAGCCACCTTCTCACACACATAGACAGATACACGCACGTATTAATATAAAACTACCGTTGCACCTATGCATGCATCTATATATGTACGTGTGTACGTGTGTATGTGTGTGTGTGTTTGTTCAGCTAGCCAATCAAAAATCGTTGTCGTCTTTGACATTGGTTTCGGTGCGTTTAAATGTCAGGGGCATACTCAATATGCACTCATACCCTACACATATAATACTCCCTAACACAAACACAAACACACACACACACAGAGACAGTGGCAGCAGGCACTAATGCGTCTCTCCTTGTAAATATTATTTGTATATTTGTTTGATGCGTGTATGCATGCCCGGGAAAATCACAGGAAATGCTGCATGCCAGCCAACCAACATGAAAAGTTTAAAAAGGATTTTCGTTTTTTTTTCTTTTTTGCTGATTTTACTAGTATAAGAAAACTGTTCTTCATTTTTTTTGGTTACTTATTTCTTTGGCTTATACAAAACTTTTCATGCTCATCATCTTCCTTGATGTCATTTTAGTTTTTTGTTGTGCATTGCCTGAAATACTTTTACTGAATTTCTGGCGCCCAACAGTTGCACATTGCGTCCTGTGCATTTTTCGTTTCTTTTTTTGACGCATTTCGTTTATTTCAAAATAACTTCTACAGCTATTTGATTGATGTTTGGCATTCTTTTTATAAACACATTGTGCATGTTGCTGTAGTTTGGCGTCATAAGTTTTTCTAAAGTTGCATTTGAGTTTCTTCTCAACTTAATGATTAAGTGGCAAATAGTAACCGAGCAGATAAGTTGTAATATGTCACATAAATATTTTCGTTTGTGCTCAATTAAATGTTAGGTTTGCTAGTTGTAAAAGTTTGGCAACGCCGCACACTGGTTTATAGGTTTTTTTTTTTTTCATCTAGATTGATCTTTCTGGAAGCTCCTTGGAAATGACGCCTCTTCAGTCTTCTACTTCTTCTACTTCTTCTACTTGTTCGAATCATCGGTTTTCAGTTTATTTGCCAAAACTTTGGGTTGTTTTTCAAACATGTCTTTTTACCTACTACTATATCTGTTGATTTGGTCTCCAACATAAATGATATTTAAGATCCGATTGAAGGTCCTAATGCGTACATACCAAGATGCTACCACGAAATTACACACTGCTTTGTTCTGCATCACTTGAATATGTTAGTTGCAGCCGTTGCATACCATATATCCACATCGGAGTAATAAGGCTTTTGTAAATCAATACCTTATTATTGTTTATTTATTTATTTACCGAAAATGTATTTGATTCGAATTAAATTTGATTTAATTACATAAAATTAATTCAATCTGAATTTCTATTGTTTTTGTTTATTAGTGTTATAGTTTATTTATTTGGCCAATCATTCGGAGATTGTTTTTTCTTACAGCCAGCTACTGATTTTTTGAAGCCTGTTCCGTCATCAACAGATTCTTCTTCCGTCTCACCATGCTCAAAGGCGCCTTTGTCGTCTTCATCATCGACTATGTCGCCTGTGTAGTAGATAATGACTTTAGGAATAATCCTTGCCCTCAGAAAGTGATCCATTTCTAAATCAGTTGCCAAAATTCCCTGAAATTCTTCGTCGATCTCATCTATGTTGGATGGAAATTCTGGCGAATCGAAAAAGTTAAAGAAGGAATCTGTTGGGACTTGCCTAACAATTGTGCGCACAGCTCCTCTCTCTTTATACTTCTGCTTCTTCCTAATGGTTTTGATAGTTAAGTTCATCTTCTTCTCCCAGTTCATAACACAAACCTTGCATTTATATATTTCGGCAGCTTCAATTGGATATTCCTCAACCAAAATGGATTTGAGGAAGCATTGTTTTGTCAAAATCGAATTGGAGAAGTATTCATTTTTATCAAAATGGAACGCAAGTGTGCATGAGTGCTCTTCATTATACAAAATGTTAATGTCCGTAAGTTTTCTGGGCATCGGCTTATCATGATCCTTTACCATTTGGGTTAATATTTCCGAGTTGCGGAAAATGTTGAACCAAAAGTTAGGAACACCTTTTGCATTCTCTGGGATGGTTTTAAATTTCTTCAGTGCTTCTTTAAATTCAGAACTCTCTTCGTTTTTTGAGTCCTGATCTTCCTTCCAAGAAGTGGTTTCATTCGGTGGATCTACAGCGCCATTAAAAAAATCGGCCTTAAGCTTAAGATGAAATGTGTATTGTTTAGTATGACAATGCGATTTTGTCCAAGTTGTCATATATCTAGAAGCATATCAAGAGAGCAGTGCTGACTAGTTTGCGGTGTAGTATTGCCATCAATGTTAAAGTTGGCGTTATTTGTCTTCTAAGGTATAAATACTGCACTTGAAGATTTTTGATGATTTATTTGTATGTTGCATCGTTTAACGAGAATGCCTAAGTATTCTTGGTCTTACCTTGTGGCTTACTTCCGTTACTTTGACCATAATGGTTCTGGAGGAAGGATTGAATGGCGTAAACATTGAGCTGCTGGAACAATTGTTTTGATTATGTGCAAAATCCCTTCGTGCCAAACTCTGTCCAATGCCTGTTGTACATCAAGAAATATCGACAAGCACAGCTCTTTTATCTAGACCACCTACTTCTATACTAGACTTATGTCTAGACTACCCTATGTATCTGTTCAGATGTGCCGTGCTTTTTCCAAAAAACCAAGTTGATGCTGTGGAATGGCGCTTTGGATGCCAAGAATCAGCGCAAAAATATTCTGGAGAAAATTACCTCTAAGCTTATGAATCTGTATGAATTCACCAGCTTTCAGATTTACCAGGTTTAGAAATGAGTGTGCACTTACAGTGCACTTCCATTGTGTAGGAAATCGTATAAAGGAAGTAGCATTACGGTGTACATAAGCACCAAAATCATAATTTCTTTCACAGGTAGAGATTTTAGGTCTCTTGCATTAATTTTGTCATAATCGGGTGCTTTCCTAACTTTTAGCGGTGCGTCAAGAAAGGCGTTCGTAAACCTTTTTAACTCCATTTTATTTGCAAATATCATGCATCGTATAACACTAGAAACTTCCACTTTAAGACGATAGAACCTTCTCTTACTTACTCCTTTTTAGAGTGAAATGAAAAAAGTAACCACATGGATAACGGTGTATTTCACATATTGATGTGAGAAACTTGCCGAGATCAGGTGCTAAGCTCAAAACAACGACCACTGACGACGGAGTCCTTTTGAGTAAATTTTAAAAAATGTTGAACTAAAGCCTCAAACTGCTGCAATGGAATAAGTCGACTAATGTTCCAAAGAGTGAGCGTACTTTATGACAGTTTTTATGACATACAAAGCAAAGGACATACCGTACATGTATTAAAGATTGACTTGTGCGAAGGAGCATCCGCATAAGCCAAAATAATTTTGGAGCAGAGTTCAATGGACAGATGAAAGCTGCTTTGAATACAATTTTTTGTAAGGCTCTCCAGTTTCGAAGACAAAAAAAAACATATCCGTGTGTCAAAAAGTGAGTCAGTCATGTGCTGGGCATGCATTGCGTAAAATGGGTTGGATGACTTGGTTCCCAGCATCGCTTCGATGACCCAAAGCCAATATTTGAGTACCCTTAATGATAACACATTCCTTTCCGGTATCAGAGTCTTTGGATAAACTTTATACGTGACACAAAAGAAAAATTTGAACCAAATTTTTGAAGGATGTTGCCGTTACTAATCTGGATTGGCCAGCCACCTCAAAATCCGCACTGAAATGTTATCTTAAACGTCTGGTCTCTTTTGAAACCTAACAACAGTGCGTCTTTTCCACAAAACCAAAGAAGAGACTATTTTCGAGCTCACTTTGCTCAGATGTCCTTCAAAATTTTATGGACTTAATTCTAAAACGTCTTCTAAATGGTATTAAAGCGAAAGGGGGGATTTATTTATTTATTTATTTTATTTCTTCTATTGTCAAAATAATTATGCCATGAAAATTAGTTTAATTCATGGCATTTATTAAATTGGATTATTAAATAGAAAAAATTAAACCAAATTAGATGCCTGGAACATAATGGGATTGACACACAAAACAGTATGCCAAAATATAACATAATAGAACTTCTTTATCGAGAACGATCGTTCGCACAACATGAGAAACATCATTCGAAAACGATACGTAAGCAACTGCCGTTATGTATAGCTTTGTTCGTGCAAAACGTACGAGAATCCGTCCGATTGCGATATAATTTTCGAACTTTTGGCTAACTGTGCTATACTGCAAAAAAAAAAAAAACTTGTCATAAATAGAAAAAAAATCTAAATAAAATAAAATTTTGTAAGTATACAAAATTTTAACAAAACATTTTACAAGTTTTAAGCTTTTTCTCTTTTTTGTATTCTGTTGTTTGCAATAAATGTTTTTGGCAGCATAAAATTTGTCTGTTTTGCCAAACAAAGTTTTTAAATGTTTATTAAACTCCAAAATCATAAATAATTTAAGTTGCATGTTATGCATAGTTTATACAAGCATTTAAAATGAAATGTGTTCTTGTGTCACGCACCAGCATAGATCCTACATGGCTACATATGTATAAATTAAATAGTTCTATCAAAAAAGTGCTTTACCAAAATGCAAATATTGGTTTAAATAATTCAATCTGTGGCTAATTAAAGCATTCAAATGCCATTCAATGTCATTCGGTGTTCGGCATAATTAGAGTTCCAATTTGTCATTTGAAATTTCTGCTTAATTTAAAATGAATTTTCGGTTTTAAAATTTTAAATGCACAGCTGTGTTCCCATATACACTTACTTTTGCGTTTTGCAAATTCAATCAAATCACTAAAAGTGTTTTTTTTTTGTGGAAGTTTGTTTAGTTTCAAAGTACATAGAGTGCAACGGTAACATACTGAACTTGCGCAAGAAATGGAAAATGGAACACGATTGATTTAGACTGTGAAATCGGTTACATACAACTCATGAAAATATTACTAAAAAAACACACGTACATGCACTGGTACATGAACTCACACTTACACATTCCCTAAAGTTTTTTTGTGCTTAGCTTGCACACAGTTGGTAAGACAGCATCGTAGAAAACAACAACCAACAAGGAAACAAATGATATGCTTTAATCATAATGTGACACCAAAGAAAAGGCTTTCCCAGTTATTAAAAAGTTGTTCATTACTGCCTGTAGGCCCGCCGATCACACTGTGACTCGTACTAATTATATCGTCTCAGCGAGTATCGCCGAATTAGAGTGGCTCTATATTCTACAATATAATTTTGTATTTTTACATTTTTACATTGTCGTTTAAATCAAAATCGTGAGATATAAAAATGAAGTTTAACGAAATGGCAAACTTGCTTCTTCTATGAATGTTTTAGAGAATTAAGCTATAATCTTTGATTCTCAGAATTCTATGCAGTGTTTATTTGCTTAATGGAGCCGATAAGTTTGGCATGGAAATGTTAGCATTGATTTGCATGGCAACAACTACAAGCCACAAATGTTTATTGCATCCTAACTGAAGCATCTTCTTCTTCGGCAGAAGAGTTAATTAGCGACATTACATTTGCGCTGAGGTATGCCGCCAAACGGCCGCAGAAGCTCTCTTTGAACTGAATTGTAAGACTCCAAAGCATGTTAGCGATGCACTTGCCAGACTCTTATCGTAACAATCCTTCATTTTTCTTTAATCTAAATGCTTATTTTTAAAATAAAAGCAAAATGGAACCGACAGAAGAATTGTTAATACGTTTTCTCGTTTTATTAGCCACTTTGTGCTTGCATTTATGGCGTACCTTGTTGGAAAAAAAGTCTAAGTTATGGGAAGTCGATGTCTACTAGCTAATAGCGCGTTGCCATTGGGCCAACATTCTCAAATTTCACACATTTCCTCTCTCAACTGGCAATGGTTCTTTGTCGTTAACATGTGAGTAGCCAAATGACATTCGCTTTATTAAATATCAGCTGTTTTTGGTGATGATAATAAATATAGTATGTTATCGATAACAAATCGGTAATTTCATCGAAAAACACATAATTATTTTGGTGCGAAAGGCAACATTGTCAACATTCACCGAGAAGGTTGAGAATTTTGGCCCGTGGAAAGGCTCTGTTAGACTCATTTACATTGGTCTCTGTACCTACATAGTTAGGTTGAATTGGGCACATCTCACCATTGCAAAGATTTTTGCTTAAATTCAGTTTTGCAGTTTTATAGATCTTAACTGCTGTGGTTCAGTTTGTATTCATTTGTAAATTAAATTGTTCCTGCAAGCTGTTCAACGTAGATTTGAACAGCTTCTAGACTTGGTCTCTTTGAGCTAACTTGAATTATTTTGGCTTTAGCCATTTTTTCGGTATTTTGACTAAGATTTTCAGCAATTCTAGCTATGACATTCATTTAAAATGCGCTTTTAATTCACAAGTAGTTTTAACAAACATCGTTAACATGTGACTGTCAAATAACCCATAACGGAAGTGAAAATAAAGAATGTAAAAGAATTACGTAAATCAACTTTCTTTATAGTTTTATTTATACATACTTGCCAGTTTGCTGTGCATTCGCATTTATTGAAAAGCTTGCAGAACTCTTTCCTTACACTTTCCAAATCACTATTCCAGCAAGGTATGTCCTTGCTAAACCTAACTAAGCCACAACACTTTATATAATGTACATACTTAGGCCTCTCACCATTTTAACTAACGCCTCCACGACTTCTTCTTCTTCTTCTTAGAAATGCATGCAAATCAGAAAGCATCACAAGACAAGAGCAAGAGGAACAAAAAATAAAATTATATTTTACTCGTAAATGAAATCAAGCAAATTCCCAAGCTCAAATTTCAGTAGCGCAAAGTGTTTTTCTGCCTTGTAAAATCTCATTAAAAACTTTTAACGCACAATTGTATTTCTTACACTCTCAGCACACTCTCAGCTGGCGTATCGTTTTAATTTCTTTCAATTTATGCAACATTCAGAGACTCTGCCGAGAACTGCTAATTTCTGTTTTGTTTTTGAGTCGTAGTTTAAAAAAAGAAAATAAGTTTAAATTGCTAACAAAAATAACAGACAGAATCGAATGTCTAATGAGGATCAAGGAAGGCAGTCAGGTCAGGCAGGCAGGCAGGCAGGCAGGCAGTCAGGTCAGGCAGTCAGTCAGTCAGGAAAGTGGCAACAACTGCTGCCGAAATGTGTTAGGTCGCGTGTTGCCTGAATTGTATTTGGTCGGCAGACGTTTGAGTACCTGTACCTGTCTGCCTTTTTCAGTAACTGAAAAGTTATTCATGCATGTTTTGTACCACACTCCCACCACCACCAATGTCCTCTCATCGTTATCGTCATGCGTTGTGTGTTCCAATTGTTTTCCTTCCACCGAACTAATTCGGTATTTTGGCTGTCTGTGCAAAATTTTTGAGTTAAAACAGACACATAATAAAAGTTCGGTTAAAACAAAATTTGTGTACTCTTTATAATACTATTTAGCAGCAAAAATGTGAACATTTTGGAGAAAATATTAAGTCTGTTCATAATCTTGTCGTATAAATAATATTTAAAAATAGTTAGTTTAGGTTAATCTGAACACTCGAAGCAGCACGACTTCACAAAGCGACCAGACGGCCCATTCTGATGCCTGTTGTCTTGAGTTTTATTAGACGAAAGTCATCACATTTGCCTTCGTTCTGGACCTTTGAAACCATCCCATAGATTTAATAAAACGTGCAACATACTCCAATGGCAAACTTTCGAGGTCTTCAAAGAACGACTGCGTTTTCTAAGAAGTACGGAACGGAGTCACATAGAAGGTTTTGGATACTTTCCATCTCCTCTTCATCACCACAGCTACCACAGAAGTTCCGTTAGGGTACATGCATCCGTTCTATATTCAATATTCTGATACTGTTCTTGTTAAAGTGTATAAACTCAGATGTCCTCTTCGGTTGATTTTCGGGACAATGTGCTTTTGAGCCATTGACTGCCCGGCGTAGTCGTCCACTATGTACTTGCTGTTTCTCTGGTGTTCCCCGATTATCTTAAGAGGAACTCTTGAACAGGCCTATGAATAATAGTCACTGGTAGCGCTCATCCACTTCTGGCACACTCGTTTCCTTCCTATGTCAGATAGGAGAGCAACCCAGATGGTTCAATTGAGTACTGTTGGACTTAATTTAAAGCTGCCACTGTTCTCCGCATGAATTTGCGATTTGTGGTGTGCGACGTATATTGATATGTTCCTTGAAATTTCCTCCAGGATGCTTATCAGTTAAGTCGAATACCAGACTGCATATATCTCTCCCTGGATAACGCTCCACCAGTCGAAAAGGTGGTATGAAAGCTGCATTGACATTTGCTTCAAAAAGAGTCATGCTTCTTGCATCTATGCTTTCACCCGTCAGTATAGATTAAAAACTCCTGTGGGTTGCTTGCTTCCAATGTTCCGTCTACAGGAAACATACTTTGAAGTTGTCAGTCCATTTGAACTCTGGAATCATCTTTTCTTGACCTCAGCCGGGTTCTTTACTAAGTATAGCTTGCTGCTTTGGTCTACGTAGTCTAGCTGCGCTTCAGGTTGCAGTGTGTTTTAGTAAAATTCCTACAGGTTTCACATTTAGTAGAGTGTCTAAAAGCGTTAGGGGGTGGGGGTGTTTGGATCGCAAGGACTCAGTTATGCCTAGGCAGGCTGTTCTTTGTACTTTGTGTGTATTGAGTAGGCGAGATTTGGTATCAGCCACTAACCATCAGAGTTGTCAATCACTAAAAAAAAAATAACGAAACGCATACAAAGTAACCAACCAAAACACAAAGTCAAAGAACAATGTTCCATCTCTTTCGCGCTCAAACTTTCTTATCAACTGGTAACTGGTTGTTCCCATGCTATATATAGCCTTCCATTATTACACAATGACTCTCACCAAGTAGATAGCATTCATTGAGTGTTACCAGACAGATGAGAGAGTGAAAGGGAGACAGAAGTTTAATATTTCTGTGTGCGTTTGTATTTCATTATATTACTATTCATACTCTGAGTGAAGACTATAATGAGAACACTAATATATAATATGTTCTTTGTTTGGTTTTATATGGCTATAAGTGCAAGATGAAGCATGTATCTTTGTAATCTTTCACTTCTCAACAGCGTCTTTCAGTACATGCAAGTTTAATTAATAATTAGAACAAAAAAGTACACACTTGCAAACACATTTGGCATTCTTTAAACTTATTTCATACACGTATTTCGTTCAATCTGTATATTTCATGTTTAGGCATGACTAGCTTAAGTTCCAAAAAAAACTTCATTCTTTTTTCGAAATCGGTTTTTTGTTATTTTTCTACAATTTACAATTCTACAACGTTACAACAAGACTCTGAACAGCCCTAGTAATTAGCTTTATTATACTTGATTCATAAGTTGTTATCAATTATATTTAATGCATTTATATATTATTGTTTTTTAGCTCTCCTATCATATTTTTACTGCACAGCAAACTTTACAATAAATAGTTGGAACACGTTTTCCTACCGCATATGTAGGGTGTATGTAGCGACACAATATTGTACCAAAAACAAAAAAAAAGAAAAAAAAAAGAAAAGAGAACTCTAATTCGCTTTTATGTATTTTAAAATGTTACCAGCTCCTTTTCTTTTTTGTTCTTTATTTTTATTGCTGTTGCCAGGTTAATCGTATGTTCTTACCTTTACTCTTATAGAGTATAAATACATCACGTGATATGGATTTGTTCAAATAAAATTATATGCTGTGGGAATTTTGGTCGTCTGCAAGCTCTTCAATTGAGGAAGGAATATGCATTTATATTTGTATATACATATTATGTACACAAAATTTAATGAGTCATATGAATTTCCAAAGAAATGAAAGCTACAGATAAGTACTGAGTCTTTCTAATTATTGGCATTTTTTTTTAATATCTGAAAATTGGTTTTAAATATAAAATTTATACACTTTTCGAATGAGTGACAATTGTTTAATTTGCATGTTTATGTTTAATAACTTTTTTTATTTTAAATTGTAGAAATTATTTCTAAATTTTTTCAGAACGCATCTCATTGAAAACTTTTGAAAATTGTACAAGTAGTTTTCATAATATCTAAAAAATGCATACAAAAAATGCATTAATTTTGAACTCGTACATCTCGGAAACGACGCCACTTAGGCAAATAGGTGAAGAACGAACAGAGAACCTCATGAACTCAACTATCACCTGCCTAAGAGAGTTTGTTGAAAAGTTTTCGGAACACCCTATATACTATAAACAATTAAATTAGTAACAAAAATTATGCTTGACACTTGACAGCGCTTATGATTCGCATTTAGTTTATTCACTTACTACGTCATACTACTTTCATTATCTTAAAAAAAAAATTTGGAGGAAAGATTCCAACCGTTCGAGAGAGCGTCGCCGAGAAGAATGCAGCTACTGGCTGAGTCTCTGGAAGCTCACCTACAGATGGCCCTGCCTGCAGCCTCTATCACCTTTATCGAAGTGGAAAAGGAGATCGAAGCACTACGCAATAACAAGGGCCCAGGCGAGGACCAGTTTGACCATCGCTCAATAAAGCTGCTCCCTCACAGAGCCTCGCTATTCCTTGTGCTGATTTTCAACTCCTCTCTTCGACTCGGGCAGTTTCCAGGCGACTGGAAGAGAGCTAACATCATCATGTTGCACAAAAGTGGGAAGCCAGCAGATGAACTGGATTCGTATCGTCCGATAAGCCTTCTGCCAGCATTTGGCAAAATATTGGAGAGGTGCATCCTGAGAAGGATTCTCGAAACCAGGGCGGTCAAAAAGGCAATCCCAAAGTTCCAGTTTTGCTTCAGACTCAGGCATGGCATGCCCGACCAACTACACCGCGTTGTAAACTTTGCGCTTGAGGGATTCCACGGAAAGAAATAGGTCGTTGGAGCCTATTTGGTTTAGCGTTTAGAGCTCAAAATCTGCTAGAATTGAAAAGACCCCAAGCTACTTAATTTCGCAATAATTTTATTGCGAAATTGAGTTGCTTGCGATGCTGATATCGATAGTAATTTTGAACTACGCGCGATTGATACGGCTATACATGAATATATCTAATGAAAATAGTTGCTTGTCAGTCAAAATACAACTTGTTTTAAAATCATCAAGCACCCATCTCTTACATTTTGAAACGACTTTGCAGCCTCCCAACGTAATTTTCAGTGAGCAATTTTTGTTGACACAATATAATAATTTTTGTTAAAAACAGAGAAAAATGCGACACCTCATTCGATATGCCGATTCACCCACAGCAGCAGAGAGTTAACAGTTTGGCGCCCGAGCAGGGAGTCGTGTAGACGCACTCTCTCGTGCTCTTTGTCTCGTTGAATTTCTGTCACAAGTGGTCCATTTTGTTGATTCGTTTTATTTGTAACGTACATAAATGAGCAAAAAATACTTTACGCCTGGCAGCACTTCCAATTGACAGACAAATTGACGTGCTAAGTGTTCAACTCAAGTGGATTGTGTGCTAACTACTCGGCTGAGGAACTCATGAGTATCTAAAGGCAGCTTAAATGACTTAAGTAGCTAAAATTATAAGTACAGAATAATTTGCTCAATTAGTAAAAGACATCTTTTTCTTCTTCAAACATTTTCAGTATGCATTTGCATTCCATACATATGACATATGACATATGACTACAAATACAAGTGTCCATGCTTTTCATTAGGCAACTTTTGCTGCAAAGTAGAGTTTATAAGATATTTTTAAGTTGTCCTGGAAAAGCCTAAGCTTCCTAAATCCCAAACCATTATCTATAGAGTATTCTAGGTTTCAGTTATTAAGTCAAAGTAAATATTATAGTTATTAACACAATAGCCAGCTAAAAGCCTAAACTATTAATAAAATACACAATAGTCATCAATTTGTAAATATTGTGCTACAATTTAATGAACTCGACAGAAAACAAATTTGAACTTAAACTTGTCGAAAATACATTTTCATTCTTGAGCATGGAATAGCAAATAAATGGTTAAACTTAGATGGCCATTAGGCAGATATAATTTCCAAAATATGTACTTGTATATATTATTATATAAATGAAATTAAGCCATGAATAAATTGTCGCTTTTTGCATATTTAAGCTATGCTTTATTTACCATCTATTTATTTATTTATTTAGCAGAACCATTGTTTTGAATTTGGCAAGTTCTTTTTTTTTTTTTTTGGCTGGTTTTGTTGAACAATTGAGTTGCGTACTTGTTTAAATAATTGAAACATATTTCTTGCCAACGTTCGGAATGTTCGTTTTGCTGGCAGAAATTATTGAAATTTATACAACACGAAAAACAAAAGGGAAGCAGCTGTTGCTACAAAGCAAAACTTGTGGGAGAAGTTTAATTTAATTTAAATTTATATAGAGCTTCTTTGGTAAAATGCGCAGCAGTGTATTAAATGGCAATTTAACGTTGGTCTAAATATACTTTGCAGTATTTGCAACTAAAACTAGAGCAAAAGCTACAAGCTATTCGTATCTACTTCTATACAATTTTAAACGTTAATGCAAAGAGATGCGTGTGTGCTCGAGAATGTTCAGTGTATGTTGTAGAAAGTGCAAGGCTAGGTTAAGGTACTTGGTCTGCGGAGATCATTCCAGACTTGGTATTTCCAACGTATTCTCGGCAACCCTGTGTCTTCACTAAAGTTTTGTGGCAGCAGAAACCAAGTCCTGCGCACCAATCCTTAATTAAGAGGGATGGGGTTGCCTTCTAACAATTTGCTCACCTCGGAACGGTCTATTCACTTATCCAATGCATACGAGTCCTTGTGGACGTTTGGATCTCCTACTGATCTGAAGACAACAAACAAAATGACTTAAAGCACAACAAACTGAGGTCCTCAATATACACAATATTACATCGAAGCCTTACCTTAAATTTTACTATTGTTTGTGTTGAAAATAGTCCGAATTCGCTGAAATGTGTTTTCGTTAAAGTGTCCTATTCAAGGTATACGAGGTGGATACTGTTCTGCTCAGCCATCTTTCGGCAGTCAGTGATGGTTTTTAACCAGTTTTGACAGAAGTCCAAGAGCTGCTTGGTTGACTGCTTATATTTGCACTAGTTTCCCTCTAATTCTAGATGTTTCTAGGTAAAACATTGCCTCCTTCATAGCAGTGACTTTTACTTGGTATTCGCTACAGTAATCTGGTAGACTAAAGAAGGCACTCATACCCTCTTCTAAGTTTTATACAACACTACCCACTCTATTTTCCAGTTTTGTGCCGTCTGTGCCTCAATGTGCAATGATTTATATATTTCCTGTTGCTGTCCCTGCCAAACTTTTCGGGAAGGGATTCTTATTGAAGTACAGTATAGGCATACAATAATCTGTATTTCCGTATAGGTCTGTTTCGCCTTTCAGGCTTTTTGAGTGTCCCGTTGTTTCGTTCTTCAAATAACCACATTCTTTAAGCCTGTTGGCCGCTATTGTGGCATTTTCCCTACCTATTAGGTCGAGTGGAAGGAGATGTAATATCGTGTTTAGCGCTTCAGTTGGTGTAGTGCGCAACCTCCCGCTAATACATAATTGTGCAATTCATTGCACCTTATTCAGGCCTTTTCGGAGTGAAGTTCTCCCTTTAGAGAAGAGTAAGTCGAACTAAACTCATGGTATAGGCTCTCTAGGTACCGCACTGCTACACCTCAACTAAAGCTCTTTCTTGTATTATTTTTTAATACTGCAGTACTAAAATTAGTAAGATATTTTAGAAAAATGTTTAAAACTTCTAAGAAAATCAATGCTAACACATCCTTTGCACTTAATGACTTGCCCACTTACTATCAGTAACTGCATTGAACGCAGCTACGCGTAGTACATGGTTTTCGCGCCTAAAAGTGTGCTACAAAATGCGAAAATTACTTCTATTTGTTTTTTCTTTGCACCACACCCATGCACAAAGCTTCGCTTCATAATTCTTGTCACACACAAAAAAAAAAAAGAAACAGCGTCAGAACTATTGCTCTCACTCTGTTCCGATTTTGCATGCATTCCCACGCATTTCCTCTCGCACTAGTTTCATATATTTCACTCTCTCATACTCACACACACATACACGGTGTGCTGTGCTCTATTCGAGTGCAAATGCACTGCGCGCAAATTCAAGGACATGGCCACAAACTATTTTTCCCGACAACGGCGTCGTCGTTTTTTTTTTCCTTTTTTTTGCCAATTTTAACGCCATTGCAACTTGCAGCTTGCTTGCTGCTACTTTCACTTTTTCATTTGTGTTATGTTTTTTTTTTGTGCTTTTGCACACGCCCGTACAGCCTCGTGATGCTGTGCGAATACGTTCACACACCCATACACATATGACTACAGCAAACCTAAAAATAGACGCATAAAAGTATGCAACGCAAAAGAAGTCGAAAGTAGAAGAATAAAAACCAAAAGTGTTGCAAGAGTGTACACACACACACACACACACACACACACACACACACACAACATGTAAACGTGCCGCATGCCACTTTCTTTTACCGATTTAAGCATTTCTTTGGCGTTTTTAGTTTGCAATTTGTACGATATATACCCTACACACGTGGTGTAAACTGGTGTATATACTTTTTATCAACGTAGCATTGTAGCGATATGAAAGCTAGCATGTTGTCGTTTCATCAAACAAACCAGAGCAAGTACACTGAAAAAAAAACCGGGTTTTCTGTACTTGAATCGATCTATAGCTGTAGAAAAACTATTTCAAATACGAATTTTTTGAAACCAAGTACATGTGCTTGGTTCAAGTACGAAACTAAAATTCTTCAAGCTCTACTACGGTACGTATATTTAGAATACTTTTTTCCTGTGTATCAAAAACCAAATGGTTGGGCAGATTTCAAGTTATAGTGAGAAGAAATGAGTGCAAACGAGCGATATGCTTCAGCATACTCTTTCGTATGTCTCTTTCCACACTTGCCCTTTTCATATAACAAAAATATGTTCGTAGAGTTTGATGGTTTTTGCTTTAATATGTATAAGTTGACGCAGTTGCTCCAGTGTATAGTACATACAAATGCTCATATGCTGGCAGATAGGAAAAACTGTGTGAGCCTTTTCCACTTAAACTTAGGGAGGAAATGAACCTTCTTAAGCCGTGCGTTAAGCGATTCCGCCAGTGTGACGTTTTAATTTTATTAATCTCACACATTAAATGAAACTTTTGTCTGTTTCACGAATCTGAGCTTTAATTTCTTCTCTATTTCTTGAATGTAGAGCGCGTTAGTGCACAAAAGAGATAATTTGCCAACTGTAAATAAAACAACAGAAAGGAACAAAAAAATAAAGCAGCAAAGCGTAATACGCCACTGTATATTATTCCACTATGAGACACACTCATGTCACCATATAATCACTATCTGTCGTGTATAAAGCTAGTAGGTGTTATACATATAGCGTATTACAGTTTCGGTTTTAATCAAGTATACACTTTTATTTGAATGTTTTCTTTTCAAATGTACTTGTGCAATAGTTAGCAAAGATTTGATTTCGATTTCTATTTAAACGTTTGTAGTTTAGTGCAGAAGTGTGCAAAAACTTTTCACTATTCATTGGTTTTTCACATTTTCAATTTTTCCGAAAAAAAAAACATTTTTTTTTTCCAGCAAATTGAAATAGTTTTCCATGCCAAATTTTAGGACTGTTAGCAATTAATGTAGATGTTGGCGACCAGTGCTATCAAATGATACATACTAAATGCATACATAACAAATTCCATGTAAAAACTAGAAAAGCAAAGAAAAAATAACAAATATTTCACAAACATTTCAATTCTTGTTTTTTCTGCCGTTGTTATCAGAATATTTTCATGAATATAACACAAAAATTTGCAACTAAATCTGTTGACACGGACAACGCAATGGAATTCCTTAAATATGAATATGAATAACAGAGCAGTCAAAATTTTGTATAATGAATACTAGTGTTAATCACGGTTATTGAAAGTAAAACGTTGGTAAACTAGTGGTTCTATTTATGTTTTACTTCGAATAGAAGAAAAAAAAAAACACCAAAGAAATAACAGAAATACATACACACACGCAAATGTATATATATTTTGTTTCCCTCTCTCTCTCTCACTCTCTCATGCATACAATGAACGTAGGCGCGTGCTAGAAAAATACAATTCTTGGTCTCTCTCTCTCTCTCTCTCTCTCTCTCTCTCTCTCTCGCAACGAACTGAGTCACAGAACGCACAGCAATAGAGAACCACTTTAAGTATATGTATGAGCAGCAATGTGCACGTAGCATAGCGTTAAGTGCTTCAAGAGAGCTGTTTGTATTGCCGCGTGTCTTTTTTTTAACGTTCAACAAGTACAGTTTATGTTGCTAAACTTAAATAAATCTTTGATTTGTGGCCGTATGACACACGAATACAATCAGCAAATTGTTTTCCCCTTCATTGCTGTTGGAGCAAATCAGAACATAGACAAAGCAAAAATTCTACAGGTGCGACAGGTTGAAATATAGTTTCATTAAAAAGTGAAACGAAGACCAAACAGGAAAATAAAAAGCAAAAATACCATATTAAAATGAAAATCTATGCGAAAGATAAGGCAGCGCTGTACTCCGAAATGACAAAGTAATAAAAGTTCGGTAGAAATATTGTAGTTATCTATATTTTTATGGTGTTTTGGATTATTTCTTCATTCGGTCACTCTTTACACAAAAAATTAATTTGTGCACAATAAAACTAGAAAAAAGAGCAACAATGAATAATGCAAAGACAATTACTTTGGCATGTCATGCACAAATGGTGAATATACTCAATGCATGCATTTTTAAAGTGGTTTGCTCTATTGATTCTGTTTATTTTAATAGAAACATAAACAAAAGTCAAATGTGACCTATACGACTCAATGTGAAAAATATTGCTGTATGTATATAGCTAAGCCTTTTGCAAAGTCTCTTTCGTGTGTAAAATACCAGAGCAACGAAGGCGAAAACAATTGGCTGATTATAATTCGTGTGTCATAAGGCTATTGCTCATTACTATTTCATTGTCTTATACATATATATTTTCTTGATCAGTATCAAAAATCAACTTGATGCAGCAATGTCCGTCTGTCCGTCCGTCCTTAGTTAGAAGACTATAAAAACCAGAACAAGTTTAGAAAAAAATATTAATGCCACGCCCAAAACACTCTAAATACGGCTATATGTATATACATACTTTAAATTCACGTTTTTTGAAGTTAAATCATATTTTGCTTTTCTCAGCAAATAAGCTGTTAATCGACTAGCTGTGAATACCCAACATGTTTATATACTCGTAAATAGTTTAACCTTTTAGACAGTACCTTTTCCATGTAAAATTTGTTGACCATACTCCGCCATATTAGTTCGTTGTTCGTTGATTCTTGGACTGTTTTTCTCATTCCAAACCATTCTGCAGCTACCTCTGGCAGCTATGCATAATTCGCTCTATTATTCGATGCTGTATTATAATGATATAAAATGGTATATTAACATATTGAAAATAAATAAATTTATTTTCGGCAGTTAATAATTAACTTCACATGACATTGAAGCCGCGCAATTTTCGTGTGCATGAAGTGAAAAAAATGGTGAATATTTATTTTATTTTTTCAAGTTAATTATTTCCAAAAATTGCTATAAAGAAAAAAATAAAATATATATATATATATATATTAAAAATATTTATAATTATATTTATGTGTGTGCGGATTGACAACATATTTCATGCGCCATTACGCGCCGCTGGTCAACATCTGCTCTTACCCAGTAATAAGTTTTGGTTTTTAAAATTATGATGATAAAATAATAATAGTAAGTAGTAGTAATAATAATGTATATTTTTGTTTTTTGTTTAAATAGTAATTATAAAGGTATTTACACACACAAAAAAAAAAAAAAGCTGTTGACATTTGCTGGCACGTGCCTAACAAGCTATGAAAATATATTGTATGAGCATATTTAATGTAATTAAAAGATTTACATACATTAAAAAGGTGAAATGAGATGAACTTTTAAAAAAATACAATTTAAATGAAATGCACTACATAAAATTCTTGCTGGAGGTGTGCAAAATGAAGCATATTAAATTTAACTTTTACACTAAATTGTATTTTAAAATGGTATAAAGCACAGAGTTGCAAACGGATTTCAAACCGAATCATATCAAAACCAAAGCTCGGCACTTTTTGAGCATTTACTACGAACTAGAGATGGGCTTGAAATACAAAATTTAACCCGATTCCGTTCGTCAAAACAAAAAAAAAAGAAAAAAAAATGTGTTTCTCAATCACGCTCGTCCTAAAAATTTTCAAATTATTCCGCGGATACCAAATCCTGCACGAATTCCTGGCAAGAGTTTCGAGCTAGTCGAGAAATCCTGCGAATACCCGCAAATTAAAAAAGTAACGCGATCCCGAAGAAATTGTCGGATCTCGCGTAATTCTCGTCGCGTGCTCATCTCTACTTCTAACTATAAACCAAACCGAAACTGTTTGAAACAATTTTTTTTTAAGCAGAAACCAAACCATTCGAGTAGAAACAGTAGAAACGTTAGCTGCGATAGAACCTAAGCTTCAATACTCTTCGCAAGCATCTAACAAATTGCGTTCAAGTCTTTTAATGCTCTAGTGATTAGTTGACGTCTTCATTTAATTTCTAAGGTGAAAAAAGACTCATTTATCCATAAAACCACAAAGTGTGCGGTTGGTAGTTATGGATACTACCTCTAAAAGTAGACAGAACATGCACATTAATAACTTTGTGAAGCTTCCATTCAAAGGAAGTCACCATATCAAATTGCAAGTGGTTATTAACTAAAAAAAAGTTTTTCATACAAAAATCTAAAAGTGTTTGGTGAATTTGTATGGGGGCTACCATTAAAAGTAGACGTGGGGTGGTCAATGTGACTTATCTTTAGCATAGGAATATTGAGAGTCTCCATGCCGCTCCATTTCAGACAGACAGACAGACAGACAGACAGACAGACAGTCAGACGGACATGGCTAGTTACACTACATGTGCAGTGTATAATAAGTGGTGCGGTTCGGAGCTGTTTTTGTTTTCTGTGTGTTCTTATATTGTTTGCAAATTGGAAACTCTGTAACATATTCGTATATTGTTGCAACATACTCTGTATACAATACATCTTCGTTTTGATGTGCAACTCTGCTTGTAGCCAGCACTGTTTAAGGTTATTGTCACTGCTCGTTTCGCTTTATTCTTTGCTGATCACATTTCTTTAGGTATTTAATAAACGTAGTTGAGGTGGTCTTAGTCGTCCCTTCAACTCAATTTCGGTTGAGACTGCTTATGCTATATTAAAATTCGTTTTAACCGATTATAGATAAACCGATATAGATAACACAAGAAAGAACCATAGATTCTATTCTTTGGTGATCCGATCTGAACATATGCGAAATATTTTATTAATTAAGTATAAAAACAAAAAATTGCATGCAAAAACTTAAAAATGGAGAGCAAGTTTGTATGGGGGCTACCCCTTACATGGCCCGATCTGGACCTTTGAGGTATACTTTATTGGGAGAAATTTGACGTTTCTAACGTAGTTAACAACAAAGCTAAAAAATTATTCATACTCAAAGTATTTAAATTTAAAATCTGTCTCTCCCTAATAGTCTCCGAGATCTGTTCATTCAAAAAGATGAACGGTCGGACGAAGAGACGGACATACACTTTATAGGTTCTGCCACGCCTCCTTCTGCATGTTACATACATTTGCACACACTTAATATAGCTATTTATCCTACCCACCGTTTTTTATAGTTTTGTTTTTGGAATAAAACTGGTCCTAATTTTTTGAAAACATCCTCATCAATTCTTCGCTGCAACACATTCTAAACATTTTCTTTAGGATTTAAGTCGGTTGACTGAGTTGGTCAGTCCATCTCATTGTTGCCTCGGAATTATATCTTTATGCATTTGTAAGTATGTAAACCTTGTGGAAACTTCACTTTGGCAGCATATTTTCCTTAGCATAGGGCAGCATCGTTTTTTCGAATATAATTTTATATTGAAATAGCTTCTTAGTGCAACACTATACCATGTGAAACAACACCTGACGATGATATTGCCAACTCCTTTGTGAAGGTCTTCTTTGTGAAGCGTATTTCGAATTATTTGCTTTTACGACGTCGTACGTAGTGAAATGAGTCATTTCCATGCAAATTCATTTTTGTTTCACTACTGCACAAAATGTTGTGCCACTTTTTATCGCACTTTTGGTGCACATCAATCACAACGACTTCAGACTCTCCAGATTTTTTGTTCTCAGCAATGAAACTTTTCGGACTATACTTACGTCCATGTAATTTAGCTTGTTGTAACCTGCGCTCAAGAGACTACACAATATTTAAGAAACTCGATCTCAAGCATAATCTAAAAGTCCAACTTTAAAGTCTTAAGCTCTTATAGTTCCTGAGATCTATTGTTTCATACTACCAGATGAACGAATATACGGACAGCAGCACGTTTAGTAGCATCCATTTCAAAATAGGTTCATTAATCTAAAAGAACTTCCGCTTGCAAATAATCTAAAACAAATATTTTCACTAATTACATTAAGCAATATTTATGCAGTAAACATAAACGTTGCATGAGATACTCGCAGCCAAAGTTGAACATTCTCCGAATTTTTGTCGTTTCGCCAAAAACTGACCTTCATCCATTGCAAGTGGAAGTTTTCGCTGCCTCATGGCATAAAGTTTAATTAAATTGTTAAAAACAAAAACGAAAGCTGTGTGTAGCGAGTAGGCTGAATAATTCTCGTAAAAATGGAGATGAAATGAGCAAGAGCAGCATCAACAGCAGTTGAATTACTATTTAATAATATATAACATACGCAGGGCAAAAGGCTAAAAATAAATATGTGCGAGTATGCTTTATATATGGCAGAAAAAGTCGGGCTAGGATGTAGTTTAGATTCGCGTGCACAGCACAGCACAGCACAGCTTAACTCAGTTCAGTACTTTGTCTTCGAGAGCTGTGAAGAGAAACAGCATAAATATTTCAATTAATGTTTGTGCACGACGCGCACCAGTAACAACATGAAGCACATGGAGATACTTTGCATTTGGTATAGGCGAACCATCTATACGCTGTGTATTGAAATTGGAATTTAGTTTAGAAGGTTTAAAATTGAGGTCCAAAGTAGTTTCTTCAGTAGTACATACTCGTACATATGTGTACTGTCTACGATGGTGATTGAGTTATAGGTCGGGTATAAAAAAATTGCTTCGTACTAAGTAGTTTGTAGAGGGCGAAGGCGTGCAATGCCCGCCCTACACTTATTTCTATTTTGGCACATTTATTTCGTTTAAAATTGAATAAAAGACTGTTCCTTTTAAGCCATTTGGAAGATTTGATAAACTTCGCAATGTTCCGGAACTCAGTTTTGCGATGACTCCCATTATGGACACTCTTCTACTTTGCTCATCCTCATTAGGGCTTCAGTTCTTCAAAGCTTTTTTTGGCCACGCCTGCTTTTTTTGCACATGGCTTTCCTGAACAACCGCTTGCTCAAAGTGGCTTTGGTATTGTTTTTGATTTACAGCTTGCAAATCGACAAAGGCGCCAGAATCGTACTTTTATTCTGAAAAAATGTGTCCTGGCACCCATATCTGAGTACAGGTAGACCTGTTTGTACTTTAGCGTGAACGATTTTAGGTAGATCATTACTTTCTGAGTGGCAGCGGCTTTCGCTTGATAGATGCTACAGTGGTCAGTGGTTTGGGGCGCATATATTTCAATCAACTCATCTATCTGATTTCGCGCCATATACTTACAGAGTTTTTTCACCCATTCTATCATTATTGCCGGGAAGATATTTTAACATTGTGCTTCTTAAGTCTATTTTTGGGATGCAGGAAGCTGTGCTAAGTGCTAGATCTTTCATATCAATGAGGATTGTTGAATGGCTACTCTACCAATTCTCCGTATAATAATAAAATACTTCTTTTTATAGTGAAATTATAGATGGCGGGCTTGAGAAGTAAACGTAGAACATCATACATATTAGCAAAAACAATGGTGAAGAGAGAAAACTTATGCTAGTGGACACATGCGTTTTCTCTCTCTCCCTCTCTGTGTCTTTCAATTCATACGCCTGTACAGTTAACTCCATAGAAAGAGAAAGAGGGGAGCAGTAGGTGACACAGTTAGATTTTTTTCTTCTTTATCAATAGTTGTTGTTATTTTTCACTTCAATGATCCATTTATTGAACCAGCTAAAAATTGAGTTCATGGCTCTGTCATCCGGAATCGATCCAATGCAGACCAAAATTGACTGGCAAAAATTTGTAGGGCATTTAATTGCCTTTAATTAAAGCTAAAATTTCTTTCGGTCGGAGTGGTTGTTTGCGAGTTATAGTCGACTTACGGACTACACTACTCTCGAGAACAAGAACTCTCAATTTACCGGATAAAGTATGCTTTAGCCAAGTGCCTTTTTTTGCCGTACTCTAGTGTTATCAGTAATAGCTAGTCAGTCAGCAAAAGATTCTGCTGAACGGATCTATTAACTTTCCGCTTTCATCTAATTTATTTTAAATGTTACAAAATTTTCTACAAACGTATAACACTCTTTCTAACCTACATATATATGCAGTGTATATGTATAACTATCACATAAAGATACACACACTTACAATGACAAAATATATTTTTTGACTCAGCGAAAATATGCTTAAAGAGGCTTTAGCAAGCCAGCCTCTGCATTTACACCTTTCACCTCAGATTCCTTGGCTGCTGCCGTTGCTGCTGCTGTTCCTGTCAAAGTTCACTACCTTCGCCATAGTTTTTGGTGTGTCTGACTGGCTTTGTCGGGGCTCAAAAGTCATGTGACTGCGTATGAGTGTTAGAATTTGAGCTATGCTCTGCCATTTTGTTTTTTTTTGTGTGTGTGTGTATGTGTGTGTATGTCTTAATAGCTTCCGGTGTTGTAAATGCTTCGCACGCGTTTTTATACAATATATAATAAAAATCATACTTTTTAGAGGTATAGAACTTTGAATTAAATTAATATTAGTGAGATTACATAATTTCAAACTGAAAACTGGCTGTATTAAAAATATAATTTTGTATCATTAATATTTAAAAATGATGTAGAGCGGCTTGCTCGGTCAATTTTTGACCACTTTTCCAAGCAAGGGGGGTCATATTTCGGTAATAGTTTGCACAATATTGTCTTCCAAGTCGTTCAAAGTTGCTGGTTTGTACGCATAAACCAATACCTTTACGTAATATCAGAGAAAATAATCCAAAGACTGATCCATTTCGATAAATAATGCGTTCGGAAAATGTTTTCTTCAGTAAGTCGATTATTTGACACACTGTGTGACATGGTACGCTTTAAAGGTGTAAATGCAGAGGCTGGCTTGCTAAAGCCTCTTTAAGCATATTTTCGCTGAGTCAAAAAATATATTTTGTCATTGTAAGTGCTGTCGAAAAACATCTTCAATAAACATCCCATTCAATTGGCCTAATTTTTAAAGAAGTAAGGACCAATAATTACTTTAAAAGCACTGCTTTCCGGTAATGTACACATTATCCTGGACTATGGCAGGCTAAGCAACTAAATCGTCCTATATACGCTAAAACTAACGCACATCTCAACAGATCTGACCTAATGGACTTATGGGCTATACCTCACTGGCCATCATCCACTGAGATATCATACAATGAACTAGATCTCTCCTCAGAAACAGAGTGCAGACTCATTGTCTAGAGGGCGACAAAACTAGTTTAGGCTAGGGACAGAATTAAGCAGATGAACAGCCCCTTTATAACATCTGACAAGGTCAGAAGCAACTCGTCTAAGGTTATTCTCCGTTTCATAAAAGAGACAGAGAAGTTCCTAGTTAAATTAACTTGAGCATATCCTAGGCTAGTGTACAAAAGACATCATATTCTGTCATAAAACGCACGGAGCAGTGATATTTTGTGGATGTAACGCTGACTCGAGAATTTCTCGTGGATTTTATTCACTCCAAATATGGTAATTTTGCTTATTGACATGCCCATTGAGGCAATAATGAGGCTCATCACTGAACAGTATATTGCAATAAAACAGTGGATTGACTTCCAGTTGATTTTCAGTCCATTGAAGTAATGAAAGTATGTGTTTATTCGGCTTTAATTATTGCATCAGCTGCATCTTATAGGGTCATAGGCTGTGATCATTACTTAAAATTTTCCATAAAATGTATGCACACAGCTCCAATTGCTGTGCACGATGGCGAAACGACTCATTTGGGTCTTTCTCAATATTACACCCTATGATTAATCCATGGTTAATGGAATTAGTCGCTTGGATCAACCATAAAATGCGGTGCACGATGACATTTTCGAACTGAATCACGATGTTCCAAAAAAAAAATTTACACAATTTGTAAGCGTTGTTCTGCTGTTAGTGTATTCATGATAAAATGGCAAACCAAACTGAGCAAAAATGTGAATAGCGTTGCCAAATCGAAGCAATTTGTGATAGTTTAATCGTTGTCGAAATATGACATCTCTAAAAAATAAACACCCTGTTTATATATAAATATATAAAAATATTGCATACTTTATGGCGCTCTGTCGAATGAACGAAGAAGAAATACTTGAACAATTGAGCATCGCATCGTTCTATCTGCTTCTTCTTTTTCTTTGAATGCGCGTTTATTTTAGCAGCTTTTTGAATATGTTTGTGTTTGTGTTTGTGTTTGCTTTACATTCCTTCAACTACTCTAATTCTCACACTCTATCTCTCGCTTTCTCCTACAACATTTATTTGTATTTGCGAGAAACTGTTAATTTTTTTTTTTTTTTTCAGTTTTGTTTGTTTTTGTTTGTGTTTGTGTTTGTATTTGTGCTGGTGTCTGCTTTTGAGTGTATTCATTTTGTCGTCTTTGTTTCTTTTGTTTTTGTTGCTATTTTCCCTTCATTTTCTTTTATGCATGTAAATTGTTGTTGTTTTTTTTTTGTGTTTGTCGTGTGTTTTATAGCCACTTGTGCGAAATATTTTTCCCACGACATTTTTTAACATGTGGCATTGATTTTTGCTCTCTTTTTATCATTAGATTTCCATCTCTTTTTCGCACGCATTTAGTTTAATTAGTTTGACCCAAGTCAGGCGAAGGATTTTCGAGCACGTACTAAATGAAGTTGACAGGTTTGCTCATTAATATTATTATCCTTTTATATTTTAATACAATAGAAGTGGTGTTCGTTGAAGAGTGTTTCCACATCAGGTTGGCAGCACTGTGAAAATAGCTGGGTAAGGTTTTATAGTTCAAATTATTGAAGCTGCTTTTTTCTTAAAACAGAAATGATAAAGAAATCGAAATCTTCGTATAGTTGAAACAAGAAAAAACTGTTAACTTTAATACTCTTTACACTTAGTTTCAAGTTGTGTACTGTGCGTTTTTTTTTTATTGAGATTTCGTCAAACAACGATTTTGACATGGGAAAACCGTAGATTATTAAGTAGTATTCCGCCCGCTAATTTATATAGAATTGTACTACGTTCATTTGTTAATACTATTGTTTGTCCTGTGGTTGAACTTCAACCAATATAGCGACAATACAAAACAGTTCAGTGCCATTTGATATTGCTGATAGCGTTAAGTATGACCAACATGCTGCGGTCAACATAAGGCTTGCACGTATAAGCGTACACACTCTCTTGTCTGTTCTTTTAATCTGAGAACGTTAAGTATGACCAACATGTTGTGACAACAATCTTGAAGAAATATTCATTCCTTTTCCTTTGAAATTTTACCAATAACACTATGAAGCCACGCTGTCAACTGATGCTCACCAACATGTTGGCAAGTGCGCCTGTTGCTTATTTCTATGACGTCACTCATTTCGAATATTTAGTTGTAATTTTTTAATAAATTGAGAGAACTGAGAGAGGGAGAGATCTTAGGTCTTTAGGGTGTTACGTGATTTTTGCTACCTTAGACGCAGGACTGAACATTCGTAAAAAGATAAGCTCTTGAAGCATTTAATGTATGTTCAATTTATTTTTAATTATTACAGTGCCTATATATATAACAAAGGCACGCGAAAGGCACGAAAGAAGAGCGAATAGATAGAGTGAGTGAGATATAGAGGGATAAAGAGAGAGAGAATGAAAAAATCACTTGTGCATTCGCTTAGGTTTGTTGTTGTTTGCTGTTTTTTCTGATCTGCCCTCTATTATCCTTTCGCTCTTGACAATCAAGCACGCGACCACTGCAATGAAATCTAGAGTTTCGGTCACTTTACTAGCAATTTTCGATGATACGAAATTTACTGTGAAAATATTCTCTGCGGAAATGTGGAGAAGTTCATTGAGTTCTGATTACTTTCAAACGGTTAAATATCAAACGGGTAAGTTTAATGAAGAAAAAATGAGTTTTCATGACGATCGGTGGAGTAGAAGAAGTTTTGGACTCATTCGGTATAGATATTTTGACTTTCCACTGACTTGGAGCGCTGAGAATTTCAACTTTTCTACTACCTGAAAACACACATGGGTGGATAAATTTTTCAGACGACAATGTGATGAAATAAAAAAGGTCCTGAACTGGAAGAAAAAGAAGAATTCTTTTTGGCTCAATTGTGTATATATATGGTAATATAAATACTACATTTGAGTAGACTTTGAATTAATCAAATGGGAGAAATATCGAAGTTATATGACACTTAGGCAAAACTGTTGACCGCTTGGAAACCCAGCTTGAAGTCTTCCAGTTAAAAAATTCTGATCAGTGAGATACATAAACATACACGAAACCACAATTATTTTAAACTATTCTTAAGTAGAGCACGTTTTGCACTATATTATCCTGCGGCTTGCTGCAAATCTTCTATTTGAAATATTTTCTCTGTGCATAAAGATTCTTTTTGCTTTATTTTTTATGCGCAGCTTATGAAATATTGGCTTAAATTTTCTTCTTCATCCATTTTTTTCTCTTCATTTTCTTATGTCTTTTTACTTTCGAATAATATTTTTACTTGCCTGCTTTCAGGCGTCCTGGCTTAGTCTTTGTCTTAACTGCCAGCGGCACGTTTGCTAAACTTTTTATGCCAAAAGCTTATGCTTTTAATTAGGTTTATTTAAAGCGAATTCAGACAATGATTGATTGCTTTTAATTTCTAACAAAAAGAAGAAGTATTCAACGGAAAAAATCGCACAAAATGAAATAAATTTTAATATGAAACAAATTAGTTGGAAAAATTTAAAACGAAGCATGAAATTGCTATAAAAAAATGAAAAACACTGCATAATTTGCATATTTCAAAAACGCTCGACTGCACAATACAAGAACACATCGGGATGCAATATCTGGATGTGAAAATATTGTTTTGATAATGCGTTTACATGTTAAATTTACAAATAAATTTCTATGGCATAAATTACGACGCTATAAAATTCTAGTAAATTTATCTCGCCCATAATATGCTTTATTTACAATGCATTTTCCACTTGATTGGTTCTGTTTAATAAGCAAAGTTTTTGCAGTCAAGAGAGTTGGGGGAAAAATGGGAAAAATGGGAAAAATGTGGAAAATTCTGAAACTACAAATGAAAAATTAAGCAGTGGAAAATTTTCTACTACGCAACACAGTTGAAAAGTTAAAGTGGATGAATAGAATTTTAAAACAAGTTAGAAACTACAAAATTAACGAAGGTAAAAATGATGCTTTAACTTGGAAAAAAACAGAATTTGCATTAAATTCGAAGAAGTAAAATGAGAATTTGTTTTAAATAAATTTCATTTTTAAATTATTAACAAGAAGCAATTATTAAAACAACACAAAAGAAAACCGACTGCAAAATTTGCGGATTTATTGTGCAAAAATGGTTACAAATATATTATTCAATGTATTGTCCATTGCTGGCCACAACTTTTTCTCCTCTTTCTGGCAATTTTCGGATACCAGCTCGGACGAACGACTCGTCTTTTGAGGCAATCCAATTATCGACCCATTTTTTACATTGTTCTGCTGGGACAGGCCATGTGTCATCGATCGGAATAAGTAGTAGTCGGAAGGAGCGATGTCTGTTGAAGATGGCGGGTGGAATATACCTTGCCATTTCAGTGTTTCCAAGTAGGTCTTTTGAACGGTTTTGAAACATGTGGCCGGGCGTTGTCATGCTGCAAAATCAGTTTGTTTTGCCTTTTTTCGTATTCCGCCCGTTTTTGCTTCAGTTCGCGGCTCAAACGCATAAGTTGAGTCCGATAGCGTTCGCCCGTGATCGTTTCATTCGGTTTGAGCAGCTCGTAGTAGATCACAGAGCATAAGCTTCATGCCATGAATATTCGGCTTTGCGAAGGATGTTGATGACTGTCCGGGCAAAACCCATGACCATGATGCAAACAGCCCTTTCCTTTTTGGCGTTCGAGATGCTGTTCACAAGCAAAAAATCGCCTTTCGATGTCGCGCGGCTTCAACTCTTATGGCACCCAGTTTCCTTGCTTTTGAATCAATCCCATAGCTTTTAGACGTTTGCTGACTGTCGATTCATCCACTCCCAACGATTCTGACAACTGCTGATGCGTTTGGCATTGGTCCACATAGAGCAATGATTCCAATTCGGCGTCTTCAAACTTTTTGGGTTTACCCGGTCGTTCCTTATATTCGAGCTCAAAATCATCACTTTTATAGCGACCAAACCACCGCCGACATGATTATTCAGATAGAGCATGCTCACCGTAAACTTCCACTAAGATTTGATGACCCTCGGCCGCACTTTTCTTCATAATAAAGTAATGAAGAAACACTTTATCTGATACGCAAAAACAAGAAGCAAGAAATTGGAAACTCTAATATTGATTCATATACTAGTGGCAGCCTCTTGTGTGAAACGCTCATTATTAATTCAAGGTCCCAATTGATTTGTAAAGTGAATATATTCTATAATGCTCCGATCTGCATGTCCATGGGTTATATTATCTATAGTATGCAAGATATCAGCGCTTGTACAGACGGATGGGCCTAAGTTTTGGTACGAGTCTGGCGGCGACGCGTTTCATACCCAAAACATCAACCAAAATGTGTTGAGTCGATCCATAAGAGTGTCTCCTATCTATCTTTCTAATGCCAACACGACGATTTTCGAGCACAATTTCCATCACTCTTTCGATGTTTTTGTCGTTAATAGATGTGGATGGACGACTTGTATGAGGCAAGTTTTCTACGATTTCACGACCTTCACGGAATGCTTTATGCCACTCAAATACTTGCGTTCTCGAGTCCTCATAACACTTTTGTAACATTTTGAATGATTCCGTTGGCGTTATTCCATTGAAAACACAAAATTTCAAGCAAACTCGTTGCTACATTTTTTTTCCATGTTAAAAATTGACATACAAACTTTTCGCGTCGTAAAGAAGCAGCTGTCAAACATAGACCAATTATCGCATCCCGCTCAAACTTGGCATGCATGTCAATGACAGTGACAGCCAACTTAAGCAGAAGATCCGAACCGATTCGGTTTACCGGTTCGGTTTAAATACATCAGTTCGGGTCAATTTCGGTTTAGAGGTACTAGTTTGCTGGGTTCTCTGCGAAAACAACGGGCCATGTAGATACCATCCAATTCTAAATAAAAGTAAATACCGAAATGGAAAATCTTTATTTTAGGCTTTAGTCGATAAACTTCTAACAATGCGGCAGCTAGAGAGTCTATGACGAGAGAGAGAGAGAGAGAGAGAGGGAGAGAGAGAGAGGGAGAGAGAGGGAGAGAGAGGGAGAGAGAGAAGTCTTTTCAGATATACATGTGAACGGATGGAAGGACAGACGTAAATGGCTTAATCGACTCGTCTCAGCATGCCAACAAATTGCGAGCTCATACACAAATTTATTCAATTATAAATATTATAAACAGCACTAAACAAGAATTTTAAATTTCTAAAGCAAATTCAAGGGAATTCTAAGCTGTAAAGCACAAAGTTTAACTATACGGATTACTGTAAGTGCAATAAATTCTCATCTTCTTTTATATACGAGTATCTCCATGGCAATGTATATATATATATATATATATATATATATATATATATATATATATATATATATATATATATATATATATATATATATATATATATATATATATATATATATATATATATATATGTATATATATATACAAAATTCCATAGAATTCACTCAAACATGCTTAAAAAGCTAATTTATATACGACAGAACTAACCAAAGCCTTACAAGTATGCACACACACACGCACACATACTAGCCTCCTTGATACACCACAAAGTTCAAGTGATTGAGTGTTAGAAATTCAACAAGTATTTATATGAATACAAAACATCAAATCGATTCATTTTCAATACACTTACAATACTCAAAACCAAAATTGTAAGCAAATACGATAAACATAATCTCCAAAGAAGATGAAAAAAAAGAAGAAAAACTTCAAAAGCCACAAAACCAAACACTTCAATCAACATTGAACATTATGCCAACAACAATTCTAACAATATAATATACAAAATACGATACTAAATACATAATAACATTCATGTGCCAAAATTCGAAAAGAGAATTTAGCCATAGGGTACAAAGTAATATTATAGAAGTACACGATTTCAAAACGTTAGTGCGTACGTTCGTTCGTTGGCAAACAGAAGTACGTGAGCTGAGTTGAAGTTCTAAACTGGAAAACTGAATTTTTGTACCAAGTAAATACAATAAATATTTTATGTAAAGCGCAAATAAACCAGCTGAAAAAGTAAATTGAAATAAAATACGCAAAAGTGTAAGTAAAACTTTGTCAGATACGCACCTACAAAAATTCAAATATTACGAGTCGTGGAAAAAATCGGAGTGTGTGGATACGGTGAAATTGCGTGTCTGTTGTCTATCTGTAATGTATCTGTAACTGTGCGAATATTTCTATCTGCTGTAGCTGAAGCTGCCTCCCCCTCTATGCTGTATCTGTATATATATGTAAAGCACAGCATATCACATAAAACAAATACAAAGACATGCTAGTAATCAATCATGGTGGATTCAATTTTGTACAACTCTGGCAAACAATTACAAAAAATGAAACAGCAGAAAAAGAAAAAAGCAAAGGCAGTGCACTGCGAGAATGTGTATGAGTTGAGTTATATATTGTGGTGCTACTATATAGCAGTGCATAGTAAATCTTAGTTATAGTAGTTGAAACAATTTGTTAATTGTTGTTTGCAAACTATTCTTTTTAAAGAGTATTTTTAGTTTGGTGGAAAGTTTTTATTGTATTGAAAATCACTTCGATATTGTACAACATATTGTCTGTGCCTCATTGATTTGGCTATTTAAAACTGCACAATAATGTATTGACATGACACAGCTGTAAGTGATTGCTGAATTTCAGCTCAATCGAATATGTTAAAGTGGTTCAAAATCGAATGTCAAAATTTAAATATAAAAAGCACATAAGCAAAGAAACTGATGAAGCTTAATGAAAACGTATAAAAGTGTAAAAATAGGGCCTATCACAAAAGTGTGCGGTACACGCACACTAGTAGATATGTATGAAGCGACCATCTATGTGCCAACATATCGAATTTCAAGTTTATATTTATGTTCTTCATACAAATGCATAAAAGTGAGCTGTAAGTTTGTATGGGAGTACCTCAAAAAGTGAGCGGGACACGCCCATTTGTATATGTATATGAATGGGCTGTCCACTGAATCGCATTTCAACTTAATATTGACTTTAACAAAGAAGTTTTTCATACAAAAAACATAAAAGTGGGCAGTGGGTTTGTATGGCGGATACGCCCAAAAGTGGGTGGTGGGTCCCATTCATTAATGTACTATATGTGAAACGTCCGTCCACTAGATTTTTGCACTCTTTATTGTTGCACTCATATTTACATTGTTAATCAATTTTGTGTAGGTGAAGTTAAAAGGGTTTCCAACACTGCATACATTTTTTGTTGCGGCAGATGCTTCTAGGTGCATTCTTATCTTTCTTCGGGAAGAAATGAACTCCGAAACCGAGTCATCCGTGGAATGCGAAAGCGAGTTGCTTTTGTCTCTTTTTGTCAAATAAATACTATAGCCGAATTATGGATTAGAAGTTAGAACGACGTTACCAATTAATTCGTTGAGCATTGGGACGTGCAGAATGCACCATTTTGAACCTGGTGCGTACCTTGGCTGCCACAAAGTAATGCTCCGATTCGATGTTGAGACCTCGTACCGTTCGCACGCTCGATGCGTGCCTTCCGTTAGCCTCTTTCCATTGCTGCAGGTGAAGGCTGCGTCGTGAAGGCTAAATTTCATTCCTTCCCAATTTTGGTGTTGAAATCGCCAAGCACAATTTTTACATCGTGATTGGGGCAGCGCACGTAGAGACGTTCGAGACGCTCGTAACATTCACCTTTGGCCGCATCATCTGCGACTTCCGGCGGTGCGTGTACACAAATCATGCTAATGTTGAAGTACTTAACATTGATACGCATCGCGGTGAGCCGCTCGTTCACAGATATGAAACTGGTGAGAAGACCTCGTAGTTTCCTACTAACCACGAAACCGCTACCAAATTCTTCCTCGCTTCTTCGCAGGGCAACTATAATAGACGTCAAAGGATGCCTTTTTTGATGGAGGATGCCCTGTCCTATCCATTGCATTTACTGTATTTCTGTGATGTCAGCCTTGAATTTGTCGAGTACATCAATCAACTGCATATCTGCACCAGCCCTGTGGAGGGACAGGACATGCCAGGTGTATATCCGTAAATCATGATCCTTAAATTGTTTGCGGTGGTCGTCATCATTGCGGGATTGTATATCCGAGGCTTCGTTTGTGTCTTCACTGATACGTTTTTTTTTTGCGGTGGCGGGAACCAAACCCAGCGCACCAACCCCTAATTAAGGGGAGTGGTTGCCTTCTCACAATTCGCTCACCACTGAGATTTCGTGACTTACCCATTGGATACGTGTCCTAATGGAAGTTTGTGAGCTGCTTGAGCCGTTTGCAAAATAATCGTAATTTGACCGCTCCCAAGTGAAAACGGCTAAAGAACTTTCCACTTCTGCAAACGATCCCATCCCCCAGTATCTGTAAATATTCAAACTATTTATCTACTCTCTTCCAGAGTATCGCCAAACTTTCTTTCTCGCGATAGATATTAAGAGATATTGAGCGAAAGAAGGAGAGTAGGAGCGAGAGAGCGAGAAGCGGGAGAGCGAGAGAGAGAGAGAGACTGCATTTTATTTGCAAAAATGTTATTTGCCGGTGAGACATGTGCTTCGAACTTCGCAACATCATCAGACACCGACCGTATGAAGTAATTTGTTTTTGCTACTTATATCACAACATTTAGGAAGAGCCATAAGACGATAGTAGTTGAAAGCATAAGAATACTTAAAGACAACTTACAGCATCGCTGATATATGTAGGTGTCAGTCGCTAAGGCTTGAGGCTTTTTCAGAAGCTGGCTGCTTTTTGAAAAGTCTTTTTAATATTAAACTATCTTTATACTAAGCTAATCGAAAATATTGAAATATATAAGCATAAATGTATAAAAAACGTTGACAATGAAATCATTTATAAAGAAATTGTGTAGCTTTTTTATTTAATTTATTAGAAATATTCTTTATAGGTTTTTTTTTTTTTTTTTGTGAAAACTATTTTCCCTACCGTATTTCTTTATTAAATATTTACAATTTTACGCATTGTGTTTGCATTGTCCGCTTTAAGATACTTTTTCAATGCTTTTCACATACATTTCCAAGAAATTTGATACATTTTAAGCCAACAAAAAAAAAGTCCTGTCAAAATAAATCCTCCAATGGATTACTGTCCATTAAATATATTAAAAAAAAAAATATATATATATGCAATCAAATTAGAGACCAAAACTTTACAATTCAATTTTAAAACTTATTGTAAGCTTCTTTTTTTTCCATTTACACTGCGCAAAATACATAAATTGTTTAAGCTTTTATTGAGATACTTTTTGTTGCTGTAATCAAATTTTTGTTTGTTTCGCTAGTCTAATTTAAATACATATTTATATGGCATTGTCTATGCTACCCAACGAATATTTATTACAGATACAATTTTCCGCCTTATCGCCAACAAATCATGCACAAACTGTGCTAAATAAATACGTAAATATTTTACCAGCGCAGTAAATCAGCTTACCCGTAGTTGTATTTATATAAAATATAGTCACAAACCGTAAAAAAGTAGATACGAGGGGTACTATTTATATTTCGGGAACTGGCAACTTTAATGTCAAAAGCTAAAATCTGGCAACACCATATATAAAATAAAGTTTGACATTTTTTGGCATAAACGTACTCACAAAGTTTTGATGTACAATTGCTATCTGTTTTGTTTACAGTGAGTTAAGAAAAGCAATTTGGCCAAAAAATGGAAATTTGAAGAGAAGCTTTTCGTTGGATTATTTTTCACAACTTTTGACGTGGAAATGTGAATGTCTCAATGAACTCAGTTCTTTGTAGGGCGATAAAGCACCATCAAAAACCACAGTATATCGCTGGTATAGTGAATTCATTCGGTCGCCGACGAATTCCGTGAAAGTCGTCCAAAATCGGCTGTTGTGCCAAAAAAAAAAAAAAAACGATGCAGTGCGTCAACTGATAATGCAAGTTCGTCATGCTACATAACGTGAGATAGAGGCATCCTTGCACATTAGTTTCACTTCAATACATTCGATTTTGCATGAACACTTAGCTGTACAAAAGTTGCTCTCGTTGGATAACCCATAATTTATCAATCGTTTAAAAAAAGGCTCGCGTCGATTGGTGTAAGGAAATGATTAAAAAGTTCGAACGTGTTGCTTCAAAAGACGTGCTTAAAATCGAGACAGTTGACGAATCATGGATATATGCGTATGAGTCGTAAACAAAACAGCAATCGACCGTGTGGGTACTCCAAGACGAGCCAAATTCAACAAAAGTTGTTCGTGTAAGAAGCAAGAAGAAGCATATGATCGCCTGTTTCTTCGGCCGAATGGGTCATGTCGTCACTGTTCCGCTTGAGCAACGTAGGACGGTCAGTTCTGAGTGGTACACGACCATTTTTTTGCCGAAAGTCTTCGGAGAAATTCGTAAAACCAACCGCCAAAGACGAATCAATCTCCACCATGACAATGCGAGCTCTCACACATATCGTCAAACAAGTGCATTTTGGAGCAGTCAAAACATCGAATTAATGACTCATCCTCCGTACAGTCCTGATTTGGCACCCAATGACTTCTTCTTGTTCCCGAGTAACAAAGGCAAACTGCGTGGTCAACGATTTACGAACGCCGAAGAAGCAATTGAAGCGTTCAAAAACCATGTTTTGGAGCTGTCTCAAGAGGAATGGAAAAACTGCTATGACAAATGGTTTGAACGAATGCAAAAGTGTATTGATCATCAAGGGGCTTATTTTGAAAAAAAATAAAACCATTTTCATTTAAAAATGTTTGTTATTATTTGCTATTCCCGAAATATAAATAGTACCTCTCGTATTTGTAAGTAGAAAAAAAAGGATCTACTAAAAACTTATGCATTTTTTATAAAATACATTTTTTTCCAGTTTACTTTTTTTGTACTATCTCAACTTTGCTGCATATAAAATTCAACAACGTTCATCGATGCCCATGAAAGTTCTTTTTCTTTGAAAAAAAAAAATAGAAGTATCTGAAGTGCAGAAGGCATACAAAACGAAATTTGAGTGTGTATAAAAGAAAGTATACGAGAAGTGTGCTTGAAAAAAGTAGTTTGACCCCTTTTCGCTGGTGTTGAAATATAAGATTTTTATATAAATGTTTTTTCCTTTTTTTGTTATCTATATAAAATATTATTTATTTTCTTTTATTATAGAAATTCAATAAATTTCACACAATTGTGTTGAGTTTTATTTTAGTTATTTTTTGTTACATACTCGTATGTGCATATTTAAAGTGGTTTTCTGTATTGTTATTTATTAGCTGCAAAGATTTTTTTATATAATGCTGAAAATCTAGAAAGTTTTTCGTTACTTAATATGCAGGCAGGACAATATAGTATTCAAAACTAGCTTCCTGATGTATACTACTACTTATAGCAAATAGATAAAGATGTATCTAAAAGCCATGAACTCAGACTATTACTGCTGATTTTGGGAAATGCCGAATACAGACAGAGAACACAGACAGAGAACACAGTGTCCTCACTGTTATGACAAAATAGTTGTAGTGAATACGAGATGATATACTGAGTTTATGCAACAGAGATAATTGTGATTTCCAACTGTCGAATTTCTAACAATGTGCTTGTAAAAAGTTTAAATTGATTTTTATAATCATAGATAATCATACACTATTTTCATGAGTGTTTCAAACGCACCTCCTTGTAGATAGTTAGATCAAATATTTGAAGACTTCTTATTCACATTTGATGACCGATCTTTAGTGGAAGGGGACTGAAACACAAAAATCAGTGATGATGTTCGAACTGGGATAGTTTGTGAAATAGAAAACTGTACTCCAGAGCAATGTGACCGTGTTGTCTTCAAAATCATTGTCTTCTTCGTTGAAAGATTCCAGTACTGTATTGCTATGATATATTTCTTGAATCAATCAGATCGGGCAAGATGGATTTCTGTACAAGCTGAAGAAATTACTCCCACTGCCGTTGTTTATCTTTTTCGTATACTGCCACACGGAAAAAAACATTAGGTGTTCTCCTTATTAATGAGATTCCTCCTATTTGAGCAGGCATTCAACAGGGCAGTATAGTGGAACCGGTACTTTATAAATACTCGTAGCAAATACCCAGACCCAGATCCGATCAATGCTTCTCTCATGATGCAGAGAAATTTAAATGAGCTGGATGACCGCTTACACCGTTGGCATTGCATTAACTGCGAAATGTCAGTACATATGACTTTTGTGCAGAGTCGTGTGGAAACAAAATAGAAAATACAATATAAAAGTAGCCAACTGAATACAATTTCACACTTGGAGACAGCTATCATTTGAAGTTGACACAATACAGCACAGAATGAGCCCAACCAGCAACTAAAAAATAAAAGTTCTCCGCTACAAAGTCATTAAAGTGCGCATAAGGACTTACCGTATTCAACATAAAAGGATTCAGGTCATGCAGAATAGTATACTAAGGCAAATCTCCAATATATAAGAAACTCTATGCTATATAGAGACTGTAAAGTTGCAAGGGCCGCAGCACACAGAGAGCAGACTTGAGCTTAGCTTAGTTGAGTTTATCCGCGTCGAAAACTGATACGCACTTAAAGCAATGAGAGGGCGCACACTGCGTGCTTAGCTGAGAATAGCACAGTTGACACTTCCGCACGTAAACAAGCATGCTTGTTTATTTACGCACGTCAGCAGCATGTTCTGTATAGTCTTTCTCCCTCATACGTGTATATACGTAAAAATATATATATACGTATATACGTTCCATATATTTTTTTTCTCACACATGGCTTCACAAATGCTGTAGCAATAAAATGGCTAATGACAGCGCGCTCTTGTTTTGTCAAGTGTCAGTCTGTATGTTGCTTACAAGCTTATGGATGCATATCGTTTTACGTCGCAATTAAAAAAAAAAATCGAAATAGAATTGAAACGCAACAGTGTTATTGCTTTGTATATGGCTGGAAAATTGCAACCTGCTATTGTTAATGAGCTACGTCATTTACGTGTGAACAAATTGTTTATGTATCGGACCATTCCACGTTACAATGATACTGCTAGCAGCAAAAAACGCCATGGAGTTGAACATCCAACATCAGCAGAACTGGTTAGAAAGGTGAAGGCCAGAATTCAACGCAATCGACGACACAGCATAGTTCGATTGGCGAAAAAAACTACGAAGTACGATTGAAAGCCTACAAAATATAAAAAAGTGCTAGATTAAACATCTGCACAAAAGGCAGTTCGCCTAGCAAGAGCAAGTGTGTTAAAACAGTCTCACGCTAGTGACGAGCTTAAAAATTTGCTGTTTTTTCAGCAATATGTAAACAAACAAAACGATCGTGTATGGTTAAAGTGAAAATCAAAAGACAATTTAGCCAAGCGAATTGCTCTGCGATGATAAGAACCTGCATCAGTGATGATTTGGGCCGCGGTAACTGCCACACGACGCTCACCACTCGTTTTTATTGAAGAAGGCGTAAAGATAAATTAACAAATCTATCGTGAAAAGATTTTAAACAATGCTTTATTATCTTGGGCACGTAAACAATTCGGTAGAAACAAATGTCTCAACAAGACTCGGCATCATCCCATAAAGCCAGAGAAACCCAACGTTTCTAACACAATATAATGTTCCCAGCTTCATTTCTTGACAACAATGGCCACCATATTCCCCAGACTTGAACCCATTCTGGAGGCGATTCTGGAGGCCAAAGTATCAACTAAAAAATATGCGGTCAAAGATTCCTCTTCGCCGAGAGTGGGACAAATTGTCATCGTACCACATTCGTGTAGCGTATAAAGCCTTTCCGGACAAATTGCCTAGTCATTTCTGCAGCAAAAATCTGTTGGAAATATTTAAACTGGTTTTATATTTCTTATCCTGTTGCTTAATTGCCAAATTAAACTAAAATTTTCCAAAGCATTTCTCATGGGTTTTGGTTTTTTTTTTTTCTTTTACAAATTTATTACACTGCATTTGCAACAAAAGTCATGCCTGAAAGCTGACGAAAAATGAAAAAGTAAAATAGATTATTTCCTAATGTCATTAAATGCAGCTGCGTAGTTTTCCCAAAAATTTTGTAAAATTATTTTTAAAGCAGCCATGTGTTGCATACTTGCAGGCATTATGCGTGGTTGACGGCGTTGGTGTTGCCGTACGTGTCGGTGACGCCGTTTATGCCATGGTCCATGTCCTTTACTGTCAATTTTTGTCTGGCATTGAATTGGCATGCGGTTACATGAGTTGTCTATATACATATATACATATATGTACGTATATACCTACAACCGAGTGCATGCGTAAGCATTTATGTATCTCGTTAGTGTACAATGTCAAATAGGCAATGGCATGCCATTGCAAACCAACAGCCGTAACTCCCTTGAGATGGGCAACATACACTTTACATGGGATTTTCAATTAAAGCCATCGAATTGCTTGTGCAATTTAGCAAATTTGCGTAGTGTTGCATAGTTTACATATTGTTATGTACAAAAATTTGTAACATTTCAGCTTTATGCGCCTAAAAGTATGCTACACATTTTGAAAATTGTTAGTAAAAACAGCTTCAGATACAATAAAATACAGCAAGCAGTCACAAATACAGTAAGCAGTCAAAATATGGCATATACAAATAATTAACGTCATGTCTTTTGTTTGGATAGCTTAAAATACAGTAATTGAAACTGTAGCATACTTATAGGCGCGTTTGTTACAAAACACTTGAACACAGCTATCACAGACAGGTATCTGAAGCCGTTTCAGCTTGTACGTATACTATGTGTGAGGCTAATGAGCTGAAATGAGTTAGAAGGACTTTGTCATTTGCTATCTGTCCGTCTGTCTGTCTGTCTGTCTCTCTCTGTTGTGTGTTTTATATAGTCTGCCTTTAGGCGCACTTGAGTACTTTTGACAAGTGTCTGCTTGCATTTAATTTATTGCTTTTCAGTTCTACATTTTTGCACTGCTTCCTCGTTCTACACGAAGATAGCAAATATGACTGGTAGCGTGTTAGTATCCTGCCTGCCTATCTGTCGCTACTTGCTCTTATGCCTGGCTGACTGTACACTCTTTATATATTTTATATATTCTCATTTTATTTATTTATTTTTTTTTTTTTTTTTTTGTAAAAAAGCAAAAACTCTGTCAACATTTTGCTTACATTGAAATTGCTTTCGAAGCTGCTATGTTAAAATAATAATAACAACAACAGCAGCAGCAGTGAGAGTAGCTGCGTAAAAAAGGGAAAAAAGCCAGTAAGAAAATCTTGGAGGCCATGCACAAAACCACTCATAATCAGTAAGCAAAGACAATGCAGGGAACTACGATAGTAACTTTGAAGCAGCAGAAATATTATGTATTTAGAAGGATGCTTTGACAATTTAGAAAACAAGTTTGTCGTCGTCGTCGTTGTCAGCAGAGAGTGTGTGTATTGCGTTTAAGGTCAAGTGGAAGTTGTACTATTGTTGCTTGTTGAGATTTTTACTGTATACACAAAACCTGCGGGCTGTTTCTTTATTTTTTTTTAAATACACTACACATAAAGTGTGTATAGCAATATAGGTATGTGTTAAAGTTTCCCATAGCAAATTTTTGCCGCACCAACTGAAATAGTATTAGCAACCTAACGATTTAGGTAACTACTGTTCGTTAGCTCTTAGCTAGCAAAATGGTTTGCAGTGTTGCAGCATCTAAAATAGTAATAACAACAACACCAATATCATATCAGCATTATTCATTCATTGCTTCACTTATAGTATGCAAATGGCAGTAGCTAGTCAGTTCAAAATTACAATGCAATAAGGAAACAAAAATGTTTGGCTAACCGGCGACAGTCAACTAGAAAAACAATTCTTATGATACGGTAAGTCGACGTGTTGTGTGCCTTTCAACTGAAGTAGCTAAGATGCTAAGACTTAGCGCTCAGCGCCGTAGGTCGTAGCTCTGATAAACGGGCGGATCCAGAACGCTCTTTTGGGGGGCACTCTACTAAAAAAAAAACTTATTATCTTATGACAATTAGGCGAACAATTTTTTTTTGTACTGAACAAAAATTCTGTTTGGGAGGAGAGGGGCATTCTCTAGCTCCCTACCCTATGATCCGCTAATGCTCTGATACCAGCTTTCTCCAACAAATCACTGGCTAGTTAAACTAAATACTTAGTTACGATTTCTATTTGAAACTTAAAGGCACTTACAATTCACAAATAGTTTTAACAACTGCATTATTCAAATGCAGTGCTGTATTAACTGAGTGACATAGTACTGCTGATATTATGATAGTTACTTTTCAACGCTGAATATCATCAAACCTATATATTCAAAATTGATGGACAAGATTGCGTTGCTACTGTCACACAAACACAGGCACATATCAAGAAAAACTCGCCTCGCCAAGCTGATCAAGCATATTCGTACTCTAGTAAAAAACAATTATAGTACGCTGCGCACTAAGTATGTAACGCATAATGCTACGTTTACACTGACGCACAAGGGTTCCAAACCCACAAAAAAAAAAACTGCCCAAAACTGTAAACTGCATTTGTTTATAATAGGAGAGGATTTTTGGGGGCGCTGATTACGAATTTAATGTCAAATTTTCATAATTCAAAATGCTATATTATTTTTTGTAATTCATTGAATATTTCACTGAGTTCACTGATTAGGAAATTGATGACATTTAAGAAAACAAAATAGTGTAAAAACTTTTTTATAAAAATGTCATAAATTTCGAAATCAAATTGGCAGATTTATTAAAAGTTATTGAATGGGAACGAATTTAAGTAAGAGTTTGAGGTCGGAGATTACGTATCTAACAGCTGAGTATGGTAAAACTGAATTGAGAACCCCCACAAACGTTGTACAGCCTACAATAACAAACTGCTTGTAGCATATACAAGTTAAACGACCTTTGGGGAAAAAAACACTTAAAACTATTAAAGGCGCAACTATGCGCAGCCAATTTCTACTAAGTTTATAAACTGAACACTGCGGCGCAACCTACTATTTTACATATTAAAATCGTTGTTTAAAGTAATAATAAGAAAAAAAGTTGGTGTGAAAATTATTAAAACATATTCAAATTACTTATATTTTGATGCCTCCAGGGTATTATACATACTTTTAAATAAAATGCGTATCTCTTTTAAATATTAAAAAAAAAACGCTAAACGTGTTTTGACAAATAAGAATAAAAATAATCAACAGTCTTTAACTTTTGTTTTTTACCACAGTTTTTGTGATTCTGCAAATGACAAAGATCGTCGTCGCTACAAAAGTATTTCAAGAACATTTTGTATTAATAAAAAACTTCAAACTTGTAAATTGGTCGTTGTCAATAGCAACGCACAATTTACAGTTGAAAATGGCAACTCACAAGAAACAAAAGCGCGTAAACAAATTCTAGGTAAAGTGAATTTTGAACAAAGTTTAATCAAAAAAAATTTTAGCACATAAATAACGGTTTCACCATTGATTAAATAGTTGCATACTGTGAAAATGAAAATTGTTAGCTAGTCCATAATCAGTAGTTAACTAAGCAGTCTGAAAGTGTGCCAAAGTAATAGTTTTCAAATGTTACATTCGGCCAATTTGGTGAGCCCAAAAATATTCGCTCATTTTTCGTGCAATTTTATCCTTATGTCGTTTTGTTACAAAAAAACAAGGGACATAGCAAATAGAAAGCAAATAAACAAACTCATGCTGTAATTTAGTAAAAATGGTTGTCTGTAAAGTCGGTTTATGGACGATAATTTTACGTGATAACGTCATAAGAAAACATTGATGAAAAATTGCATACTTTTGTGAAATGAATTCTAATGTAATTCCAATAATTCAATCAGTACATAAACAACTTGTCATAGAAAAGAGTTTCGTTACCAACAACAAAGAGTGAAATATACGCTCTCTCTCTCTCTCTCTTCGACTGACCACCAGCAACTTTAAAACCTTTTTTTTGTTGTTTTTGTTACTCAAATGAAAAAGTAACTGTTATTGTCGTCTTCCTTGATCTATGGTCTGCGTGCATTGTTTACTTTGTACATGTATTTTATTTGAAAAAAAAAACTTTATTATACACTTACAATGTTATTATTCATACATTCTACCAAGTGCATACCGCACCCCACCGCGCGCTAGATAACACTAATTCGCAAACGCACACACACACATAACTATAGCTTTCAGCAAACCAATGCACGCTGGTCTGTCTATCGCTTGCTTGTTCAGTCGGAACGACACAATCGTCACATGTATTCCAATGTGTACGATTACATGTTCCGCCTTTTGCTTTTCGTTCGTTTAGTGTCGTGTCGTAACGGTAAACGGAACGTCAGAAATGAGTCATGCTTCTGCGCTAAACCAACCGATTTAATAGACGTTATCACGTCAAAAAACTGTTTTTCTTTTGTTGTTGTATGTAGTCTTTCAATAGTTTTTAGTTCGTCAAAATATTTTCTATTTGATATAACTTATATAGGTATTACTCTAAATATTACGGAGTTTATACGAGAGAGATAAGTGCATTATAAATTTCGTGAGTTTTTTTTTTTTTTTGTTTTAATTTGTCTTAACCACTGTACGAGCGTATAAGCGCGTTGTTTCGCAAATTCGTGTGTTGATAGCTGCAATTATCTCACTCACTCTTTTTCTCTCTATCTCTCTCGCATGAACTCACTATAAATTAACCTTTATTTAACACTCTCCTTAATGCTGCATACTTTTGGGCACATTTTTGTTGACAACAACTTTGTACAGTGTTGGTAGTAAATACAATTCTTGTGTGCACACGTTCTAAGCCACTTAAATTGTATACATTTTATACACTTTAAAGCCGACATTTAGCAGCACGAGTAACTAAAATGTGTACAACTACTTACATAGCACACACAGCTTTATGCGCCAGCACAGATAATGATAGTAGAAACACCTAAAACTATGCAACACACAATAAGCTGCTTTTAACTGACACTGTACTACACACTCGCGTACACAAGTTTCGCCCAACCATGAAGCATTTCGATAATGACTTTTAATGCATACTATATAATATTTTGTTTTGGCATGAGAATTTTTGTAATGCACCCAAAAGCCGATTGTAGTCTCTCTCTCTCTCTCTCTCTCTATATATATATATATATATATATATATATATATATATATATATATATATATATATATATATATATACTTACCTACTAACAAAGTTTTAGTTACATGTTTCGCAGATATTTGCATAAAGTTTAAGCATTATTTGCTGACTGTGTGGGCGTTGAGGTTGGTTGCTGCTATGCCACGATTATGCATGGCAAATGCCTATATATATGCAATACACAGAGCCACATACAGTAGCAGTTACTTACCTGGCTTTATTATGCCATGTTTGGCTGCACAGGCTTGTTAAGATAATGCACAAAATGTGTGTTGGCAGTTAAAATTAATTAATACATGCAGCATAGTCATGGTTTAAAAATAATTTGTAGCATAATTTTAGGCACTGCAGCAGCAGCATCAGCCGTGGTAGCAGTGTGGAACCTCACGTTGAGTTCATTAATTGGCATTGATCATTGGCGCGTTAATTTTGGCACACATTCAATGTGTTCGCATCGTGAACTTTTGCGCACAGCGAAATGTCATAATTCACAGCATGCGCGCCAATAAGCAGACTACCAAATATTGTATGAAAATGTCAGGCGAAAGAATATAAACGACAAAGGATAAAAAAAAACAATTCGTATAAAAAAGGCAAACCCAAAGGCATTCATACGCTGTCACTGCTGTTCATAAGCAACTATGATTCTATATAAGCAAAAATTTATACACTCAACGACATATAAAGCTTACGGTGTTGTTTTATTAAATTGGCGCCCAACGTGGGGCTTTTGTCGGTTCTGCTGAGCAAGTGATTGCGTGTGACCGGAGGTCACTATCGTTTGGCTTAATGTGAGTCTCGGTATCTTTATTTCGATATCGTGTTCTTCGCAAACCTTGCTAACAGTTTGAAAAATTGTATCAAACATAAATCTTTATTCTTAGTTTGAAGAACTCGTCTCAATGAAGATTTTTATAACGAATAGAGAACGAATATTTGGAATTACAATGTTTGTATTGCTATCAAAAGCTGAAAAGCATCACTTAAAGTTTTCGAATCTGTCCAAGTGCTGTGAATAATCTCCTAGGCGTTCAGAAATGCTGAATAGATTACAACTAACTCGTGCTGTGCCACCCATCTTGATACAACAGAACATGATTGTTTCAGTTCCGTATTTCTTCGCGAAAGTTCTAGTTCTTCCTAAAGTACAAACTGCCGTTCTGAATGATTAAAAACATTGTACACGCTCTGAATGGTGCCTAGGCAAAATTTGTTGGGAAAACTTTGCATGCGTCTCTAACCTCCAAATGGAATATAAGCATGCTGTACTCCGCGAATTGTCGCGAATTCTTAGAGTAATTAAATGGAGTGTATATAAATCCTTAGATTTCGAACCCCAAAGGCCGTGCACACAGCCCTGTCAGTAACTTTTTGACTATCGTTACTATCAATCAGTAGAAACTATCTATCTATAAACACATATCATTTAAAAAAAAAAAAAAACTGGGTAGTGTTACACCATCGAGCCTGCAACAATTTAATGTTCTATACAAATTATTGTTAGTGGAAAGTGTTTTTATGTCGTTGAGTGTACAAGTTTATATAAATTTTCAAGCATGCTTTTGGGCGTCTCTATAAACAGCGTCATAGATACAGTTCCAACAACAACAACAACAAAGAACAGAGAACAGAGAAAAATAACGTTGAGTGTCATTCATTGTAAATATATATTATAGTAGACGAAAGTGTTTGCCTCTTTTTCCTTGTACATATTTACTTCTGCTGCTGCCGCTGCTGCTTATTTGTGACAGTTGTCCTTTTTGTTTTTTGTTGTTGTTTTTTGTGTAGCATACATTTTGGCGCAAACGGAAACACTTGGCAGTAAAAAATACAAAATACAAAAAGAAAAAATTGAAGTGGCAGCGTCAACAACAACAACAACGGCGCCGTTCATAGCAAAACTGCTTTATCCTTTGTCCTTTATATATTTATAGCCTGTACCTATAGGGTAAAAGTGTATATTAAGTTTGTGCAAATGTATGTAACAGGCAGAATTAGGCATGTCAGAGCCTCTTAAAGTATGTATATATATTCTTGATCAGCATCGGAAGACGAGTCGATATAGATATGTCCGTCTGTCCATTCGGCTGTCCGTCTGTTTGAACGAACTGATCACGGAGACTATACGAGGTAGTGACTTCAAGTTTCGACATTTAGACTCTTCTTTTTGCTCTTCATATAACTAGTAAGACGTGAACAAGCCCGCCCCACTTTAATGGGTAGTTTCCATATAAACCTGGCCACCATTTTGAAGTTGTTGTGTGAACATATATTTGATTTTGTTGTTCATTACTTTAAAATGCCAAATTCTGGTGTATCTAACGTAAATCGTAGTCCTCATACAAACCTAAAGAATATAATCTATGGTTTGTATAAGTAGCCTTAGACAAGTTATAGCGTATCTCGAATTCGAGCACACTCCACTGCAGCGTTTGTTCTTGTTTTTGTTTGTTCGTTTGTTTGTTTGTTTGTTTGTTTATTTGTTTGTTTCCAGCAGCATTGTCCTTTTGCAAGTTGTGCGTTTTTGTGCAAATTATGGCCAACATATAGCCAACAACAACGTGGTAACCCGCAATTTTTATTTTTTTTTTTCGGTATTATATTTCATTTCGCTTCGATTTTTTCTCGTACTTTCGTCCTTTTTGCATTTGGTCGATGTACGAGTAATAAAGCGCATGAAATAAAAGTGATATAGTGTTTATGTGAAGTTTATAAATTAAATTTAATGAAGCAGCAAGTTGCACTTCTTCTTTATAAGTGAAATAAATTGCTACTTACTCGCTACAAAAATGGCGTGCGTTGGTGGCATTTACATGTATAAATTTTCGTTTTGCCAAAAGATACATTCAATTTGTTCTAGAACAGTCACGTAAATGGTAAATTTTGAGCGCAGCGGGCGTATATGCCAAAAAAAATATGCAATGCAATTGGATTAAATATATCATTGTGTGTGCATATCGCATATATCACAAAATATAAAAGCTTAAAAGCCTACAAAAAACAACAAAAAAATTTAAAAGTTTAAATTACTACTTACCCCAAAGACTCTGTAGCTGGGCGTATAAAATGCATGCAATAATATGCATATTTAAAAGAAAAGAAAAAAAAAATACTAGCTTTGGTGGGAAAGAAAAGCCAAAAGAATAACAAGATTTCATTTGGTCAAACCAGCTTCATATTTTGTAACATTTAATATGTACTAGATCCGACTCTTGGCTGAATTTTAAGCATCTGCGGCGAACAAATTTATTATTTCATTACTAAAGCCCGTATTATACACGAATTATATGCTTTTTTATATGCTACTTAATTTTCAAAGAACGAAAAAGAAGAGAAGAAGCAATTACATTTTGTGGCCGCGCACTTAACAAAGAATATGTAAAAGCCATTTGTGTATTATAAGTGCTATTAAGTTTTAAGTGAAGTGTAATATTAAGTTTTAAGTCAAAATAATGCAAAATTGGTCACAATTTATTTTTTGTATACATCTCAGCTCCAGCCCCATTCTTTTTTCTGTTAAACTTCTTAAAATGATACAAAAAAATGTATCTTGGGCTCATTAAGCTCTTTCAAATATTTTTTGCAAACACTTCAAGGCATATTTTAGTGATGTTCCGAAAATTAAGAATAACATATCGTGTGATAGAGAAACTCTCTGAAAAGAATGAAAGAGGCAAGAGTCATCTTCTACATTTGTAAAAGAATGTTGGAAGCTAATGGTGAATTCAAACGTATATCATTCATTAGTTTTACACTGTTGTCGTCAGGTCTATACTAACCCTATGGCGCCTTGTACAGTCAGGAAAGTGGCTAATACTGAAACTCACCGCAGGCTACAAAGATCTACCCCCAAGTGATTTTAGACTACTTGACTCTGGTAGCTACATTTTGTTAAGCCGTGCGCTGGAGGTCACAGCACCATCCTACACTTTGTAGAGCATCCACTGAGAGTAACTACTGTGTTCCAGCGCTCAAACGGAATGGCAATTTCAAAGTTAGTTAGTTAGAAAGACTGGAAGCAAGGAAACCTCAGGGAGCGGAACGTGTTTTCTATCTACACCGATGGAACGATGACGGATGAAAGTTGCGTTGCCAGTTTTACGGGAAAGAAACCAGCACCAGCTGTCTTCGATCCGTAGATCCAACGGTGTAGAATCTACACCGGTGAATCTTATTTTGACTTAAAACTAACCGACTGCTGCAGCGTCTGCCAGGCAGATATTTATGCAGTCTGGCAGTCGGCTAAACTGATTAGCATCCTAAAGGAAACTTCAAGGAACATATCACTTCGACAGTTAATCTACAATTAATGCTCTGTCTTTACGCACAAAGAAAACCAACTTATCTTAAGTACGGTGTCAGCCCTAAACCATGCCCAACAGCATTTAGTTAAACTCTTTTGGGTTTTTGGCTATTCTAACATACCAGGTAACCAGATTGCGAACGAGTGTGCCACGACTGAATCAGCGCTGCCAGCGACTCTTGCGGTAATGTATACGATTATTTTTACAGACCTTTTGCAAGAGATGCTCTTAGGATAATCTAGAACCATCAGAGAATCAGCGAGTAGACTGTGGGCGACTGCTCTAGGATATCATGCCTTGAAAGCACTCACGCTGTATATCAACCGAAGCGGACACTTGAGCTCCTACACATTAAAAAATCAGGATCAGGATGTTTTCGGAAGTACCATTGGACAAATGACATTACGAATGCATGTACACTATCAGAACTTCGGTCGTAGCTGCGGCGATGAAGAGGAGATGGAAAGTATCCAACACCTCATATGTGACTACAGTTCACTTCTAAAAAAAATCACAAGTTTTATCGGGAAACTATTCTTTGATGACTTGGAAAGTCTGGTGAATCAGCCACTGACCGTTCTGGCACGTTTCTTTGTCTCTAGGGCTGGCTTCAAACCGTCTGAGCCTTAAACAAAACCAACTGAGATACGTTCCGCAATATAAAAAACCAAGACATTAGGCAAACCAATAGACCGTCTAGCCTACGTCGAACGGTCTGACTAACCGAACCTAACTTTACCTTTTCTTTCTTAGTACAGAATGATGCAGTACTTCATACAAAATTATATTCTTAAATTCTAGTATATAAAAGAAAAAACAACATATTTTTAAGGATATTCAGTGTTAGTTACTCGTATCTTCGGAAAATACACATAACTAGAATAATGCAGAGATTTAATTTGATGCATTATTCTGTTTATAATCAACATAATTTTTAAATTTGGTTACATTCAAAATCAAACAACTTTCAAATCGCCACCTAAGGTGTTTGAATTTGTAAATGATTACTATGTCATGAGCAATTTTAAGATAAATTATTGCTTTCATGCAACTGGTTATTGTTTTAACTTCCTGCCAACTGGTTTGGTATAAATTGCTTCGGTAGCATTTGTGGTCTAGCAAATTTTATAAAGCCAACTTCTTTCATAAGAGCACTATAAAATACATTAAATTAGTGCTCTATTAATGAAAACTAGAAAAGAATATTGTATATAGGTGTGTACTTACCAATGCTGTTGACAAAACTCTCAGTACTTGAATGCGTGGCTGCCATATCTTCATACCATTTTAAAGACAGATAATTTACCTCATAACTTCTAATGGTACAATAGTCATTTATAAAGTCAAATATCTTAGGTGGCGAATTGCAAGTCAATTGCGCCTGAACGAAAGTGAATTGAAATTATTTTTATTTATATATATTTTCCGAAGAACAATACACTTTGCTGCGTCCTTTTATATACTTCCAATGACGTGGCCTTTGTTTGTGTAACAAAATAGAATTTCACACCAATTTTTGCTAAATACATTTTAAAATTTTTATAGTTTAATATTTAGTTTAATCAATTTGATACGTTCTTAATTAAAAAACTTCTTCTATTTTCTCTAAAAAATAATAGTTTCGAGCCTAACGTCGCCTGCTCGATCGGCATGCTCTACAATGTGAAACGCTCTTTATAGCATGACAGATATAGAGAATTTCGATTCTTCCAACTGAAGCCAAAGGAACCGATATAATCAAAAACGGTAGCAGCTACAGCAAATTGAGAGAGCTGAGAGAGAAAGAGAGAGAGATAGAGAGCTTTGTGAGAGAAAGTCTTTGTGTTACATTCGTCCCTGCTCCCCTTCACATTCTACCCAACGAGAACAGGCTTTCACTCGTATATTTTCATTATTAAACAATAACATAAAAATAAATTGTCAAATTGGTATTTTTAGTATGTCGAAAAGCTCGTATCGCATTGAAAAGACTATCGGAGATCTTACAAACATATTTAGGTTGACGAAACAAGTCAATATAGACTTTAGCACGGTGTTGCCGAAATCTGGCAAGTCGAAAAGTCGTGTTGACTTTTATCAACCATTTAGTCTTCTCCCTGGTAAAACGATGATGATGCTCAATGCTAGTTTCAGCAAAACAAAGCAAACAAATAAATAATACGTCCGTTTCCCCAGCGATGTTCAATAGCTTCGACACACTGTTTATAGCGAGAATCGACGATCTTCTTAAAATAGCCATTAATCGCAGACTTCACCTCTTCATTGTTGCAGTTGAACTCATTGATTTTGACGATTGTGTTGTCTTGACGCAATAAAAATTTCTTTTTCGCTAAATGTAGCCGTTTTTCTTGATTCCTAAACTCAAACGCTGCAATAAGTTCGCATAGTAGGCAAGTATGCCGTTGATAGTTCTTCCTTTCTGATGATAGTCAACAAAAATTATAACACGTGCGTCCTTGTCTGCTAAGAAACTTCTTTGGACCCGGTTCTCCTCTTTCAGTTCATTGTTTTGATTGTTCCTTCATCTGACGTATAAAGCTATATTTCGTTTATAGTTATGAATAGAAGCAAAAACTCGGTTTAGTGCTATAGAACTTCGTAAAACACTCGACTGAAACACATGTTTTGTTCCATAACAATGACCGCATTTTTTCATATTTACAAATTCACTAAAAGAGGAGACTATTGATGACTGTCAAATTTTTAAGCTGTATAAGGTTGTTACTTTCGACCATAGTAATTCTTTCTCCAAATTGTTTGTTTTCTTTGTTAGGTCGCTTACTTCTGGGAATACCATTGCAAAATAAATGAACAGAACTGGTGAGTTCGATAGTACTGGACTAGTTCGAGTTCTGTGGATGTATAAAACATACATAAGTCTATATTAAAGGCATTTTGCTCACACGAGAACTCAATGCTTCTTGTTCTTGTTCGCACACACACACTGGTTGATTTAATATTTAAAATTTATTTCATATCGAATTAAAAATCGCTGCTTTTTGAAAACTCTTTTTATGTTTTATTACTTTTGAGTAGTTCATTAAAACCGGAAATTAAATTAAATGATGTCTTCTGTGGTGTTCCGACGTTCTGTCGCCTAAAACTATGCACTGCTTTGAAGCAATATTAAATTTTTGCTAGACACTTTTTGATAAAAGACAATTTTAATGCAGACAGTTGCTACGTTTAATACAATAAGTAGCTACTTATTTAAGCCATTATAATGTACACACTTTTACCAAGGCTAAAATTCGCTTTAAAACACTTTCTAATTATTGTATGCCAAAAAGTATGCAATAAACTTTCAATCCATTAGCAGTGCAAATAGTATAAGCTAAAATAAAAAAATTTAAAACTAAAAACTAAAATGTTTGCCAAATTGCGACTTAATAGCTTAAAATTTTGTTTTGAAAATTATCTTTAACTTGAAAATTTTTCTATGGCATATGCCTAAAATTATGCAACAGATTTGTAAGCAATATTGAAACGTATGCTTTTACTATGAACTAGTGCCAATTCGAGACCTTGAAGAGTTCTTGTAAAAGTGCAAAAAAAACAAAAAAAAAAAACAAAAACAAAAAAAAAAAAGATAAAATAGAAAGCACTTACAAAGCATATCAAATAAATTTTACAAAGCACACATGCCCAAAATTATGCAATGGATATTTGTCTGCATGGATTTTGCAACACCAGCAGTGAGTGTCAAAAACACAAAAGGACTCAAGATGTGTTATCTATTGTACAATCAAGCAAAGCAATCATACATGTATGTGCATAAGTATATGTGTATGTATTAGTATAAGTATAAGTACTTGAAGGTACTTTCAAATCTACTACACATGAATGCCTAAATGTATGCTATACAAATAGGCAGCCATTCAGACAGACATACAGACTGTCAGCCAGCCAGCCCAGATGTAGGCAATTAGACTATAAATATTTGCCAATTGAATTGCAGCAAGCGGCAACTGGAAATCGTATGTAAATCGTGGCCACAATAGAAAATGATTTCGTAAAAGAAAATTTAAACTTTTGACAAGGTCGACATCGGCAAAAAAAAAAAACGGCAAAAAAATTAACAGTTCTGCATACAAATATGCGGGTGTATATAGGAGTAAAAGAGGTGTATGCATAAATTAATGGGAATTTTGTATTTTGTGCGTAATAGTGTTGTGTAGTGTTGCAAAAATACGACTCTGTTCAACAGCTGATCGGCAGAAAATAAATGAAATGGTATAAACTTTAAGCTAATAAATATATAAATCAATAAATGTTAATAAAGAAATGTAGTAATCATAATATTAAAATTGTATTAGATTATATAGGTCATAAGTTAGTATACACCGGCTGACACCCTGAAAGGGGTTACACATAATCCAATATGGTCCTTAGTAAGGCCGATGATGGAGGTCGTTCAGGAACTGTTGAATTCCTGTACAATTTTTGCCTGATTTGTCATTGGATGCATAGAAATTCATATGTTACACAGCGCCTTTTTTCTGAAAGACATGATATGTAAGTAGCAAACATTTGCAATGTACGGCCAGCCAGCCTGATGAGAGCTTGTAGCTAAGTTCGTGACAGCATATATAATGCGGCTAAACACTTTTTTTTTGTGTAACTTCAGCCAGCTAAAATTCTAAATTATTGTGTATTATTATCTTCGTTTTTCTTTCAAATTATTAGATTCATACAAATTTCAGTTTAAACTAACTAGAGAAATTTAAAAGTTTCAAAGTAGTCTCAGGTTTCTATGTTATATGGCAGAACTGTCTTGCGTTGCGCTTTCGTTTCGCTTGTTCTCTTGAATTAACTCGTCTAAATTTCTTAGTATTCTTAACTGCAATATTTCCTACGAATTGCATTCAATCAGGTTGAGTGTTGTACTAAATTGTTTAGCCAGTATTTACACGTACCATTCAGCAAAGCACTGCTTTCGTTTGATTTTCAGCTGACTTGCTACTACTTGTATTTTGCGACGAACGCTTGAGCACTGTTCTGCTAACACAGTCTGTGATGTCATGACAATATTTAAATTAAATCTTAAAAATAACCATAACCACACTTACTTTTTAAACAGACCCCGTATATGTGTATATATAATGTACAGCAAAAGAGAGCATACATTTAGGCGCCTGTTACACAGCTGCAACTTTGGTGCGGTTTGTTTGCGAGAGGTGGAGATTTTTCGACTTGCGTTGACAGAAAATCCTTTTTTCTTTCTTTTCGTTTTTTTTTTTTGTTTTTGTTTGGACGGGATTACAACTTTTATTTTAGTTTATACATAGTTGTTGTTTAAGTTTGTAGTTCCTATTTTTGTTGTTGTTATTTTTTTTGCGCATTTGCATACTTTTAGGTGCTCATGTGCAGTTCGCCTGCAATTAAAAGTGATGCATGTGAGTTTTTACTGCTTACAATTTTTCTTTATATTTTTTATTTAGGGTTTTTTTTTTTTTTTTTTTTTGTGGCAATTTGCGAAGGCGCATAAGGACAAACATCTGCAAAAATGATGACTAAAGTTTTGAATGCGGTCTCAGTTGAAGTCTGAAGCTTTTAAGTTTGCAAAATGGGCATTAAAAATACATTTTGCAGTGCTTGAGCGTAATTTTTGTGAGTGTATGTGTGTGTGTGTGTGTGGAATAGTTAGAGACCGAACGACCAAATGTTGAACCTAGAGTGCTTTCTTTGCAAGACGCACACATAAAGTCTGCAGCAAACAGTTTTGAAGCGCCCAAAAGTCTGCAACGAAATTGTGTGTTTTTCTATATATTTATATAGATTATATGTACACACTTCGTTTGTTTGCACATACGAGGTTCGTACAAATATAAATGGAGTACAATTGAGTCACTTGCATAAGTTGTTCTAGTTCGAGTACAACAAAGAACTGAAGCATCTACAAGTGCTACCAAGCATGCTGGTCAGAGATGCGCAGATACTTGAAAGTATCGATATTTTCAATCATAACAAATGTATCGGCGCATCCCTAATGCTGCTGGTTTTCTACATTCTAAACTTCACATTGCATTCTAAAGCTTCACATGCGTGTTTTTCAAAACTGCAATTCTGATAAGTTCAACTTAGAATATTCCTAAATGTTCACTCCATACGCTTAGGTTCTAAGAGTCGTACAATATATTTTGAATAAACCTCGTAGTGCTACTTGCAAGAGACCTTTTAAAGTTTTTTTTTTTTTTTTTTTTTTTGACATATGTTTCCGAACACTTGTGCCAACATCTTTACTCTGTTAGATTTCATTTCCGCCCAAAAATATTTGTGATGTGCGGAGCTGTTCCACTGAAAGCATTTGTCGTCAGTTTCCTTTTGTGCCCAATGTCCGTCTGCACGAGTGTGTTCCTTCGTAGCTCTTTATTTGGACCAACATCCTCCTTGCCTGCTGTGTTGCAAACACAAAAATGCCAAGTTAAGCCTTAATAGTTGAACGAAAATTGATGTTGGTCATTAAATGTTCGACAGCGTGGGCACCTAACGTGGTTAAGCTGTTCTGCTGCTTACACTACCAGATTTTCTGCAGTTTGTGAAGGAGGTTTACTGTGTTGTTGACTAGGCTGGGATTTATTTTGTTTTTCACTGCCTCTGATTAAATGGAATTTATGTGTCGTCGTCTATGCGAAATTAGTGAAATTAAGACGTTTAGTATGAGACGTTTTGCATGAGTTGTAATAGTATTGTGATGAAGTGTTGTGCTTAAATGATTGCCATTTTGTTTTTTAAGTTCTTGTGCTATTTAAGCTTGCAATAATAATTGAATAGTTTAGCTCAAAAACTGAGTGCTGCTGAGTGTTGTCCGTCTCTCTGTTCAGATATGTGCCAGCATTGCTTTAGTATCTGAGATTTTGCTACGATACTTCTATAAGCAGTCTTTAAATAATGATTAATGCTTCGTGTGAAAACAAAGTTCAATATAAAATTATTTATCATTATTAATTTTAAATTTATTAAATCAATAAATGTCGCAATAATTTTATGTCCAACGCTTTTATTTGGCTTAAATGAGTTGAAGTGAAAAATGTCGATGAGATTTATAACAAATAAATATATTGTTTGAAACCAGACAATCGACAATTATCGATTGTCGGCTGTCTGGTACACGTGTTTTAACAAATATTTCTGAGTCATTGCTTTACTAATGCAGCTTGTCAGAATGTTTCGGCTTAAGTTTTGCTTAAATGTTGAAACTCAGACCTCAATTCATAAATACTTTTTCCAAATATTCTATTCAGTTTTATATTATTCAAATGGTTCACAGAGAACGCCTTCTTATAATTAATTGACTCAGTCAGCCACTGCCTCCAATAGACTATATTTTTACAGAGCACAAACTAGAGCTTCTTATATGACTGTGTGCATTTCACTGTGTACAAAATTAAAAGTGAGCCATTGACATGTCGCATTGCACTTAGCAATGCCAGTGTAATAATTCTGAAGTTATGCCAATTTACAGCTGAGCAGCAACTAAATTCAGTTTTATTTTCTGACAACCTTCTCAAATTTCTTACTATATAAATTTCTTTAGATTTCTTAGTTTTTAACTTAATTTGCCCCTATCTTCCCATCTCATTCTCAGTCTCCTTTATTCCTAAGGATTTTTGTTTTTTATGTATTTTTTAGCACAACTTGAAAACTACAATAGAAAACTTGAACTAAATACCAAAATCTTGATTGCTATATACATCACCTATAGTATTTCTTAATGTTGAACTACTTTCTCTCTGAATTTTCGCAAAAATAAGTGTTTAGGCTAGATTTCATGATGCCCCACGTTGGGCGCCAAATTTTGAAATGAACGAAATAGCGTTTAATTTGTCAGCAAAAAGCAATGACTGTTTATTACGATGACTTGTATGCAGACTTAACACAATTTCTAAGACTTATGACACACAAAATTAACAAATACCAACATAAAAACAAAATGCTGTAGTCTACAAAACTCAAAGTGAACATTAAAGTTTAAATACAGTAAACAATATAACAATATAACAACAGGCAATTACTCTGAGAAAGGAAATCTTGAGTTTATGAATGGCAAAAGCAATTTTTAAACAATAAGCAACAATGAGAAAGATAGGGAGAGAGAGAGAGAGAGATAGATTGAGAAATAAAAAGATAAGCAAACAATTAAGAGATGCAAGTTGACTTGGTTTTTTTGTCTTCGAACTAAATTAAAACCAAAAATCTTGTTTATTGGTTGTTCATAAATGAATATATTTTAGCATATTTTGCATATTCTAGCATATTTAACAAATGTCTTGCATATTTTTATAAATTATTCTCATGTGTATCTCATGCATATGATCATGCATATTTCAAGCAAATTGTTCATATGCTTAAAGCTTTAACTAAAACTCTGAAACACTTTACAATATGACCCTACCTAATGAATGAATAGAAACATATAAAATATACGAGTATTACAATGCATTGTGCCCTCGCTCAATGGCTATTACCCCAGTTAAACTATCACATAACTTTGTTCATAAACCAAAAAATACAAATAAAACACAAAACAAAAAAGTTGTTTATCAGGTCGTGATGTCGAACTTTCTGCAAATTCCACATAATAAAAACATCAATTATCATAGAACTGAAAACCGCAAAATAAATTACATTCAAGTATACCAAAAAAACAAAACAAAAAACAAGAGTCAATTGCATATGAATGTTTGTCCATCTGTCTGTCCTTCTGTCTGTCTGTCTGTATGTCTGTCTGTCTGTCAGTGTATATCTACAAGTATGTTTGTATTATGTAAATGTACTCTGACAGTTGCAATGCACAGATTAAATCTCATATTTCGCGCACTATTTAAACAACATCAGTTGGAGAGGGTATGAAAAGTCGTAAACGCGGCGGGGTAACCTCTTAATTGAACCTAAAGCCACATTTAAGTGATTTATGTATGCAAAATGTATCAGCGCTTACATATCTCAGTCCAACTACATGTACGTCTGTCTGTCTGTCGAACTTTCTGTCCGTTTGTCCTATGTCGCTGCTGTGACTGTTTCCGTCTTTGTTTCTGTCATCGGATCTGCCATTCCTTTGCTTACATTGCGCACAAATGTATGCAACAAAAAATTTAACGAACAGAGATACATGCGAGGTCTGTTTTAAACAGTTTTGTAAATTAATACAATGCAAAAGTGCGTTTCGACCTTGATTGAAACATTGCCTGACATCACTTTTGCTTTCTCTCCTTCACTTTGTACATTTATTTATTTCAAATGCTGTGCATTATAAACTTTCACTTGAAACATAATCACACTTATAATTCACAAATAGTTTTTACATATTATTTTACTAATTTGTTAGCTACTCTACCAAGAAGCGCGAAACGAGGCGTGTCATAACAGGCATTGACAGAAAAGTTTATGTAACCATGCTCCTCTGTCCGTCATAAGATCAGATTACAGATAATCACACAGTTTTCCTATAAATTCACTCACTAAGCATAGTGAATTTATTTGTATATATAAATATTTTCATTATATATTGTATAGAGTTTCATCATTTGGTGGAATACAAGTAGTGTTCTCGTGCTCACTTGTCACACTGTTTTTCATATTTGATTTGATAAGTTAAAGTGGCATCCGAAGGCAGTTTTTTTTTTGCTCTCTCTAACTTGTTCTGTAGGTTACACATATACAAACACATACACAGCAACCGACACAGGATACACGATGGTAGTCCCAGTAGTAACCGGCCTGTCGTCGGCTGGCGCATATAGTTTTTAAATAAGTTTTTTAAATTTGCGTTTCACAACTATCGAAAGCATACAGACATGTGTTGCACGAATCGCGATCACAGACTTTGGCCCTGCGGGTTCCACTTAGCGATGAATTTGCTATATCGCCATCTGGACGTCAAAGATTATGGCCCACTCATGCCTATTTGTGGCGGCGGTATGTGGTTTTGCATTTTACTCTTTCGAACAAACCTCGTTTGAATTGTACTACATTAAAAAGTATAAAAGAAATAAAAACATATTTTTAAATGAATATAATTGTGAAAAATGTATTAAGCGAGAGAAACTAAAATGAAAATTTTCTTTCTTCAATTTTTCTTTCATTTAGTCGCTCATGATTTATGCATGTACAGCCGAGTGTACAGCCCAACGACCAAATATACAAAAATGTTTCCCTCTAGTCTTGTATTGTGTCGCTCTAGATTTATGCGAAAGTAAAATAAAAAAATAAATAAAAATAGAATATTTAATGCAATGCATTTTGCACATATGTACGTACAAAGTTTGATATGATAGTTTCTGAAAATTTATGAAGTAAAATGCTTTCGAACATATATTTAAATATGCTTGAAGTCACTTCTTTTCTGGCAATACACCGACTAAAGCATCGGCAGAGATACAGCATAACTATGCTGCTTAATTAACTTAATAGTATATTGTAATAATACAACGTGCTATGTTCAAACTAGTTGTGTATTATAAGCGCATCTCAGTTTTAAATGTTAGTTAGAATGCTGCATTTTAACAATTCTTTCTCTTCTCTTTTATGCTGCATTGTTTATTTGTGTATGTGTAAGCAAACGGTATTTTACAAGCATAATTACCGCTATAGGTTGCTCTTTTTGTGTTACTTTATACAATATACACTCACTCTCTCTCTCTCTTTCTCTCATTTTTTGATGCAAACCTTGTGCTAAATAATCATATACAAACTTGAACCATCTGCAGCATGCATATGTCTGTGTATCTGTGTGATATACGTAATGTCGCTCAGTGTCATGCAAGTCGTGTGTAAATTAAAAGCACAAGAACAAAAAAAACAAAATACAAAAAAAAAAACCTAGAGAAATGGAAAAAAAAGTAAAAGTAGCTACATTTAATTAAGCCAACGCTCAGACACAGATGCCGCCACAGCTGTCGAGGTTTGGCTCGACAGCAATCAGCAGCGACCGCCACCAACACATCCGTCTCCATCTTCTACTTCAATGTACGTGTATCTAGTATCTCATGCCATTTCAACATATATCGCAGTGCATATATCGAGTTCATCAAGATCAACACCGACGTCAAGTGTTTATTCGCCGGCGTTTAAGCTAACGTGTGTGTGGGCGGCTAGTTGATGTACATCTAATAGATACTCGACATCATCATCGTCATCATCATCAGCAGCAGCAGCAGCGTCTCGTCGCATTCCCAGTCATGAACTTGCGCCTATTGAGTTATATTTTTTTTTTCCATGCACTAGGTTGGCCTTTTTATTTTCATATATTTATACTCATCACACAGAGTGTGAACAGTATTATAATTTAGTCACTCTGTTTGCAAAGCCTTAAAGAAAGCTACTGAGATCCCATAAAGTATATATATTCGTGATCAGCGCGTGATCTGTCTGTCGTCTTCCATCTGTCTGTCTGTCTGTCTGTCTATCTGTGTGTGCGTTTGTAATAGTCTTTTTCCTTCAAACTTTGAAATATTGGTTTGAAAGTTGGTATGGGCACTTCTGCTTACCATAAGCAAAAAAAGTATTAAAATTACAGCAGTTTAAAATATACAAGCTATAGCTCCCGTAAACTTAAAACTTAATATCACTTATAATTCACAGATAGTTTTTATATTTTCTTTTTTTTTTATAAAAATAAATAAGCATCTCCACAAAAAAGTGTAGTAAAACTCCAGCATTGTCGAGCAAAAAGCACAAGTGTGAAGTGCATTGAAGCTTCGGTTAAACCAAAAATAACATATATTCTTGTTTTTTATATTCTTTTACTGCCTTTCACTCGCGTTCTCTAATGGAAAAAGTTGTAATAAGTCTGTGCGACACGTTGCTGCTACTGCTTGGTTTAGTTATTTAAAAAGTTATTTAACAAGATAATGGATATGTATGGGCCTTTTGTTGCAAATTTAGTGTGACTATAGTTTCATGATGTAGTTAAATGGCTGCTCGAGTAGTGCTTTTGTTGGTAAAGAAGGTTAATGAGTTTGTTATTTATAGCTGCAAATGTATCTTATATACAGGTATGTAGAAAAGTTATAAAGATTGATTTATCTATGTTGCCTCTGATATAAATATAATTAATGTTGATGCAAATTACGTTTACATTTTTGTTCCATGGTTGGCTGCTGAATTTAGAGCTAGGCATTAAACAAAAACTTCATAGTGGTCTGCAAGTATACGCATACACAATGAAGATTTCTGCAGTAAATGCCGAGAAGCGAGCGTCTAAAAGACATTAAACTATCTCCATATGCCTTTACCCAAAATTAGAAACCTGGTTAGTGGATTTTAAATTTTTTTAGAAACATTCAGACACTTCATGCAGGCTTCAGCATAGTTAAAATTACTCTTTGAAATATCTTTCACCGTTTTTCCAGAAGATATCTGTGCTCTTGCAGGAATCTGTGCAGCCTATTTAGTTGGAATGCATGAGCGAACAGCTCCCAGTTTTTTATTTCTCTTCAACAGACTCTACAATCTTCTGCTGGTTTTTGCCAAGGTAAAGGCAGACTAGTTTTTATAAACTTTCAACTGAACGCAACTACAATGCATCTTTATCCACATTGCCTTCATTTACATACCAGTTGATGCAGCAGTTGGCTTAGCCACTTGTGACATTAATTGGAGCGAAGAATTATCTTAGCTCTAACTCTTTTGTCAGTGATAGTGCTGAAGCCTTAGACCTGAACATTTTTCGTTTTAAATTTCTGCTGTTTTAAATTTCGTATTAGTTTTTAACATCGCTTCCATTGTTGCCTTCTGTCTTATTTGTATAGCTTCTAATGACAACTTTCTTCTATTCTCCGTGCTAGTTGTCACTGGTAAAGTTTGATTCTTTTAGGACGACTTTTTCTGTTTCGTTATCATATGTTCTGCCGAAGTTAAGGGATATATTATCTTTAACAAAGAATAGACACTTCTTCTTTTGTCATAATGAACTTGCAGTGGAATATACGACCTCGACCATCCCTTTATGTCGCACTCTATTGTTAGCTGCGCGGTTGATTTTGTTCTGGAACAAAATTGAAGAACAATAAGTGTATGGCTCAATAGACAAACTTCAACTGCGTATTTCAGGGCCTCCAGATAAATCAACGGTTTCCAGTAGATTTCATGGCTATTACTCCAGAGCGATGGGATTACTTTATTCACAACCGAAATGAAAACCAAGGGAGATGTATGGAGCCTTCTCTAACCCCAGTTGTGATATTAAAAGGAGACAATATGAATCCGTTGTAAAGGATAGGAGATTTACATCTAGCATACATGGCTTTATCATGTTTGTTAATTTGATTAGTATTCCGTGCCTTTAAATCATGTTCCAGAGATGTTCTTTCTCTGTTCACAGAAGGCTGTTCCTAACACAAACTGCGGCATGATGTTATGTTATGATTCTTTCCTGTTAAAATTGAACATTAAACGGTTCATCATATTGGACAATGAAGCATCAGATTGAAGTGCTCCCTCTAACGCGATAACTGTACGACTAAACAGGATATCAGGTTGTCCTCCGAGCTTAGTATAGGCTCATTGGTGTAAGGACGTCTGACTGTTAGACGTCAGGAGATATCGATTAGAGACTCTTTCTGCCTGTTCAATATGCTCAACGATTCACTCTCTCGCTGCTGTTTTGGTCTGTTTCGAGAAGGTTTAATAGTTGTTACGAAGATGAGTAGTGGATGGATCAGAAAACTCTTGTCAAAAGTTAATTAATTAATAATTAATGATAAGAGTGCATAATACGATGCAATTTGGTCTTCACGATTACTCGCATTAATGAGAGAAATCATGAAGAGAGCGAAATAGAGAGAGAGAGAGAGAGAGAGAGAGAGAAAGAAAGAGACAGATTAGTATTTCATCAGTTCTGTGTGGTTCTGCACAGTGCACTGTGCACTACAGTGGTTCGTTTTGGGGAATTTTGTGACGAAAATCAAAATTATCGTAGTTTGGTAAAATGATTTTTAATTAAAAATTGGTGCTAATACAAAAATTATCACGAAAAACGCCAAACTGTGCAGTTGTTTATTTACAGAGAACATGGTTATGAGACGAGTTTTGAATTGTAAACTTACATTTAGTATCTAACAGCACTTATAATTCATAACTAGTTTTAACAATTTCCATATATAAATGCTGAATCTAGATTTTCAGTTTGATTCAGATTGATCGGTCACTATTTTTATATTATCAGCGGACAATTTATCTGAAACAAACAAGAGACTAATTGTCGTGTGCATATATAATTTTCTTTAAAAATTAATCAAAATTAAACAGTCTGGAGTATGCAGTAATTAATCAAAATGGAAACTAGATCAAACGTATTAGACATATGTCAACAATTATAGGTAATTTACCTTTGCAGTTTTTAAATATTTCATATAGTCAATAAATTGCTGCAAAGATTTTCTATGCATACCAATACGAGTACTATAAGAATGCAGTTTATGCAGCACATATAAGTTTTACATTGAAAAGCATAGATGTTTTTTGTAATAACTTTCTAGCCCAGTTAACATATTTAATTGTACTCGAGAATGAAACTAAACCAAACAGCTGCCTAAAGTCGCACCACACACTTTTATGGCAAAGGACATAAAACGGCTCGATTCGGTTGCAAGCACAACATGGCTTAATGACTCGCATGTCTCGCATAAAGTCGAATGGAGTGGCATAGAGTTGAGTTTGAGGCTTGATAAGAAGAAGAAGGCTTGGCTTCTATGCGAACTAAGCTGCCATTTTAAATACATACGTACCTACCTGCCGCTGCAAGCTATGGCTATGGAGCATACTTGACAGCTGTCGCACACTCAGCGGAAATGCTATTGACGTATACATGCAAGGACATTCACAGAAGTTTGCTCATACACATACACACACACATAGACATATCATATAATCAAAGGCATTGTGTGGTCGTTGAAACATCATGGACTACATACTTGTACATGTGTGTATTTAAATTGCATTGATCCGTATTGAGTTTTTGTCGCTTTGATCTGGTTTTTTTTTTGTTTGTAAGTTTTGGGAGAGAGAAGATGCTGGCTACGAGGAATTTTTCACAAATCCTTTAGTCGGCTTTTGTATTTTGCATGCATTTTGTTGGTTCTCATGTCGATTGCTTGCATGTATGTGCATGCTTGAAATCATATACAAATTCTTTGTTGCGATGAACTAGACCGTTTTGTTGTTCTGTGGTTGTACAACATGAAAAGTTTTTTTATAAAATAAAGAAAAGAGAATGCGTTAAGTGCTGTCAGAACGCAGCTTTAATACGCTTCACACAATATTTCGATGTTTTTTACAGACATCTGCAGCGTCACGATTTTGGATCGAGAGCTTATGATCATGTTTGTAATATGTAAACAGTTCAAGTATTCTAGTATAGAAAAGTTGTAGACTATTCGGATTTTAAAGCAGAGTAGCGCAGGCAGCAACACGTTTTCGAAAACGGAATGGAAAACCTGATCTCACGAAAGAGTAAACACGATAAAGAGAGAGAGAGAGATAGAGAGAATGTGAAAGAGTACATACATGCAGTACCCTTGATGATATCGTATCGACATATCGATACTTTTTTGCAGATGAGACGATATTTTGGTATGATATTTTGCATGAGCAATGAAAAATTTTATGACATCGCTATTGTCGATATTGTCATAAAATTATGAACAATATCGATATCGAAATTTAAAAGAAAATATTTCTTAAATGATTTATGCTATTAAAATTTGTTTTCTTGTACAAAATTTGTACACTATACTTAATAAATTTGTTTGCAAACGCGTTTTACGCTTAAAATTTATTAAAACCTTGCTAAAAAACACAGTTTTTCGTTTTTTTTTTTAGCAATATCGATTTTTTTCGAGCCAAATATCGATTATCTATATCCAATTTCAATATCGTGATACGAGTACTACAGATATCGATATTTTTTTTCGAAATATCAACAACCGACTAGCTGCTTGCTTCATGCTTCACGAAATCAGTATGCTACACACACTTTTTGAATTAGTACCCATTCAAATTCAGCATTTGCTTTCATTTCTTTAGTTGCAAAACTTTTTTTTTTTTCAACAAACTTCATTTTTTTTTCAACAATCATTTAAAATACAATGTGATGACTTAGTAAGAAATGGCTCAATAAGTGCGTGTGTAACGTATAAAAGTCTCGATTCCACCTAAGTTAATGCTTATTCTTCTTGTTTTGTAGCATTGCTTCCTGTATAAGTTGTTTAAAAATAATTTCAACTTAATTGCGGTTAGCAGCATTTGTCGGTTTTATTTTATTTTATTTTATTTCGTTTTTCTCAATTATTTTAATAAAACTTTTTATTTTCATGTAGAATTTTTTCAGTTGAAAAATATTTTGTGACAATTGCTGGTAAAAATGTTGTAGTTGTTTGCTTTAAATGCACTCAGCTTTTTATTTTTTTTTATTTATTTATTTATTTTTTTTTTTTTTTTTTTGTGACTGTCACTTCCTGTTAAACTGTCACAGTTTGTTTGACTCGTTTTCGTTTTCGTTTTCGTTCAGTTTCTATTTTATTTTTATTTTCTGCATAGCATACTTTCAGGCCATACTTTTTTTTATAGCTTACTCCATTTTGTTTGTTTTCCATTTAATGCAAGGTCTGAATTGAAATTTCAACAATTAAAATACAAACATTGAATGTATACAGGGTGTTAACTTTTAGAGGTGACATTTTCCGACAGGGTTTCAGCAGACATAAATTAATAACTGATTCGATTTATGTTTCTCCGTAGCATCAAGCAGTCAACTTCGGCAGCGTTCGTTCATAATATGTGCTCGAAAACCAGAATGTGTTCGACCCCGTGGTGCCTACGGCTGAAGAGCTTTGATTTATTGTCGAAATGCGATCCGATAACGTGACCGGTTTGTTATCGATCGCAGTATCCAATTTAGATTTTTTTTAATCGAGTTGCCGCTTAAACTATGTGCTTCTCAAACTTTATGTTAGCGAGGTGATTGCCATTACTTTCGCAACACTGGTAATGTATCTTTCTAGCTTTATCGCACTTATGCAAGTTGCATATGAGTGTTTCATATAATAACTTGGTATTTTAATATGGTAACACTTAACAAAACATTTGGCAATATGGCAACACTTGAGTACATTCATTTATGAAATTTATTAAACAGTATCTGATGTTGAAGTTGAGTTTTGAAACAGTTGAGTATCTCTCAATAATCAAATGCATTTGTACATCTAATATTTAATTTTATTTTTATATATTTTTAAACGCTACTTTTTAAATAAAACAATTGCAATATTTTTGGTATTTTCTTTATTTACAGATGATCTGAAACTAACTTAACGTTTGTTGACATGTAAGTATTTTCAACACGTTTTAAAGATATTTATAACAACTATCAACACGAGTTCGAGTTGAAAAACACTGGCACATAAAAATGTGTTCTCTTTAAAGGAAGGAGATCACCTTATATGCCTTTCTGGACATAGAGGGAGCTTTTGACAATACAAGTCACGCGACAATATGTAACGCACTAGTACAATAGTTAGGGCAGTGAACCCAATCATAGTGATTTGAATACACTAATTATTGAGCACAAGAATAGCTGAGACTGGAGTGAATGGTACCAGCATTAGGATACAAACAGTTAAGGGGGAGTATTTTCTCCCCATCTGTGGAGCCTAGTCGTAGACCGCCTACTATGTAGACTAGCCGAGAATGGGATACGATGCTAAGGATATGCAGTGGACATAGTCATACTAGCAAGTGGGAAGTTTGAAGAGACACTCTGTGACATAATCAACAGAGCACTCAAAATCTATTGAATAGATCAGTTTTCATTATATATTTTGATGTGCTCAAATCGAATCCGTTATAAGAATTGCTTTTAGAAATCTCAATCTTTTTATATTATTGTGGAATAGCAATCTATACTTCGGAAATTCCTCTATATAGTTCTCTAAACAAAATTCTGGAAGACCATACAGCAATTGTGACTTTGCATTCGAGTTTGGTAGTTTAAAATCGTACATGAAAATTTAGTTTCACAAACGTTTATCATGAATATATCTAATGCTAATAGCATATTCTAAATATGTATTAGGATTTTGTTTTATAATTACATAAAAATACGGAGAATCATAACATGAAAGTTTTTATGGTCGAAAAAGCTGAGATTAGACATGCATATGTGAAGCGGATGGCAATACAATATTATATAACTTTTGATGGTCAAATCTAAGCCGTTGATGGTCAAAATGTAACAATGAAACAAATGAATCGTTTTATAGTAGTATTTAAAAAGTTTTCTGTTAAGTAAAAATTTGTCTTACTTTTCACTTCATTCATTTTGTCATGTACTTGCCAGATATCTAGCAGCATATGAACCTGCGGTTACTATAAAGATTTGAGTTTGCAAACGATTATTCAATATTTAAAGGAGTAAATTGTGAAATTTCAAAAAACTTTTAAATGAAAACTTTTTTATTCATGTTTTTTTATTTTTTATTTTTTGATTTACCTACTTTTTTTCGATATTCATTCATGATTTCTGCCGGTTTGCCTGGCTGCAATTCCCGTTCGCTTTTGCACATCGCTGCCTATTGATTTCGACGTCCACTCGATTCATTCGCTCGCAATCGATTGTGGTTTATGGTTGATATTGTAATATTGAGGCAAGCTGACAGTTCACAGCATATACTCGAGATACACAGAGATGCACAGAGTTCTGGCTATGAAAAAAATTAAGTGGCCATCAGTGAAGTAACGAATTATTAATATATTAAACAGTTTTAAAGTTATCATACTAAAAATGCTCTCTAGAGACGGCGATTGTTTCAAATTCTCCAGTCAATGTGACACGCCCACTTTAGAGAATATACCACATAAAAGCCACCACTCGCTTCAAAAATTTAGTATGGCAAGTATATTGGAAACCTTTATAACTTGATAAATGTTATTCTTGCGGCATTCTTTCTATTTGTATGAAGAAGTAGTGAAAAAATCGGACTCTCTTTCTCATGTGCTTTTCTACAGACATAGTCAAAGCATAGCACTATACTTTTAGAAAGTGTTTTATTTTAACAGGCTTCTTTATTTGCGAAAGTTTTTTCTCTGCTCCTCGTGCTTATATTATATATGTTAATCCTTCGTGTCTAGTTGCGTAATTATATTTACGAAAGAAGCATGCCAGTAGCACTGTTTTGAATATGCATTTTTCAAACTTACAACCTGAAAAAATACTTTGCTCCTATTCTATCGATGTTAAAAGTTTCACTATAGATGAAACGCATATCAATTTAAATCAACTAAAAAGCTAAAACACAATTTTGGCCAACTGCCACACATATTCAAAAATAGGTACAAATAATCAATGTGGTTGTAGGCATTGCCAATTATTCGTTTTAATTAAAAGCGAAGCAAAACGAAAACAACTTTTTACTAAAATAAAAACAATAAAATAAATAAGAACGCTGCAGTTGTAAATGCACGACTACGAAATACCTTTCTTATGTAAATATAACCACAGTTTACAAATTTCAACTTAAAAAGTATAGAAACTTTCTGTTACATTTTTTTTTGTTTTTTTTTTTTGTGTAATTTTGGTGTGCTGAACATTTTGTACTTGCTTGCCATTCACACTGGACGCTGATTTAAGTAAAATCATACATCGAAAAAAAAAAAAACAAATGTACCGTTATCTAGGTGAATAACACAAATGAAAAATATCTGTATGATTTTCGAGTGCAGCGCACCCAATTTACTCTAAGAAAAATGTAAGAGATGTTTTAGGGTACAATTACTTCAAGGCCAGTTGAAACTCCACAACTTCGTAGGCAGCTTCGTAGCATAAACACTGCAAATTGACCTCCAAACTGGCGGGCTTGGTTAGTTGGTTTGTACTATTTGACGCAAATGCATGAACGTAAAAGTTTAATGCAATTAATTTATTCAGTTGAAAGTTCAACTCTTCAATATTTTAATGACCAAAATATAAATTACAGTCAATTTCAATATGGCGCACTTTTGTGCAAGCAACAACAATTATTAATCCACACACTCGTATACGAAAAATATTGTATAAAATATTACATGCATAAAAATAGTTTGCATTAAAAAATATAGCCACAAAAAAAAAAAACTAGCATGTTTACATTACTAGCATGTGAAAAGCAAGTAAATCGATTTAAATAAATCACAATTCAAATGCATAAATACAATACAATATTTTTTGTTGCATCGAAATTTCTGAGAGATAAAATCAATAGTACAAACATTTCAGGCATTGATTGAAATTCTGCCCAAATAAAAATACAAATATTTTTGAATAAATGCGAATCAAAAAGCATGAAAGCAAGAAAAAAACGTTAACTGCGATGCAACCGAAACTTTAATACGCTTTAAACTTGCGCTTTTTGCTTTGTAATGCTGGTGTTTCACTTGTTTTTAAATTTTTCAAGAGATGCTGAACTATGTAAAAACTATTTGTGAATTATAAGTGCTATTAAGTTTAAAGTGCATGGAAGCTATAACTTCACTTTTTGTTAAGTCATTCAAACTCTTATTTTAAATGTTGACGGAAAAAAGCTCTTAAACCACAAAGACAGAGGGACAGACATACAGACAGGCAGGCAGGCAGACAGACAGACAGACATACAGGCAGACATACAGACGGACAGACAAACGGACATGGCTAGATCGACTCGTCTTGTCGTGCTGGTCACGTATACTTGTATCTATATTCAGAGTGTCTCCGATGCTTCCTTTAAAGAGTAACAAGCATTGCGACTGAATTATATTACTATTCAAACTCCGTGTAAAGAGTATAATAATAAAATAAACCTTTTCCAATTTACTATTTACGACGTGATAGTTCAAAATATGTATTTGATTATTTAAAAAACTAAAATTTATTCTAATGAATTTTAAATGCTCAGAAAATATGCGCTTAAACCTTTTGCAAAGCTGACACCGTGAAAATATTTATAAAATTTATATGCAGTTCAAATGACCATTGAAAATTGATGCCAGCAGATACATACATAAGTACGTACTCGTATGCAAAATGGCATTAAATGGCCGCGAAGGATATCAGCCGTAACCACAAATATCAAGGATGCAAGCATACAAGATTATGAGTGCGCCAATGAAATGCAATGTGACTCTTCTGGTATGTGTGGCGCTACTGAGCCGTTGATAAAAAACAAACAAAAAAAAGTAAAGTTAAATTAAATTAAATTAAATTATGCAATTTTTTAACTGGCAGCTTAGCATATTAAATGAACGTAGCAAGGTGAGCGAGATCATTTTGGCATTGAGTTGATTGTTTTTTTGTTATTTATTATTAGTTAGAAGGTGAACCGTCAACTTGATAAGTGGAACATTTTGTGGGATAAGTAGTTGTAAAATATTATATTAAGAAAACAAACAATTAAGCGTGGCACAGTTTAGTGTGCTTAACTAGAAGATACTCTGTCCAAGTACCGTTTTGTCAATTGATCTGAGCACTCAGCACGCCAATTTTGCTGTCAGTTGGAAGTTTTGTCGGGTTTCAAGAAAATTATGACTTTATCTTTAACTATTGGTCCAAATTAGTACTACTGGCCTATACGAGTGTAAATTTCAGCGCTGCCAACTTGGTTTCTCATTTCTGTGATTTGAAAATAATTATTTAATTTTTTTTTTTTTGTCAGTTGAGGCGGCGCACAGTGGTCCAAGATCCAAAAAGTCTAATGAGGTGAAATCGTACGAACTCTGTGAACAGTTTGTTTCGCCTCTGCATGAAATAACCATGACCTCAAATCGTTGGTGCGCTCTATTCATTGTGGCTTTAGCTGTGCGGCACTTAGCGCTCTCTTTTTGGAGCAACATGTTATTCACATCCAATTTTGGCCACAAGAAATTCATAATAATCAATGGGTAGTGCTCTTCATTTAAGGCAATGGCAACCGACCATCGTTGTTTTCGAAGAAGTACGGATCGATGGCCATTTTCTGCGAATGCATTGTTACTTGGTGCACCTCGTGTGAATTGCATCTTCCTAAACTGGCAATTTTGCTTCTTCACGAATCTATTGGGCCAGAAATGAGCTGCGGTGTTGAAGACGAAGTTTTCGCTAAAATCGGTGTCGGCTTCCAACTGCTCCAGCACTCAGTCGGCAAACGCACGGTCTTCTCCACGGTTATTTTCCTTCAGCTGCTGGGACAGTTGGATTTTGTACACATGCACCCACAAGACCGGACGCAAAGTTTTTGTCCACGAAAGGCCGAGTTCAAGTGCGCGGCCCGGAATTCAGCGCCTCGGGTTCTACTGTACACTCTCACTTACAGTGACAATGTTTTCGGCAGATTTATAAAAAATAATAAATTAAAAAGTTTTGTATACCAATTTACTACACGTAAAGATTTTTATACAAGACAAAGAAATAGACGTTTTCATTATTTGTACATAATTCTAATGTATACATCAGCACTTTACATTACGAAAATAATCAAACTTTAATCAAACATTCTCCCTGTTGCTAATTTCGTTTCGCACATATACCTATAATTGGCATACCAATGATGATGGCTCCATTCGCCACTTTGTAAGTCTAAAAGCATATTACGTTCGATGGAATGTGGATAACCTTTTTTCCAGTTAGTATACTTTACTTCTGCACCATCAGATATCCAATACCATTTATAAATCGAACTTTCTCTATAATTGGTTGCACCTAACCATACAAATTGAATATCAGTTGTATACGAAACTATAAAACAAGTCAAATTAATACGCTTTCAATCAATATAATACTCTCATCTACATACAAACTTCTTTGGCAAAATGCTCAAGACGGGATTGTTGAATTGGATTGTGCGAGGTTGCCAGCGTCATGCCCTGTCGTAGACACCCTTTCATTGCACCAAAGTAATTAACCTTTAACAAATCAAAAATGATTTCTTTTTTTATTTAAAGAAATATCAAAAATCAAAAATAGGCGTGGCATATCAATATGGATACTCTTTAAACTTGTTACCAAAAGAAGCTTAAATATGGGATCTCAGCCAGTTGTTAAATAGATTGGTACAAAAGAGCATAAAGTATACAGGAACTATCGGAACAGACGGATATAGAATGTATATATACTATATATATACACTATGTGTGATTATTATAAAAACCGATGAATGGTCCGAAAACCGTAACAGCAGGGATAGACTTTAATTTAATAATTCACCTCAGTACTACTGAATGCATAGTATTCATTAACAAATGCAAAAGATTGATTATGCGCTTGGCAAATTTTTTGACTTTCAATAAAACCAATTTTAAAAATTATGTTGATCATAAAAAATGTTATCACAATAAATCTCTGCATTATTTCAGTTACGATATATGTACTATCTATTTTCCGTAGATACGAGTAACAAACACTGAATACCTGAATACCCATTGGAACGATCTTTTATATAGTACACCCAGTGACGTGGCCTTTGAATGTGTAACAAAATAGAATTACATACTAGTTTGTTTGTAAATTTCCAATTAAATTTATTTGATATGATGTGAACTAACAAGAAGATCAGAGCTAAAAACGACCTGCATTTTTAGTTGGCTAAAGGTCATTTTTTGCACTGAGAAACATTTACATTGTAAAGAGAGCACAAGAGAGAACAATAACACAACTTTCGTTCACAAAGAATGTTAAGCCACGGCCACAACTGTTTCAGATTCAGCTAGAAATCTTCATCAGTCTGCTGGCTGTGACGTTACAAAATTTTGCTACATATACATATCATGCTTCTCAGGAAAAGCGCCCAGTGATATGATATATGTATGTAGTATATATATGTATCAAAGGATGAACGCATGTTTTTTGGTGCTTGCATCGTACGGCTTTTTTCAAACTCTGTGTTCTGTGTCTCTCTATAAACTACATCAAATTGTGAAAATTTAACATTTTGGAGAGTTTTGTTAGTTCTTTTTCTGTCTGTTTGTACAAATTCAATCTTTTATATATTGGTTTGAAACATACTTACGAAAATAGCCGTGGTGTTCACACTAGAAGTTGTAGCTCCCAAGTTGAAAGTGTAAAGAGTATTAAAGCTTTGCTTCCACCGATGCTAGTGTATGCTATTGTTTCTACTTTTTTAATGTTAGTAATGAAATTGTTAGTTTGAATTAGAGGTAAGACTAGACTAGCCTGAAAATAAATATCAACGAGAAGAAAGATTAAATATGTTATTGTGCTTAAACCGAAATAAGTCATAACATGACTCTTATGTATTTCGCTATTTCGTTCTTATTTTTTAACTTTAATTCGTTTCGCGCACAACTCCACCACACAGATCAACATATTCGTTGGATTAAAATTACTTGCAAAAAACGCATGTAAGCTTTTCATTGGCGCCCGAGCAGGGATATTACTTTGGAAAAGTACAATATATGTTTCGATCGTGTTGGTTAAATTAGCTGGAGGACTGTTTTTGTCTGTTTTCATGTTTTTAGTTTTCAACTTTTCACCACTCCAAACAGGGTTGCCAACTACTGAAAATAAAAACCAATAAAAACAACAAACAAAAAAGCAAAATATTTCTCTAGATTATACAATTTGTGCTTTGTTTGACTGTAAATACTAAAGTGTATAAACACATACGCATATTTATTAATCAAATAATTCATCCTCTGCCAATTTCGTTTGACACAGAAATCTATACAAATTCCTATATCCCATGCTATGCGCCCATTTATAACTTTCATTAACATTCATGATCAAAAAACCATAACTACTAATATTAAATCCGCTTTTAAAATTACTATATGTAAACTCCTGTCCGTTGGTATTCCAGCCCCATATTTCTGACGTATATGAGTGCATAGATCCACCTAAATATATCTGAGTCACATTATGTTCACGAATTACTTCTATAATTTAAAAATATATCATGTATTGCATAAATAAATCATCATTTAATAAAACCATATAAAAAAAAAAATACTATTATAAATAGTACACTCACTTACTATCATTATTTTCAAAAAAACTTTCGATGCGAGATTGTTGAATCCAATTTCGCGGTGACGCCAATATCATATCATGTGATTGGAAAAGTCTATGCGCATTCCAATAGTTCGTCTGAGAGAAAAAAGGTTTAGCAGTATTTTTCAAAATTTATACTTAGACATTACAATGGCATAACTCAAAGCATAGTATTCCGAGACCAATAGAAAGACTTTCGGTTCTGATTTTACAATTAATTCTTTAGACTTCACTTGATTTGCATACAAATTTAGTAACGTAACATATACAACAAATTGCAGAAAAACGATTTTAGCCAACTTGCATATGAACAGCTAACTTTTAAAGATAAACTGATTTGAAATCTCTTTATGCTGTTCTTTAATACACCAGAGTGATGACAATGCTGCAAAATAAAATTGCATAACCTATTTAAATACATTAAATCAATTTGATATGGTTCCAACGTGACACTTTATTTTAGTTTAGTTAAATATATTTAAGTAAATCAATTTGACATGTTTTGAATGTCAAATATAACGTGATACTTTAGCAATATTAGAAGTTTGCTCGAATCTTTGCACTCAATTTTGATCCACTTCAACGTATTCAATAGAGTTGAGGTATTCAAATGAGCATTAACAAAGATTTCGCTGCTAATATGTGTTATATATCATTAAAAACGTCTGAAAGCGCATATACAGAAAATGTTAACATCGATTAACTACAAAACAGTCAAAGTAATTAAGTTTTGCAGCTCGCACTTACAGTTTCCTATCTAATTCTATTACTCAAGCCATTGGATCGAGTATGGCTCGTTGGAATAAGTATTTGGTGTAGCCCAAGGCAGCAGAACGATTCTGTGTTATACTTATGTTCTGTACACATCAGACATATAAACAGGCCACAGACTCACAACTTCAAAGTTTACTGATGACACAACAATTGTGAGCAAATCTCGATACTCCGAAAAAACAACAAAACGAGCCAATACACTATCATTATTTGATCAAAATCGGTTGAATATTTTTTGGGCATAAAAGTGCTTAACAATATTCATACACACATCAAAACAAATTACACAGTGCGCATGAAAAATACATACTAACACCTGTGCATGTTTTTTATCTCTCTTTCTCTCTTACATAACTGAGTAATATAAGGCGAACATAGCGTTATATATTATATACACATGGTACAATGATAAGGTATCGTATTGAGCTGCGACTCAGTGTATTCGGGTTCCTACGATCAGTTCCGTGGCACTTCTAAGCAGAAAAGCCACACATTTCGTACGTTTTAAACCTCTTTCAATCATTCCAATTATTCTTATTCTTTCAATACTAATAGTTAAATGCAAATTATATGCAGCAGTCACATTAGTACCGCGCATTATTCGCGTATGTCGAATGTTCGCTTGCTTATAATGTACATGTTATAATTTCCAAGCAGTGTATGCAGTTACAGAGTTAATAAAAGCGACCTGCTGCATTCATATCCTTTGGAGTGTCGCTGAAAACGTTTTCTTTCCCGTTTTAAAAACAAAAACTAAAAATTGACGTGAAAACGTTTTAAGCTTCATCACAAAAAGCTTGTGAAGTCTACGTTTATATTATCTATACAAAGTTTTATTGTATACATCAGCACTTTGAATTATGAAAATGGAAAAGCTTTAATCATACATTCTCCCTGTTGCTAATTTTGTTTCGCATATAAACCTATAATTACCAAGCCAATCGGAGTCCATCCATTCGCAGCCATTCTGTATGCTTGTGATCATAAAATTGTCTTTCGCCTTTGGATAACCCTCTCTCCATTTGGTATATATTGCTTGTGCACCATCTGATACCCAATGCCATATATGGATCGAAATTTCTCTATAATTGGTTGCACCCAGCCATGCATAATCAATATTACTTGGAATAAGCGGCACTACAAAACAAGCAAAATTAATGTTCTTTCAATATACATAAGGCGTTCTTGTACATACAAACTTCTGCTGCAAAACTCTCAAGACGGGATTGTTGAATTGAGTTGTGCGAGGTTGCCAGCGTCATGCCCTGACGTAGACAGGCTCTCAATGCGCCGGAATAATTTGTCTTTAATAAATAAAAGAAATTCCAATATAGTCCTCTGCTACGGCTTACGAATCCTACTAAATTGTTCAGAAGTGAATTCGGAAGAATCACGTGATTTAAATTTAGTTGAAATTGACAGTGTGAAATTTATATTCTCAACGCCAAATGAATTCATAAAGCGATATATTTCTGAATGTGAAGTACGAACAGATTCGAAATCCGGAACAGGAGGCATATACTTCATTTAATAATTTACCTGATAATTACTGAGTGCATAGTATTTATTAACATATACAAAGGATTGATCATGCGCTGGACAAGTTGTTTTAGTTTCAATATAACCAATTTTAAAAATTATGTTGATCATAAAAAATGTTATCACAATAAATCTCTGCATTATTTCAGTTACGATATATGTACTCTCTATTTTCCGTAGATACGAGTAAAAAACACTGAATACCTGAATACACATTGGAACGATCTTTTATATAGTACACCCAGTGACGTGGCCTTTGAATGTGTAACAAAATAGAATTACATACTAGTTTGTTTGTAAATTTCCAATTAAATTTATTTGATATGATGTGAACTAACAAGAAGATCAGAGCTAAAAACGACCTGCATTTTTAGTTGGCTAAAGGTCATTTTTTGCACTGAGAAACATTTACATTGTGAAGAGAGCACAAGAGAGAACAATAACACAACATTTGTTCACAAAGAATGTAAAGCTACGGGCACAACTGTTTCAGATTCAGCTAGAAATCTTCATCAGTCTGCTGGCTGTGACGTTACAAAATTTTGCTGCATATACCTGTCATGCTTCTCAGAAAATGTGCACTGTGTATCATATACTCGTGTATACAGGGTGCGATGGCAAAGCTTCCTTTTTCAAAATGCAATAAAACTCATTTTATGCATCAGATTTTGTTTTTGTTTTTGTTTTTTTTTTTTTTTATAATGTATGTTCAATATCTAAAGTTTTGTTATATAGAGTTTTGAAAATCATATAAGAGGTAGGTGATGCTTCCATTGTCCATACACTGAAGAAGCCGATATCACGACTTACAAGCACATCAGCGGCTATGTTGCCAATTTCTGCACTGAAATTGGCTTTAAGTTATTGTAGATTTTTTGAGCGGTTACATAAACGCGGGATCTCAAAAAATCCCACCAACCATTGCACGGGGCCAAATCGGGAGAGCAAACTGGCCACATCAAATCGCCCCTTATTGAGTTAAAGCGCTCCAGGAAGTGTGTGAGCCGTTGCTCCATCCTGTTGGTAGCAAATGTCTCCTAAATCAATTAAACCGAAATAAGTCATAATATAATTGTTATTTTTTTCGCTTTCTCGTTCTTATTTCTAACTTTAGTGGGCGATCTCCCACGCATCGCAGATCAACATATTCGTTGGATTAAAATTACTTGCAAAAAACGCATGTAAGCTTTTCATTGGCGCCCGAGCAGGGATATTACTTTGGAAAAGTACAATATATGTTTCGATCGTGTTGGTTAAATTAGCTGGAGGACTGTTTTTGTCTGTTTTCATGTTTTTAGTTTTCAACTTTTCACCACTCCAAACAGGGATGCCAACTACTGAAAATATACAATTTGTGCTTTGTTTGACTGTAAATACTAAAGTGTACAAACACATACGTATATTTATTAATCAAATAATTCATCCTCTGCTAATTTCGTTTGACACAAAAATCTATACAAAAACCTATCCCCCAAGCATTGCACCCATTTATAACTTTCATTAACATTCATGACCAAAAAACTATATCTACTTGTTGGATATCCGCTTTTCCAATTGCTATATGTAAAGTCCTCTCCGTTGGTATTCCAGCCCCAAACCATTTCTAACTTATTTGAGTGCATAGATCCACCTAAATATACCTGAGTCACATTATGTTCACGAATTACTTCTGTAATTAAAAAAATATACCATGTATTGTAAATTAATCATTATTTACAAAAAAAAAAAAAAAAAAACATAAAAACATATAAAAAATACTATTATAAATAGTATTACATTCACTTACTATCATTTTTTTCAAAAAAACTTTCGACGCGTGATTGTTGAATCCAATTTCGCGGTGACGCCAATATCATATCATGTGATTGGCAAAGTCTATGCGCAGTCCAATAGCCAGTCTGAGAGAAAAATAAAAAAGGTTTAGCAGTGTTTTTCAAAATTTATACTTAGACATTACAATGGCATAACTCAAAGCATAGTATTCTGAGACCAATAGAAAGACTTTAGGCTCTGATTTTACAATTAATTCGTTAGACTCCACTTGATTTGTACACAAGTTTCGGAATGTAACAAATACAACAATTTGCAGGAGAACGATTTTAGCCATCTTGCATACGAACAGCTAACTTTTAAAGATAAACTGATTTGAAATCTCTTTATGCTGTTCTTTTATACACCAGAGTGATGACAATGCTGCAAAATAAAACTGCATACTCAACTTAAATACATTAAATCAATTTGACATGTTTCCGACGTGACACTTTATTAGATGTGAACTATTTTAGTTTAGTTAAATATATTTAAATAAATCAATTTGACATGTTTTAAACGTGTATTTTAGCAATATTAGAAATTTGCTTGCATGTTGTCACTCAATTTTGATCCACTTTAACGTATTCAATAGAATTGAAGTATTCAAATAAGCATTAACAAAGGCTTCGCTGAAAATACGTGTTATATACAATTAAATATTGTCTGGAAGCGCCTTTTTATAATATGTAAACATATATTAAATCGTTCAACTACAAAACAGTCAAAATGAAACCACCCACTTTTGGGATTTAACATGAAAAACTTATTCATTTGTTTGGAACTGTTACGATATTAAACAATAAAAATATTAAATTTGGTCTAAACGAAGCTTTACTTATCACGCTTGCCTATCACTTATCACTTATCACTTATCACTTGGTGTCTTACGACAATTTTTAAATTTGAGAACCCAGCCGACCAAAAGTTCGCAAATAATATCGTTAACGAAAGTTTTCGCAAGAGTTTTTCGCACAAAACTATCGATAACGACAGTTGCTTACGAATCTTTTGCGAATAGCCTTTCCCAGGACTAGTCGCTCAGTTTGTGGCAGTCGAACTTTCGTTCACGATAGTTCAATAAAGATATATCTACATATAATGATATATTTTGCGTTAGTATTTTGTGTGTCATTTCCATTTCGTTCCAGGCATACAATTTGGTTTTTTTCTTTTTTTTTTAATAAACTGTATAGTACAATATAAAATATAGCTCCAGCATTTTGACATTTTACAAAAAGCAAACAATTTAAGAACTTTTTACGAAATTGGAATAGTTGTTTCTTTAGCGAACATTCGTTTCTGTGTCGGCTGTAAAAACTATGTAAAAACTATGTAAAAACTATGTGTGAATTATAAGTGCTATTAAGTTTTATGCGTTTGTGAGCTATAACTTCTCTTTTAGTTAAATCGCGGTACTTGTGTTGCTTATGCTTTTAAAACGTTTTCAAAACAACTTTCGAGCCAAAGTTTCAAGTTTCTGACAAACTTATAAACAGACAAACGGAGAGTCAGGCGGACAATGCAAAATTGGCTCGTTATGTTGTGCAGATCACGAATATATTCGTATTCTATATACAATATTTTATGGAGTCTCAGAAGCTTTTTTTGAAGGCGTTGCAAACACAGAGACTAAATTATAATACTATTTACACTCTGTATGAAGCGTATAAAAAGAAAAAGACAAACAGCCACCATTGCAGTGCGTCTTTGTCGCTATGTTTAACTAGCAAACATGGCTGTCTGCTTCCGCTTCCTGTTTACATAAACACGTCAATGTCTGACAATATACATGGTGTACGTTTAGCTCTATGAATATGACTGACAGACAGACTGACTGACTGACTGACTGACTCACTGACTGGGGGCGTAAATGCATGTGTATTGTAAGTAAGTGAATGCAGTTTGGGTTTGTGGCCATGCATCAGCATATATGCGTGCTTGTGTCTCCATTAACACCAACGTCACGGCATGCATAAACATTTTACATTAGCTCAACAAGGATATGTTTTCAATTTATTTTTATTTTGTTTTTTTTTTTTATTAATATATTTTGCTTTGCTATACACACAGCACTTGAGCCCTTGCAATGCCTCTTTCAGGAATTCTTTTGACATGTTCCTTTTTAATATTTTTGTTGTCGTCATACGAGTATTAAAGTTGTGTTGCCTTGATTGTTTTATGGTTTTATTTTTTTCGTTGCAGCTACAGCTGACGTTGTTTGCTCTAATATTCATATATTTGCGAGGGTTGTCATTTACATTGTGCAGCTAATAATAAAAAAAAGAGTAATTTATACTTGATAATAGCTTTATTGTTTTCAAAACATTCTCCATGCATCCGTCCATGCAATACACATTTGCCAGTGTTTGAACCATTGTTCGAAGATTTTGTGCCACTCAGTAATGTCTAGCTTCAAAACGAGCTGTTCCTAGGTTTCAGAAGCTTTTTTCAAATGTCGAAAACATCAAACTCGCAATTAATTTATGATGTGCGTGAGCAAAAAGAAGTCTGTGCGGTAAAGCGGTTAATGCATCTATTTGATATTTTGGGAGCGTATGTTTTGTTTGTCAAATTTGCAACGCGAACTAATCTTCTTGACAGTCATGCATGCCCAAGAATGCCTCAATTCCAAGATATATAGCATATTGGTCTTGTCTTATCAGCTCACGTACAGCAACCGATGTTTTCTGGAACAACAGCTGTTTTTGAACGAACTTCTCCAGATTCGTCCTTAAGCAACCATGATTGAATTCAGCTTATTCAACAGTGATGACGTTTCATTGCCAAAAGTCGTAGTAGGTTGACACTTATCGCTGCCAAGGCGCACAATGTACAAGGCAATCTTCGTACAAGTATACATATTTTTGTTTACAACTTTTTTTTTCTCTTGTTTGCTGCAGGCTGTACATCGTCTGCTTGTTTTTGCCTTGCGGCACAGACGCCCGCGCTCAAACACTGGACTGTCATTTTGTGTTGCATTGCATTGAAAATAGTTGAAATGTCTCATGTGCAACTTAAGGTTCAACTTATGCAGTAGAACCAGCAGCAGCAGCAGCAGCAAAGTATCAAACTCTGTTTCCCTTGCGGCCAATAGAAATTTTATAGCAGCTGATAGTCACCCTACAATGCTTTATATATTTTTTGTGTCTCTATTGGCAGACTATTAGCACATTGGAGGAAAGTTTTTTTAAATGCTTGCAAGTAAATGATGTTTAAATGATGTGTATATTCAGATTAAAAGCATAGATTTATACTGGGTGGCCCAATTGAAACACAAATCTTGATCAGCATTCGAAACTGAGTTGATTTAGCCATGTCCACCTGTCCGTCTGTCAGTTTGTCCTTCCGTCGGACCGTCCAGCTGTCCATCTATATGTTTGAACAACAAGATTTCGGAGACTATAAAAGGTAGAGTCATCTAACTTGGACTTTTAAAATCTGTTGATATATTCGAACATCAAAAATGTTCGATGCCACGCTTACAACGTCCACAATACGGCAATATATACTTAAAACCCGATTTTTAAGATAAACCAGCAGAAAAACAAACTTTTTTTTAGATTTGCTTTTTATTTATAAAAAAAAAAAAAATTTTACACCGAAAAAAAAAGGTATTTCAAAGTCGTGAACTCACGACTGCAGAAATATTTCTTGTTTCTTTCTTCTTAATTCTTTTCAAATTTTTCAATTTTACTTCAAATATGCCATATTGGCTGCCTTTAGCGGAAACTATGGCTCCGAGTCTTACGTCGCACTAATGTGAACTGCTCCTATTTTGCTATAGTGTTAAATTTGGCCCGCAAAATGTCTCGTATGGAGTAGTTGAGCGGAGGTGATTTCGCATCATATTGTAACTAGTGACGAAAAATGTATCCCTTACAATAATCTTAAGCGTCAAAATCGTGAAGTTACGCCGATCACGCATCAACATCGATGGCGTAGACGAACGTTCATGGTGCCAAGCCCATGCTCTGTATTTGACGGGATCCGCTTGGTGTAGTGCTTTATAGAATCCGTATGCCTTATCACAATACTTAAAAGTATATAAAAAAAAAATTTTAAGTACGATTCCTACTCAATATTCTTGAATCAATCGATTCATAAATCAAGCACAGAATCCTTAGGATAAGTATAAGAGCAAAATCAAATTTACTCTCTCAGCTGCTCCAATTTCTTTGCACCGACAGTAAATGCACACAACTTTTCTTTCATTCTCAGTTTTAAAAGGAAAGAGTATTTAATTAACACAGAAAATCTGGACTAAAAACAAGTACACGATGTACGATGTAACGCCTTCAATATATCGATACACTTTTTACATCTCTAGTAAATATAATATTTCATTCAACCATGCAAATATTTGTTTATTTATTTATTTCAATAATACAAGCATATAATATTATCTTAGAGCAAATTGCATAAATTACTGCAGTAAAAAACCGCATTTGTGCATGCAAAAACAACCAAATATGTGTAGGTATTTCGACAAATACTTATGGTTAGGTATATGTAAGATATATACCTACTTCTAAAATATATATACTCGTATGTATGCATTTCAACATCAAGTGCAGTGCTTTCCTTATGCAAATTTCACTACTATCAGTTACGTACAGCTGCAGCAAGTCAATCTAATTGAGTCGTTTCATCTACAATATCTGTCTGAATGTCTTTCTCCATCGGCAGAGACGTCTTCATCATCATAGACATGTGCACTCGCTTAATGTATGTCATCTAAAATTTATGGCTGAATTTTCGAATTTATGAAAAGCAGCAAAGCAGAAAAACAACAACAACAACAACAACAACAACGCCAAACAAGCCACTTTCATATTTCTTAAGATATGAAATTGACCTTGTACTTACATATAGGAGTATTGTATCTGTAACTGTAGTATTTTTTGTTTACCTTGCATCGATATACTATATGCTAACAGCGTAAGTTTAAGTTTCAAATAGATAGCTCTAACAATATTAAATAAGAATTTATATACTCTTTACATGTATACATGTCGGATTGCAACTATGCTTTGGCGCCCGAGCAGGGATATTGTTTTGAAAAACTATATTTTTAAATCGTGTTGTTTAACTTTTTTGTCTGTGTTTGTGCTGAATTGTTTGTATTGAAACAAAATTTTATGCTGATTTTTCGTTGCAATAATTTATTTTGTGCTTAGTCATTGTGAATGCTTTTATTTATTATATTAATCAAACAATTCATCTTCTGCTAATTTCGTTTGACACAAAAATCTATACAAAGTCAAAAATCCATAACTTTGTTTCCATTCATAATTGTTATTAACGTCAATGATCAAAAAACTATTTCTCTTCGTTGGAAGTCCTTTTTTCCAATTGGTATATGTAAAGTCCTCTCCATTTGTACACCAGCTCCATATTTTTTGTGACTTATCTGCGTGCATAGATCCACCTAAATATACTTGCGTCACATTATGTTCAAGAATTACTTCTGCAATTAAAAAATATGCAATGTTTTGTACATAAATAATTAATTAACAATTATCACTAAAAGAAATTCTAATATAAATATTACATTCACGTACTATTATTATTCTCAAAAAAACTTTGGATGCGAGTTTGTTGAATCCAATTTCGCGGTGCAGCCAATGTCATATCATGTGATTGACAAAGTCTATGAGCGGTCCAAAAGTTAGTCTGAGAGTAAAAGAAAATAAAATTGGTTTAACAGTGTTTTTAAAATTCAAACTATGCATTACATAACCATAACTCAAAGCATAGTATTCCGAGACCAATAGAAAGACTTTTGGTTCCGATTTTACGATTAATTCGTTAGACTCCACTTGATTTGCATACAAATTTAGTAATGTAACAAATAGAGCGCATTGCAGAAAAATGTTTTTAACCATCTTGAATATGAATGGCTAACTTTCAATGATAAACTGTTTTAAAACTTCTTTATGATGCTCTTTTATACATCAGGGTGTTGACAGTGATGCAAAATAAAATGCATACCTGAGTTAAATACAATAAATCAATTGGATATGTTTTCAATTATAAATACAACGTGAAACAAATAACAATATTAGAAACAAACTATTTTAGTTTGTTTTTAAATGTTTTTCTTTAAATATATTCAAATAAATCAATTTGATATGTTTTGAATGTCAAATATAAAGTGATACTTTAACAATATTAGTAGTTTGCTTGCATTTTGCAAATAAATTTTGATACACTTAGACGCATTCAATTGAGTTGAAATGTATAAAATACACTTGTAAAACCCTTGACCATAAAATACTTCGAAAAAAACTAGCGTACCAGGCTTGCTTTGTTCCGTTGTCTCTTGCCTGTTATTGTAACCCCACCAGTAGCTTATTTTTCATGGTGTCCTTTACATACTCGTATATGTAACAAATTTCAACCATCTGCGTTTAAAGTTGCTGAGATTTTTGGATTTTTGCCACCGCCTATTTTGCCAGTGTACCTTATTTGTTCCGTTGCCCAAAGCTCATCCCTTGGAGACTCCAGAAATGAACCGATGTGCTATCAAATCATGCTACATCCATCGGAACAACCGGTAATCCGAAGGAGCAATGTCCGAAGAATACGTTGGGTGTAGCAAACTATGCCACCTAAGTGTTTCCAAATAGTTTTTCACGACTTTTGCGACATGAGGCCTCGACGTTGTCATGCAGAAGAAAAACTTTTGTTCGCAGTCCGACCGTTTTTCTTATAATACACCGCTCAAACGTATCAATTATAGGCTATACCAATCGCCCGTAATGGTATACGCAGGTTGTAGCAGCTCTTAGTATACAACACCCTTATGGTTCCACCAGATGCACAACATAACCTTCTAATCATGAATATTCGGCTTTGGTGTTGTTGAGGACGATGACAATGAATAACTAGGTATAGCGTAGTATTTTTTCTTCTTGAGGTTATCGTAGTATATCCATTTCTCATTTCCAGTCACAATTCAATCTAAAAAACACTTTCTTTGTTGTCGTTGAATCAGCTGCTCGCAAGTGGAAAATCTTATCTCGGTTTCAGTTCATAAGTCACCCAATTGAATTGCTTTTGTATCATTCCCATGGTTTTCAAACATACAGAAATCGCTTGTTGAGTTACTTCCAATGATGCTGCAAGCTCGGATCTTCATCGACTCATTCCACCAATTCTTTGTCTGAAATCACCATTCTTGAAACATCGAAACCATTGCTTACATGATTTATCAGTTGGAGTATTGTCACCATAAAATAAAGTTTTTTGTCATAAACTCAAGGCGATATAAACTGAATTATTGACAAATTTCTAGGCTCTCTGAAACTACCGAAATCAGGTGTAAATATGAAACATTTACAGAGCCATCTTTTGAATACGGACCTAACTATAGATTAAAAACAAAGTTCCTTTAATATATATTCTTAAAAAAAAATTAGTTCTTTAGTTATAAATTTATTAAAATTAAAAAAAAAGAAAAAAACAAAAAGTGTCGTTCAGTTTTGTTACAGACCTTACAGACCATGTCCGTCTGTCTATATGTCTGTCTGTATGCCTGGTTCTCTGTTTATTTGTCTCTATGTTTATCTGGCTGTTTGTCTGCCTGTCATACTAGAAAGTATAGCTCTCTGCTATACATTTGAAAGTTAACAGCATTTATAATTCACAAATAGTTTTTACATAGACTTTGTTAAGATTTGTTAAAATTTATAACATCAGCTTTGCCGAGTTAAAAAGGCAAGTGCGAAGAGTATTAAAGCATCGCCTTCCGACCAAAGTAAACGTATTTAACATACGCATTATTAACACTAAAGCAATTAAATGAAAATCATTTCCAATTTGACAATTTTAAGCACACTTTTGAAGAAACAAATTGCAACTCATTACAGGCAGCTGCCACACAGTAACACGAAACGTGTTCACCCCATCACCATCATCATCATCATCATAATTCACACGGTTACTCGATATGAAAGTCATGCGGTGCAATTAATACACTAGACTACAAGTATGGCCCACAAACGAAGCTGTTGATAAATCATAGTGCAAAGATATTTTACACGCGCTCCTTGTTCCTTGCGTATAATACTCGTACCCGGAATATAAATTGCCTTAGTCCGGGCACAAGTACGGTGTGCTCATTGAACGACGAGTATATGCAACAACGCATAATTAATGCGTCACCATGGATGGCATTGAAGCATTAGCTTCTGCTGCTGGTGCTGCTGCTGCTGCTGCTGCTGTTGGTGCTACTGCAGGAGTTGTGTCTGCGGTTTTTGGCATTGTATCTGACTTAATGTATATCCGTCTGTCCGTCTATAAGTCCTTCGATACTTTGGCTGTTGCTCCATATAAAGGGTGTATTTTTTTTTAGATGTCTAGAGCTTTGAATTAAATTAAAATGCCGAGATTGCATAAATTCAAACTGAAATTTGGTTTTCTTAGAAAAGTTGGACTAGAATGGAATGGGATATGTCACATTCTGGAAGTTCATTTTTCGACCATTTTTTATTTAGAGTGTTCGTGGTGCGAAAACGAACCATGCTTTATCGAATTAGTCGCTCGGATGGAAGATTATGGTAACACTCCCGAACTGAGCCACGATTTTCGAAACAATTGTCAAGGGTTGATCTGACGTTAGTATGTATATATTTGATAAAATGACAAACCAAACTGAACACAAAAGACCACAACTTTTCCAGATCTGAGCAATTTATGGCAGTTTAAATGGAACCTCTTAAAAAAAAAAAAAACACCCTCTTTATGCATTGTATATTTTACTTATTTCAGCGTAGGCGGAAGTATCGCCCCACATCAGCTTTCCATAGAAAATTGAGCGTACGCCAAATTGTTATCGCATTCTGTATTGGGTATTGTATATTGTAGAGTGTAAGAGTGCCGTCTGCTGCTATACTCGTACATTCGAATTAAATTAGTGCATTAAATGTTGCGTAAATATACGCTTACATAAAGCTCAAGCCGGATTAGAGATATTTGTGTGCTTGCGAGTATAAAATCAGTCTGTGCGTTCGGAACTCGTAATAGTAACTATTTGTGACTGCGTTAAAAATTACACATATGAATCTATTTGGCTGCTTAAAGTTTTATACTTTAATAACCATTCCTCAATAATATGAACTGAGTACGTCTCTAACCTTAAATAGTCGCCCACTCCATGATATGTAGCTCTGCGTCATTCATTTTAACATTTCGTTTCTTCTAGTCATTGATAATATCTTGCTGTACGAGATCTAGCGGATAACTATTCGATCTAGGCAAGAAAACACAACTTTTAGCTTAATCCGTCATCCATCACCCATCTCATCCCAAGTGTGAAATGCTCTTCACTCGTTCACAAAAGTTTTGTGATCTATTTAAAAATTATACTCTACTCTAAAACACTGAAACAACTTAGTCTGCTAACTTTAGAAAAAGTTAGCAGACCAATAATTTTGTTGAAACTTTTTTCTGCCAATTTTGTGCTTTAATAAATTTTTATTTCCTCGTGTCTAAATAAACAAAAACGGCTTGGTCTGCTAACCTTAGACTAAAGTTAGCACAACAAGATTAAAGTTTAAAGAAAATCGCATAAAATTTTTAGTTAGAGCAAAAAGTTTGCTTAACATAATAGCTTTTTGACATTTATGTTTTTGCTTATGTGTATATGTTGGTCTGCTAACTTTATTTTAAAGTTAGCAGACAAAGCTATTTGCACACGAAAGTGTACACAGTAGAATCGAAAAAGAATAGAATCGATATCTAAATCCATGACAAAGAAATGTAATATTTCAAACCTAAGTTAGCGGACAAAACAGATAGCGGACAAAACAGAAGCAGAAAAATACGAATCCTGACTCGAAGCCAGAGCTGAATCTAGACTTGAATCTATATGTTTACATTCTTATACATCTTGACTTCATACGTATATGTATTATCTGTACTAAATGAATTATCGAAAATTTGCAAGCCATAATAGATGGTCAGAAATGTAAAAACAGTATAATTGAAACAAAACAAATAGAATTACAGTTGAACTTAAATGCTCTGTGTCCAAAAGCCTCTTCAGGTACTTACACGAGCACGAATTGCTGCTTACCGAAGCGAAATCAGCTAACGAAAAAGAAGAAATGAAAGTAAAATTAAAACCAGTGCTTTCAACTAAGTGGCTTCAGACGATTACACTTTGATTGTTCTCGTTGCATCTATATACAAGCGCCGATGAAGAGTCTTTTACACTCACTTTCAAAAGAGAGTAAGCGCAAGCAAGATTAATAGCAACAGTGTGAGCATAGTGAGAGTGAGAGAGAGGCAGAGAGAAAGACATTGCACGCATGATGGCATAATATTGAGGTGGCATATTTCGCCTAATTGCTCTCTTTATGCTTTCTTTCAGTTACTTTAAATTCAGTTAGCAGAGTACAGAATAAAATTCTCTGTCGCATTCTAACGCTCTCACCGTCACTTGAAATTATTTCACCATGATTGCACGTTGGAGCATTTGGTTTGTGCTACAGTTCACCATAAAATATTCACCATACGACTGATTAATTTAACAAAAAAAACATGATAAACAAAGTTCATATAAGCGACATTTATGAAGATGGAAGAACAATTGAATTTGATGATGAAATTTGGGACTACTACTATCATTATCGGCACTTAGATCCACTGGAATGGTGAAATTAGCATTAACCCACTTAGCAAAACTAGCGAAAAGCTACTTGTCCCTATGTGCGACATCAGTTCCAAGTGAACATAGGTATCCTTTCTACAGCAGGCGAGCTGATATCAAGAAAAAATAATGAGCAACGTAATATTTTAAACGAATTTTTTAAACGACATTCCTCAAAGCATTGTATTAAATTCATTTTTAGCAGAAATATTTAACTAATAATACTCGTAAATTATGCGCAGTTTGTGCTCAGTATTGTTGCAGACAAGTTGAAAGGCATTGAGTTGCTACTTGGAAGTGAGCTGCAAGTCTGCTCAGCTAATTCAAGGAAAGTGAGACGCTTAAATTACAAAAATTGACAGGAATGCTGCTCGTCGTTCGTTCGTTCGTTCGTGCACGTTTTATTATTATTATTATTTTTTTTTTTTGCATATTTTTGCAACTGATTTGCCAATGTAAACTAAATACAACAAGAATAAGTGCTACGGGTATATAGTATTATATATGTATCTATAGTAGATAGTTTGGAAAATTGCAGCAACTGTTGCTGACGTCAAGCGATAAGATGCTGCATTATATTTATATGTACTTGCAATGGAACAGTAGCAGCCACAGCCACAGCCAGAGCCACAGCAGCTACAGCAATAACACCTACAAGTACATCAATTTTGTATGATGTTTTTCTTTTTTGCTCTACTCTGCATAATAGTATATTAATTTTGTCATAATGTCTGTGTGCTTTGTCGGATGTTGTATTCCAATTTTCCGAAGAAGCTCAAAGGCAAGATAAATGTAAGTATCTCTAAATACTTTCTAGTGCGTCCACAAACTACCTTGATGTTTCTCAATATAGGGGATTAACTGTTGTTATTGTTGCTTCGGCCAAGAACCCGCTATAAAAAAATTAAGAACCATTAAATAAATTTCATGGCAGTCTCTTTATTTCAATAGCAAAATAGTTGTAATTTGCAAGCAATTTAAGCAGTTACGGGACTGCTTACAAATGAATCCTTATTGTTACTATTATTATTGAGAACTTTAAAGACAAATGGTCGAATTTTGATTCACTAACTGAACCCTTGTTCTAGTAAAATTGTTCATATACCTTAAGTATCAATCAATTTAAAATATTCACTCCATGTAAATCTACAGATTCCATCACATTATTAGTCGACCTTAAATTTTCGTTGTCTCAGTTTTTGTGCTGAATAAAATCTATTCGTTATCTCAGTTTCACAATAAGAATTAATCCAGAATTTACCTTTGATCAACAATTTTCAGTTTCATTGTCAGCTTTTACGTTTATGCACGAGTTTAAGCCGCCAATATTAGTGTTTTGTTATTTATTTAGCAAAAGAGTCATTAGCAAAATGAACCAGGCTTTGGGTCTTGACCACTGCTTTATCGCAGCCTGCATAATCGTTAAAGAGGCGCCCGAGCAGGGATTTTGACCAAGGGAATATTTGTAAATTTTTAACAAAGTTAAGAAAACCATTCAACTACTGTGTACAGGCCATTCCGCAGTCGAGTACACTCCACTACAATGTTTATACCTGTCCCTTTCGCACTTTTAAGCTTTCTCTATCTAACTTTAACTATCTGTTCTTTTTCATTTTGCATTGCCAACTGTGTTCACGGTCGTATGCTTGGTTTGATTGTGGTTTCTGCGGCTGGTTTGCTTTAACAATTTTCGTATTTTATTTCATGTGCTCAACTACAATTCAACGTACAACAAAATGAAGGCAAAATGTAAACGTATTTTCAGTATAAATGAAGCAGTATAAAGGATACACCTTTACACATTTTATATACATTATAGCGAGAGGATGTATACATTTAGGTAGCTTGAAACTAACTTCATAATGACTGAGTAGTTCCAAGTAGTTCACCACTTATGTAGTATTAAATTATGTGCAGACACACTGTTAGCGGCGTGTCAAAATAATTAATACTGTGCAATTAATCGATTAAATCAAACAATACGCAAGTAACTAGAAAACATCAACACAGTAAAAATTATAGAGTATACATTCAAAATTGTATACGATAACGATAACGATATAATATATAATAATACGATATAATTATTTAGTACAATTCAATAATCGATTTAATAATTACTAACAACAAACGATTTAAAACGATTAATCGATTAATCGAACAATTCTAATTCTTTTAGTGTGTCTTTTTTTATGGCATTACAAACTTATCGATAAATTTATAATACACTGCCAACAGTTTATACAAAGAGTGTATCATGTATTCTTGTATTAAAAAAGCAAAATAACTATATAGCGGCAAATGGCCACAAAACGGAAGTTGTTCACAGCCGCCAAAAGCGTTTCCTTACAATTTTATTGTTAAACGTTCGAGTTTGTTAGCTGACGACTAACTGAGCTGCTATCGTACGAAGTTTGTTAGCAACCGGAAGTCAATATCAGCGTCAAGCAAAGATGGTAACGATGTTGGTGCTGGTTTGTATGGTTTCCATTGTGCAATGTTTCTGTCATTAAGCAGTGTACTGATGCAGAACATTACTTGGTCAGGTTTGTAATCTGTAAGAAGTTGCCATTTTGCAATAATAAATGTTAAAAAGTATGATTTTAAAAGTGATAAAAATAATATAAATATTAAACAATTCATATACACTGAAAGAGGCTTTTTCAAGCCTAGTGAAAGAAGATGAAGAATGCTGGCAGGAACAAATGTTGAAATTATGCGAAGTGCGACTGAGTTACACTGTCCAGTCGTTCATTGTACCTTACTGTGCACTATTTTGGGGGCCATGACACATCTTAGGCCTATGGTTTTCCTCCACGCATTGAGACCAATAGTGGATTCACTAGCTGGCAGAAGTTGGTATTTCAGCTAAAGTAAAGAGAGGCTCTTTTAAGCTTGGTAGAATGAGATCAGGAATCTAGTATATCCTAGTAAAGAACACTAACTCTGTTTAGATGGGTTTCTAGTGGTTGTCATTAGAGCAAACAAAGTAGTGATATTTTTCTATAAAAAATGATAGCAACATCGTCTGCATAGGCCAACACTTGAATGCTGCACCGCTCTATAGACTTTAGCAGTACGTTTACTACTATGTTCCATAGAAGGAGATGAGGACATCGACTTGAGGTGTATACCTCTACTGACGAAACTAGAAGGCATTGATGTGTCAACTGCTTGCAGATGGAAAGCTTCCGCTGAGCACTCATAAGAAAATCGAGTGATTCCTCGCTGGAAACAATGCAGTTTCCATCATTAAGCTTGGTTTATCCCAAAGCTGGGATAAGATAGAACCTTCCTAAGCCTTGTGGCACTCGAGATGGTTCCAATTTTACTGTCTGTCATGGCTTTTTTGTAAGCTTGTAGTCATTGCAGCCATGCTTTGCGTCGTTAGATTTAGCTTTGATGTAAATCCTCTGCAAATTTTTCGAAAATTATCCAGACTTATCCGCTTGAACTGCTTATGTGGCTTGTTAAATGTGTGAAATGGTTTATTATTTAGTGTCGTTTAGTCCTTCGAGTACGGTGATGCTCTTTGACTTGCAAAATTAGCGCCAGTTCATCAGAGGAAGTTCTGTAATTGGTTCTTCTAAGGTTTTTTGAATTCAACCGTTTTTGCATAAACGTAATAAATATCAGTTTCTATATACTGATCGCACAGGAGGTAGAATACTAAAGTAACGTCAATCACTTCCCTATGGTTCTTTGATATTAAAGTTTAGTCATTACATCTTTTGAAAATCATAAGATTATTTATTAAATGGAGATAGTCATAAAGTAGCTCACCTCGCTCATTTATGTCACTGCTGCGCCGCAAAATATATTAAAAAATTTTGTTATGAATAAAGCTCAGTACTTAGTTTTGAATCCAAAAGTAAATAAAGCTGTGCGAATAAAGCAGATAGAAGCACTCAGACAGACAGAAGGATAGACAGAAGGATAGATGTGGAAATATAAAGCATTTCAAAATGTGTACTAAGATACTTTTAATTTCAAAGAGGAAGTTCTCAGTGCATAAGTAGATCGTAGCTAGTTATTAGCCGCCTAAGAAAATACTTCATTAAAATTAAATTCGTTTGCTCATTAGTTAAAAGGAGTTGCAAAGCTGAAGAACTAAATGAAGTTTTGAATAGCAGCAAGGACTGCACATATCCGAACTATGTTTACATATCTCTTCTTAATTATGTTTGGAGCTGCAGCATCAATTATGACTCGTATATATACATATATAAAGGGGTTTTCAATAAGCACATAACAGTTCTATATTTAAATAAATTACAGAATATTTGAGGTATTGGGCTTAAAATTTAAACTTAATGATGCAGATTGGGTACTTCGGGGGGGATGTTCCTGAAATTCAAAAAGTGACTGACTTTTGAAATTGCGCTCGTAAAAATGCAAACCTTGACTGAGGTTTTGAAGTGAACAGATGCTAAAAAAAATGTAGTATTAAACTACAAAATGGTTAAATCCCCATTGAAAAACCCTTTATATATTAATGTAACATTTTCACTTCATATATACTCATACAAATGTAATATTTTCTTATATTTCTAGCGCATATTTTTTGTATTAAGGATAAAGCCACAGCTGGAGTGCCACATACAAAGAACGCATGCCTAAACTCGTTTTAAAAGCGACTGACGAGTTAGGAAAACGCCTTCACATTGGATTACGCGCAGCTTTACTTTAGACCGGAGCCAATTAGTGGCTACATAACGCAACAACAACAACAGCAGCAGCAGCAACAACTATTTCTTCAACGACAACACCAACAACAGCGACTATATAGCCGCAATAGTCTCGACGCAGTTGACGTCGATGAGTGTACGCTACTAGCCACTCCTACACGTCAAATCAACCATTATCAACAACTAACGCCCATACATCATCATTATCAACCATTACAACAACAACAACAGCAACACCAGCCGAAGCAACATAGTTATTATTTTAGCAGCGGTTTTGCAGTTGGTGCAGGCTTCGGCAGCAGCCATCATTGGCATAGAAGTCGCCAGACACCGCCACTTGTACCGCCAACAACGCCACCAACGCATATCTTCGGTAGCGGACTGGGCGGTCTAACGCCCATTGGACGGAATTATCGTTTCTATCAGCAATTACAACACCATCAACACGACCATCACCATCTTCATCAACAACATACAGCGGCATCGTCGCTTATCAATTTTGGTGGACGTATTTCGCCAGCAGCAGCGCATACAACACCACTGCTAGCCACATCGATATCGCCAACATTTGGTAATTATGAACAATTATAATACTTGTAGAAGATGTTCAAGAGTTTTAATAGTCTTCATATGATCTGCCATCTTAGTAAAAACATGTTTTTAAGAAAATTAAAATAAGAAACATTCAATATAGACTTTGAAGACCAATATCTATGCAGTCGCAGGTATTGCTTCACAAAAACGACGCATTTATTAAGAACTTATGATGATCCATCTGCGGCAAAGCCTCCACTTGTGCCTCTCCATCAACGAATGTCGACGTTGATATGTTAATTAGTTTACCCAGGAGAGCTGAAGAGACACTGAGCCTATCCCAGTCTTTGAATCGAGATAATCGGGAGTTAGTTACATTGGCGCCCAACGTGGGGCTCGCTGAAAGTTCTTTAAATAAATGTTTAAAAGTTGTTTTAAGTACCTTCGGCGAGACAGAACATAGTGCAGCAATTTGGTGTCAATTACATTGGCACCCATCGTGGAGCGAACGCACCTCTTATACCCCGCTCAGCACTTTTATGCATGAGCGGAATAACATTGATTTATTGATCCGTGCCAATATTTCTGATGCTAGTTTCCTTCTATAGCTAACAACTAATGTCTCTGTAGCCTACCACCACCATTAAATTGATTTAGCACTTTTCTTTGCTTTGTAGTATCCGATCGACTTCTGCCACCACCACTGCCTCCACTACCGCCAGTGGTACCGCTGCGCATTGCAAACGATTACTATAGTTACGGCAGCAGCGGTTGGCGTTCCACTACAGCAGCTTACGCAGATTTACGCAGACCGGCGCTGCAAACTGGCGGCGTTGGTTATTTCTACAAGGCGTCGCCGAGCCGCAGCAGCTGCAGCAGCAGCCGCAGACGCGAAAGCAGCTACACACAGACGGCCGAAACAGATTACGGTTATCTGTTGCCGCGCAACAAAACTAATTGCAACAGCAGCAACAACAGCAGCCCAGCGCGCAACTCATCACCAGCAGCAGCAGCAGCAGCTAATAAAAAGTCGCGTTTTAATACAAGCTCGATTGTTATTGTACCATCGTCACCGGAACCATCCGATTGTGAATCGGTGTGCGGTGAAAACTTACCGGATTTTCTTTATAGTACCGGTCGAGAACGCAGCCACAAAACGCCGCCGCAACAGCAACCACAACAATTGCAACGCGAACGCAGTGAGGAACACTACCATCACTCACAACAACAGCAGTCGCAGTCGCAGTCACAGCTGTCGCAACACCACAACTACCATCAACAGCAGTCGCAGCAGCAACAGCTGCAACATCAACAGACAACGCCGCAACACGACGACAGCTGTGAGGAGTTTCAGCATCTGCCGAACGACGAATCTTCGCTTAGTTGCTTTGGCAACAAAAGAATGATGGTTAGCAAATTGTGGAACAGCTGTTTTCCGGAGTTCACGCCCGATCATGTGCATCGGCATAATTTCTATTTGTGTCAGGTGTGTATACTTGTACATGAATTGTACAACATTTCTCCGATTTCGAATAGAAAGTCAAGAAGTAAAGTTAAATTATAATTACACCGTTGCAGTTGGCTTGCTAGAAGTTCGTTAGATAGGTCTATTTTGCTTACATCCAAACAAAATTTAATTTGAAAGTTTTTTGGCTAAAAACTGAACATTTTAATTATTTTGGTCTGTGTCTCCGAAACTATCAGTATATACAAAATTAAAGTACATATATTAAATTCAATTTGCAAGCTAAAAAATTTAAGATCCTAACTCGTAGGACTGGTAGTTTCCGAGATATACACCGGGAACACGAGTTGTTCCGAAAAAGTTCCAAATACCAGAATTTTTACATTTTAAATGCAATTTGCAATTTTGGTAATTGCATGGAACCACTTGAAAGCCGTTATCAATGGTGTCCTGGATATTATCCGCGAGGATGGATGGCGAATGTTGGTCGAAAATATCCTTCAATTCTTCGATGACATTGGCAAATTGAATTTACTTTAATTTTGTATATGGTTACACTTTCCGAACTTGCCAAAAAACTTTCTAATTAAAATTTTGTTTCGGGACATGCGCTAACAGAGAAAAAACGGTTATCACCACTGAATTCAGCGTACCTAAATTAAGTAAAATGGACGACCTATCTCACAAACTCCTAGCAAGCCGACTACAACAGAGTAATTGTTTTAAATCGATTAATCTACCATTCAATAATCGATTATGCAATTATTGGAAATAAAAAAACGATTAATCGAATAGGACTAGTTGCTCAGCATTTCACCCGCTTAATTTTAAAGATACTACGCTGAAACTTGATATGAAAATTAATTGATTTTTTGTACACCAATTATTTAACATAATTTTTTCAATTCTTACAGTGGCAACGTAATACACAAGTACGGATTGTCTATCTTTTCTATCGCTGGATAACGGCCATCATATGTCTCGCAGCACTTGTTTGCTCGCTTTTGGATATTGGACGTACCGATGAACATTTCGAGCATCATTATGCCAAATGGTGGATATATCTGACACATTGGGGTCTGCTCTTTTGCACAGTGCAGGCATGGCTAGCCGCATGGATTGTTACACAGGGTATGATGGTCGAGCGTGAAGATTTCGAATTGATGCGTCAGGCCAAGAAAAGCAAATTACATCATCTCTATTGGGTGCTGTACACATGTGCGACAGTTTATTCGTTTATTATTACGCTATGCTATTGGGTGCTGGTCCATAATCCAGGTGAGTCCAAGAATATATTCCTAGTTCTATACCCACAAGCATATAACATAGATATACAGTACTATGCTCAAGAACGCCTCATTGCATCACTGTATGATGTGGATTCGTGGTGAGTAGAAAACTATAAGGGCCTCGTCTCCAGTTTCGTATAGAAATGAAGCTTGAAAATATTATCGATAGGTCAAGCGTCTGAACGAAGGTTTTCAGCACGGAGTTTCTTTTTGCAAGAAAGGAAATGGAAGTCTGATTACAGAAGCACAGGAAGTACTGAGGCCATGCAGAAATCACTTCTCTAATCTGCTTGGAGGCGACGAAGAGTACAATTCAGTCAGCAATTCTCCAGCTAAGTTAAGCAAGACTAAGTTATTCCTGTTGGTGACGAGTTTGGGATCCGAAAAACCGTATAATATGAGCTGGTCATATTATACGGTTGAACACCGAAGCTCCAGCACTAAAGTTTTACGATAAAAAACCTAATTGGAGGAGAGCGTCAGAAAGAACGACAGACCTTAAGTCGGCATGACCACGTCTGGGATGATATCAATAAGCTTGGTCTTGCCTTGTGCGCCTTCCTACGTGCGCTCATGACCGATATACGCTTGTAGTAAAAAAATGTTTGTTTTAGATTTTTTTTCTTCGTATACTTCATTTTATATATATTTAAATGTGTAAACCAGCCAAATTGAGCACGCTGTGCAATGTGCGCACCAACCAAAAACTTAGCCAGACCATAACCGCATAATTGATAAAAAGTAACATCGAACCATATAAATAATCTCGCCGGCTCATTATCATCTTTCGATGCGAATGTATGCGCTGTGAGTTGTACATCGTCCAGGGCATTAGCATCATAACCGTGACACATATTGTGATATACACATGTAAGCCAAATTTCAGAAGCATTGCGACTCCTGCAGTGATTATCGTTACACCAGCACAGATCATAAGTATTAAAATATTAGGTGATATAAGGCCCGGATCGAAGACGCCAACAATAATACACAAAACTACGGCGAACAATGGCAGTACAATATAATGCCAGGTGAGACATGTGGTGGCAGCAACAAATAGTACAAGACTCTCCTCGATTATAACGACCATGATCGCACCGCAAATGGGACTCTTAAACAGCATACGCTTGAAGACCAGGAAAATAGCAAGCATATTAGCAAAATTTGCGAATAGCACAAATCCGAGTACAATTGTTAAGGGTACGTCCAATTCGATCTTGATGACATAAACATAGATGAGCCATTGTGCTGCAGCCAATAGAATTGCGGTACCCGTTATAAGATAAATGCGTAATAAATACGGTTTGAGTGGCAGATCCTCCAGTACGGATTCTGTGTCCCAACGGTTCTTTTGACTTGAAAATCGTTGATTCTGCACTTCTAGTTCGCTGCGTTGCTGTGGCGGCGTAAAAATCGGAGTATTTGATACACGCACATCCGAATAACTTTTTCCCGTTGACATATTCTTGCCAGTTTTTGGAATTTCTCTTGTTGTTCTTAAAAAAGCTTTATAATTTTCGTAGTATATGTAGTTATTGTTCATTTTCCGTTGACAATTATCGTACAAATTTATATAGCATGTAGTAGAAAGTTCGAACTTAGGCGCACTGCTGTTCTACTCATTGTCATGAGAATCGGAACAACCACATTGGTTGAAGAATGTTTTATGTTGCACAAAATGATGTAACTAACCTCATGGTAACAAACCTCGACTTTTCGACCACATCGATGCTTTTTTTAAACACAACGTCCCTGCTCGGGCGCCAGCTGACATATTTTTCCAAGTTATTAGAGTTTTTATTGTTGTTCTTAAAAGAGCTTGACATTTTCGTTGAATATATATAGAAATTTTCGTTGGCAACTATCGTACAAATTAATACACAATATAGTAGTAAGTTCGAACTTAGGCGCACTGCTGTTCTACTCATTGAAAATGACTCCAAATATCACAAAAAGCAATGGCAAATAGAGCAGCATCGTCAACAGCGGAGCCAGCGGAAACACTTTATAAGCACTGTTCACTCACCTACATCGTACCGACCCTCTACGTCGCACATGAAACATCTCATTTTATATTAATTGATTTAACCACGCCGAATAAGGTATCATATGTAATTATTGGCTCTGTGCTATTAATTGGCATTATAACAATTGCACTGATTACACTGCGTGCACTCGAATGTATCTTAAAAATTCAAACATTCTGCAATTGGTTTGTTTCACTGCTGGTCGTGTTGTTCGCAACCTTTTGTATGGCATTGACGCAACGATCCAACGATATACATTATATAGCAACTTCATGTGTGGCCTCGTGTATAGCATTGGCGCTCTTTGTGGCATTGGGCACGTGGGTGCCACAATGCTGCTCAACATTCATAAATCTAGTACTGCTGATTGCCATTAGCACAACAATAACAATTTGAATATCATTCGTCTTGGATCTGGCATTACCACGTAGACAGTATGTTACAGTAGTGATGCGTACCTTAGCTTTGAATGTAATGCTGCCGATCGTTGTATTTCAATCGCAAGTAATCCACGGCAAGTATAAATATCAAAACTGTCCACACTTTTGAAATTCACTTAATGTATTGTACTATAGTAAAGAAACTAAATGTTTATACTAGGAGCCATTTTTTTGTTCTGTTCTAGATTTTGTAATAAATTGTGAATTTTCGAAAATTAATTACGTACCTATGTATATAGTTTCTCATCTTTTTAAAAGTGACAGAACGAAATTTCAGCAGCCCTGTTTATCTGCTATCGGTCCACTTCAATTTTATTTATCGGTACGGTGTCATATCTAAAGTAATCATATAGCTTATACAGCTATTGGTTAATACGGATCCTCAACTCATTGCTAACTTTAACAGGACCAAACATAGTTCGATGAATCTTTATCTCGAACACTTCCAGATTCTGTATCCAATGATGTCAGACTCATGTTTCTACACCATACAGCACGATTGGGATTATCAGCGTCTTATAGATTTTCTACTTCCGTACTTCGGGAGAGGATTCTTCGCCTGATATCCAGGCTGACCTTGTTGTAGGTTATCTCTAATCCCAGGTGAATAAAGTTTTCTTCAAGATTAAAGTTGAAATTCTTCACACTCACACCCCGTCTACTACTTGTTCCCGTTCATCGCTAGACCCATGTGACGTGACTGGTTTTCAATTTCCAAGAACGCCTAGCTAACTCGCCATTCGTTCGTGTCGATTATGTCACTGTCATCAGCAGACAAGAGTAGCATCATTTCGATATGAAAGACCAAGCGCAACCGTTCTACCTATGGACATCGGCATAGAATACACTCCAACAGGAGATTCAAAAAGTTGGACGATAAAGCATCACCCTGCTTGAAACCTATCTTGTTTTTTCTAGCTTTTTCCAACTCTGATGACGTTTTGTGTAGGTGATAGCGTCATCTTGCAACACAAAACTTCTTTCTGGCATACCGAGTTCAGGCAAGACGTTGAAAAATTTCAATCTTAACGGCTTCACGAAGGTGGCCTTATAATCGACAAATAGATGGCCAGTGTCTCACGGGTTATCTCTAGTATATGTAATAGAGTGAAAGTTTGATCGACCTCTTTGGTCCGAAGCCACACTGATACTGGCCTATCAGTGTATCCGTGTATGGCTACAGCCGTTTACATAGTACGCGGGACAGATTTTTACTTCCAATTGTAAGGAGACTTATTCCACGGTAGGTTGCGCAGACAGCGGTGTCTCCTTCTCCATAGTCTTAGTGTTTAGTGTAGATCTGTAACCAGACCTCCATTTTAATCCTTGCAGAAAGAAACTCACGCTCTACATTTAGGAAAATAAATATAATTTTTCATTTTATTATTGATAGAACACATTAATAGAGTACATCACGTGCAGCCTCAGCCAATTGAGGTGCATACAGTAGACACATGAATATTGTTAGAAATTGTACAAGTATAACTAAAGCAAATAGTGGCATCTCTGTCATGGGCACATTCTTGTCCGTATAATGTCCATGCAGGAGTTGTGCAAAGAATAGTACCATGGGAAAGGTTAGTATCAGCATGTAGAATCGTACCAGATACAGACCAAATGTATCACGTTCCACCGTCAAGCGCAGCGCGACTCCGATGAGCAACAGCACCGTTAGATAGAAAGCAAACAGTGTGACGGCATAGCCACCAGGTGAGCACATGCTGCGAGGCACATGGTAGCCCAATGCAATGTACACGATCAGTATCATGTATGTCAGCAGTGCGGTTGACAGGATACAACATGCATCTTTGTCGGAAGCTGTATTCAACGCAATGGCATACGTGAAGGCGAGCATTGTGACTATGGATATCAACCAATTTGCGGGACTATTAAAACGCAACGTATCGAAACTCATATAGATAAAATAAAGAACCAGTGCCATTGTCATTACAGTCATCATAATATAGCAGAGCGAATAATCACTATCTATTGGTCCCAGAATTTGTATGACAAAGAAGTGCATTATGGCGCAGAGTATATATACGCTAGCCACAAAATATGTATGCAGGAAGAAGCGTTGCTGCGGCGTAGTGCGACCTCTTGCAGGGGTTCTGGCTTCTGGCGCTGGAGTGGCGGCTTCTGAAGGTGCCGCTTGTTGATTCTCATTTGCTGTTGCATCTTGCTTCTCTGGATCAGTCATACTGAAGAATTTTAGTTTATTGTATGTTCAAAATATTATGCCAATCTGAAAAAGATTACTATGATTTGTATTGTGTTCTTGAAAAATGTTTGTAGACTTGTTTTAGCAAAATATTTATTTAATATTTGAAATAATAAATCGGCGTCCAAATGTTAATCAAATACATGCCAAAACGATACTTCCTCACAACGCTACCTCCAACAATAAAGAGATATGCTAAGCGACTGCGCTGCAGTTCGGAACATGGTAGTCTGTAGCACCAGCTTTCCTGAACAAAGGAACAACCAGAAGGCTACTCGGGATAGTCGCGATCAAAACCAAATCAAACTGATCATATTGTGATCGACGGAAGTCACGAATCTAATGTGTTGCTTGGGCGCACGGTACGATGTTCCAACATCGACTCGGACCACGCACTATGCTCAACATGGTGCAGACAAGATGTCCCCACACTCAACGAAAGCTAAACGTCGGAAAGCTGTAATCATAACAGACCGAAGAATCGTTTGAGCCATAGTCTCCTAACAATCCCGAGAGTTTTGCCCAGAGAAGCGAACAATGCCGTCGATAGCGTAGTATTTCTAGAACCACTAATTGATGATGGGTTTCTTCTAGAGCCACCGGACTACAAATTAGTGGGATTTTGTATTGTATTCTTATAAAGTATATGATTATTTATTGTACCGACCTATTTGTCAAACGTTTGTAATATAAAATTTTCAATTTAATATAATATTTGAAATTATGAATCGACGTCAAAATACTAATCCAAGAAATGTGCCAGCACAACAACGTGCACAGCCAGCAGCAAGGCAAGGACAGCAAACGCAGCAGCAACAACCGCGTGCAGCAAATGCTCAAAATCAGCAGCGTCCAGCAGCACCATCAGCAGCACCATCAGCAGCACCAGCAGCAGCACCAGCTGCAGTCAGTCAGCAGCAAACTCAACAAAAACCAGCAGCAGCAAGTAGCTCAACAGCTCCCAAAGTCGACAGCACGCCAACTGCTGCTGCTGCTGCTGATTCAGCTGCTGCAACTGCTACAGCATCCAAAACGAAAAAGGAAGATTGGGCGCAGCAGTTGAATAGCTTATTCGGTGCACAGCGCAGTCAGATGCCGGTACAGGATGGACCATCATCGAGTAGTGCTAGTGCCGCCAATGCAGCAGCAGCAGCAGCAGCAGCAGCTAATAAGCCCATAACCGCGCGAGATCGGTGGGACTTTCTGCTGCGTCTCTATGTGTTTACACTACTCTTTGCTGCACATGCCGTGGCACAGTTTATACTGCTGCATCAAATCCATGAAACGCATATGGGTAAATGTTATATCGGTATCGCTTGGTTGGTGCTCAGCTGTGTACTCTTTTGGCTTTATATCAGTTTCGATGAGCTACGTTTTAATTTTCCGGCAAATTGGATTATTGCAGTACTCATATTGCTTAGCCTGACCTTCAGCCTGGGCATGGTGGTCATTGTCGATATGCCTATACATGTACTTTGGACTGCTGTATGGACATTCATTGCAATGGTTTGCATGATCGGTTTAGGTGCTGTACGTCCACGCAGTCTGGGTCCGACTATGTGGATTATTGTTATGTCAACGGTTTTCGCCAATATTGGCGTCTTCGGGCTCATGTTGATCTATTGGTTGTGGCAAATTGAGGTTTCAGCGCATGCCTTACGCTTTGCAGTACTCTTCTGGATGTTTCCCATAACACTATATCATTCACAGCAGGTGCATGGACAATGCAAGAATGGCATGCCGCTGCAGGATTTACCATTGTGCATTGTGGTCTTGTTTATAGATTTTATAATCATCTACGTGGGCCTCTTTTGGGCGGAAGGCTTGTCCAGAGCAATGGCTGATATGTATGAAGAGCGTATGCGTGAATCGGAGATGCGTCCGCTTGATGAGAAAACAGATACGTATATATGAATCGGTATTTGTTATTATTGCTATTCTACAATCACATCGAATAAAGTCAAATTTTTGTTGTCTCAAACTCATGTCTAAAGTGTAATTGACACTTCAATTAGTGCTGCAAACCGCAACTAAACTCGTTTGAGCTGCTCGAAAAGCCTGAATTTAAATGCAGCAATTCTTTCTAACTACAGGCAGCAATTATCTACTAGGAGTATTCGATTCTAAATCTAACTATCTGCATATTGACACTTTAAAAAGGCAATATATGCAAATATATTAATATCGTAGTACTATAAATTCAAATTAAGCACAGATTTGCTTTCGATGTGGCAGCTCAATTTCTGTTTTTATTCTGAAAGTTTCCAATTTAAAATGCGGTTTCCATACGTCTAAAATAGGCACTTATGTTGAACAAAACCAAGTAAGAGTGCTACAGTCGACCTGGACCGACAGGTAAATACGTTCTACCAATTAAGAACAAAATTCCAAGTTATGTTAGATAAGTTAAATCGGTACCCAGAGTACACCATTTACCTACAAGTCGGACTTATATTAATCCACTATGTGCGAGGTATTACTTCTAAAGTCTGTTTCTTTAACGATGGCGGCGTTTAAAGCGCCAGAAACATTGAGAAACTGACAACTGAGCGAATTGCCGCTCAACTCTGCGGTACGCGTTCCGTTTCGAACCGGGTTGTTCTACCGTTTCACCAAGATCGTTGTTAGATAGCGCTGTGTGGTCATGTGGCCATGTGCTCGGGCTGATTTAGTTTTCATGCGCTCGTAAGCTCGTGTTGCTTTCAATTTGCTCTCTTTTAATTAATCAAAACCACATTTTATTGTCTGCAAGGCGTGAAAATAATAACTACTTCATATAATCGCCTTAGTTAAACTGTTAACTAAAATGAAATCTTCCATGCAGCCTTCATAAACAAAATATTACTTAATACTCTAAAGCAATTGTCTTAGATCGCTTTTTTTACATTAAAACTAGAGTTGACTTAAAAAAAAAAAAAATTGTTTATTATATCATGTTTAATTATTTAACAAATTCAATTTATATAGCTGTAACAAAAACTTTAGACACGCTTAAAAAACAATTTCATCACTTCCCATGCTACGTGTAATAATTTTTAAAGAACTTTTAGTTTATTATAAACCAACCAACAAAATGCAAACAGGTACAGTCGCACTAATTTTCGGTGAGAAGCATTATATTGAATAAATTTTCAACGAATTGCATTTTTATAAATGAAAATTAACTTTGAAGTTCTACTTGTCCATCAAAATACGGGCTTTTTACAAAATTTAATACCAAATATCTTGCCCGGTGGCTCCAGTGGTGAATCCGGTGGTTTATTTGGGTCCGGTGGCTTATTTGGCTCCGTTGGCTCCAATAAATCCGGTAGCTCCAGTGAATCCAGCGGCTCAGGTGGTTTGTTTGGCTCTGGTGGCTTATTTGGCTTATTTGGCACCGGTGGCTCCAGTAAATCCGATGCCACCAATAGCACCGAAAGCTCCAACAACTATGAAGAATCCGATAGCTCCGATGATTGCACCTGTAGCTGGAGCTTGCAGACTCAAGTAAGATAAAATATTGACAATTCGATATCAAACTATTGAATATATGTATACATACATATATACTCCAAAATTATTTTATATTTTTAATATTTTATTTTTGAAGTTGATATCCAGCGGGAAGAGCATTATTAATTCTGTAATAGAATCAGGAGTGGAATATGGTATACATGGTGCTTCAGATACGATTAAGGAATATATTAGCAAAGGATTTGACTACATTGATCCAAAAAAGTACTTTTGGGGAAGACGTCGTTTTGCCAGTTCTCCTTTACAGAAAGAGACTCCTAAGAAATCCGAATCAAATTAATTCGAAGCAGATTAGGTTTTACATTTTTTACTATTATAGTATCTACTTGGAAATGAGCATATCAAATTGGTTTGATATATTTAGATTTGGATATTAAAAGTTTAGCAAACATGCATGTCGCTTCAGACATAATATTTCATTACCGATAGGTTCGATGGTTCCGGTGAATCGGGTGGCTCCGATGACTGCAGCTATGCAGTACCTATGTGGAACACCTATGCTATTAAGATTTGCCTAAGGTACACAAAAAATGCCGTTTCTCATTTAATTAAAAAAAAAAAAAAAAAAAACAAGAAAAATTTTATTAAAAAAACTCATAAAAATAGGTGAGATTTCGTATGGGGTTGTTTTACCCTATGGGTACGGGCTAAGAAAAGAAAACAGACTTTGTTACGGCTATGCGACTAATTGTATATAAGAGACAAAAAGCCATTTTGTTAACTTGATGAGCAATCAAAATTTTGAAAACTCGGCCTTCGTACGGTCAAAGATAATCAACATTTCTCTAGGTTTCTGAGATATGTTGTTTTACACAACGAGACGGACATGGCTGAAATGACTCAGCTTTTGATATTGTTCAAGAATATACTGTGGGAGAGAAAGATTCTTCGTAAAATTGTTGAACATATTAGAATTTGTGAAAAAAGTCTGAGAGGGCAACCGAACATGTACTGGAAACACCAAGGTTGGAATGACCACCGCAAATTTGGTGCTCATTACAACTCGAATATAACGGTTTGTGCGCCTTTCTTACTTGCGGCCATAATCGATAAACGGTTGTAGCGCCATATAAGTTATCGGGTAGGAGGGTTGAGCAAACTGCTGGAGATTTGCTTCATTTTGCAAATATGTCATGTAAAGTTAAAACATTCAATTGAAAAAGCATAAATGGTGGAAATAGCTACACTATTTTCGGGTGTTCCGTGACACCTCCACTATTAGAAGTTGTTCTCTAAATGAAATATACTAAATAAATGTATTAAGTGGAATTTATACGAGTTTCTCACATACTATATCACTTAACTTATATGCCTAAAAACATGCAGTACATAATGTTTGTATTTGATTTTCATCATCTCTATTAAATTGCAGATATACACAAGATAGATACGCTAAACATCATGGTGCATGTACTGAACTCGATAACAATGCTCTTCGATTTGGCCATTGTTGGACATCCGATTAAGATGAGCCACGCCTATTTTACAACTGGCATTGGACTGGGCTATGCAATTTTTACGGGCATCTATTTTCTGGCAGGCGGCACAGATAGGTATGTATCTAAATATATATGTATATATTTCATATTTCCAAATTTTAGCGCACAACTTAACTAAACTAAAACAAAACAAAAAAAAAAACAAAAACATTTTAGAAAAAATCAAACTGCCATCTATCCCATGATGGACTGGACGAAACCGGGCAAAGCAATTATTGTGACCGCCTGTGCAATTATTTTTGTCTTTGTGGTGCACTTTTGCTGCTATCTACTCTATCGTGGACGCGTTTGGCTCTTTACAAAGCTCTGCATACGTGGACGTCATAATCGTGATGGTGAAATGGGTGAAGGACTAAATGAGGACTCCAGTTCACGTATGGGTGGTGGTGGCGGTGGTGGTTCTGGAGGCGGTGGTGGCGGTGGTGTAAACAGTACCATAAGCGGCAATAGTCAAGAATATTCACATCAGCAGCAATATCCACTACCGCATACAGAGCAACCAAGACAACAACATCACCACCAGCAGCAGCAGCAACATCAGCATCAACAACATCAACAACATCAACAACATCAACAACATCAACAGCACCAACAACAACCAGGACACTTAAGCAGCGGTGCTCCTGGCGGTGGTGGTGGTGGTGGTGGTGGTGGATATGGTGCAAGCAGCAGTTCACCACAATATCATGCGCCACAATATTCCGGTTATCTGCAACAACCTGTCGTACAGGGTGTCAATGTGGGCGTCATTAGTGCCGGTGGCGTTTATCAACCAGGTGATAATCCAAGCGCAGCCGGTGCTGGTGGCAAACACAAGAGTTCCACATCATCACTCAGTCGCACTGTTGCACATCTGGATGCAGCACAGCGTGAACAATTCCTAAATCCCAATAAAATAGTCGAATATAAGATGTAAAGGCGTTGCACCCGGCACCGGTATACGTTCCACTTGTCCATGAAATTTCTGGAGAAGCATTGCACTCAATGTCAAACAGCACGTGATGCTGAAACGGCTATCGATGCGGAGGAGCGTCGCGTGCTGGAACAGTGTTGCTGAGTAGTAAGTTAGCACATTGCTTCAGTACATTGGTGTGCAGGTTCCTTTTTTTATTATTATAATTTTTTTGGAAAATTTATTTTAAACTATGTGCGTGAGTATTATGTAGCATATTCTAGTTTTAATGCAATCGTATGTGTACGAGTATTCCGTAATGCTACAACAAAAAAAAACCAAAAAAAAAAAAAAGAACAAAGGAAAAAACCAACAAGAGTTTCGTGTAAGTTTTTTTCTTATGTGCTTGGTGTCATAGTTGTTTGAAAACAAAAGAACAAGAAAAAAAAAACTTAGAAAAACGAAAAGCTTCAAGAATAGTTTGAAATAATTTTTTTGTACGATTTGCTGCCAGTAAAGTGTAATTTCTAGTATAATGTCAAAAGAATTTAGCAATTCTGTAGAGTACAACGAAGTGTTTACCTCTGCGGATATTTTTAAGTATGTAATAACTATTTAAAATATAAACTTCCAAAATGGACAAATGTGGTATTGGCTAATATTCAATGTGAATTTAGTGTTTAGTATTGTAGTTTAACAGTTTCACACACAGTTTGTAGAAGAACTAACCTCAAAAATACAAAAATACAGATCGAAAGATTGAGTTTTATTATTTATGTTGCTCTAGAAGACATAATATATTGCACAAGATTATTCAAAATTGTTTCGATTCAGCTAATGCATTTAATTTTGTTGTGGTGAAGGTTTAAATTTGATTTTTAAAATTTTCCAAATATAATTTCCAAAATTTTGTACAACTTTTTATGATTCTGTTGAATTGCCAAGCACAAGAAGACTTGAAAACTTTCTCCCATACATACACATACCCTCTTTTTCACAGAAAAAAAAGTTCAAGAATCACTAACATCTCTCTCCACTTCAACAGTTTGAAAGTCACTTAGTTAAAACGTGATTTGCTTAAACAAAAAATTTTGCTCAATATTTTCAAATTTGTTGTTTTAAAAATTTAAAAATTCTTTCGATTGAAACTCTTACTTATGCAGAATTTTTGGTTTATAAGGATTTTCGATATCGAATCTACTTTTTGTTTTAATTCTCAACAAAACTTGCCATACTTTGACTCGGCATTAAAAAGAAAACGTCTCATAACGTTTCATAGTTTTGATATATTCTTAAAGCTCAATTGATGTACTTCAACATATGACAAGTTCATCTGCATCTATCTGCCACATTGAAAGTAATTTGCATTTTATGGTATTGCAAAATATATAAACAAATATAAACAAATACAAGCTTAATATATTTGCTAATGCTTTGAGCTTTCGTAAAGCTTTTCCATCCGTCTTTTATTCTAAGAGAATGAATACTTTTGTTCAGCTATATCACACTATATCATAGCTGAACCTGAAACAATTGTCTCCGTAGCTTAATATTCTTTGTGTACAGAAGTTGTTCTTCCCATTTTTCTCTCTAGAAATTCTCTCTAGAAATATTTAGAAAATATGTTTCCATATCTTACTCAATGTGAAATTGAGCCAGCTAAAATGTATATCTAACTTTTCTCAACTTTAAAAAGAGGTCAACTCTTGCAATAACGATTCTTAGGACAAACGATAGTGCCGCTCTTAATGAGTTTTATGATATCAAATTGGCTAGCAACGATTCAGTAATTGTGCTTGAATGTACGAAGCAAATCCTTTTCCTTTTCAATCGAATGTACTCGTATCAATATTCTTTGAATACTAAACTTGTCACGATCGACCGAGACCGAGCTATGATTTCATCTGATAGTTACATTTTGACTGTTCAACTGATTAAAGTGTTTTCAAATTTGTGAATAGGTTAAACAGACCACGTCTGGAACCTATAGACTGCTTACTAGAACTCGAAAATTTTTTGGAGTAACTATTTGATGCATTAACGATGTCATTGGACACAGGCATGAAGCCGCTTCAGAATTACATCGTGGGCTTTAAAGCGCTATATCTCTATATGCTAATTTTGTAAAGAGATATACTATTTTATATCAATTTATTTATCCAATGACACAAGCTATTATCACACAATATTATGAGCACAAAATGTTGGTGTCAATTTTTTGCAAATCACCAAAATGTGCCTTTCGCAATTTATTCTGAAATATATCGTTTCAAGTTGTTACATTGCTACACCAACTAAGAGTTTATTTAAAAGGTATTTAAAAGATCTTTCCAACAATATATCACATGTTCCAAAATATAAAATCATTTGGCTACACTGGCCGTTTTTTCTTGCTTCTCGCGCTAAATCGGGTGTTAGGCGCTTTCTGTTAATATAAAATCATTCAGGTTCAACAATTAAATAAAATATATTGTGTTTCCTTAGTTTTATATTCAATTTCTAGATGCAGTGGTGTTAGATCTAGTATTGCTTCGAATGCAGTTGTTGGGCATGTGCGCATTGCACCAGTGATGCATATACTACATATAGGGAGTTTAATTCGCTACCATATTATACTATAGCCAGTGCATGGTTTTCGAATTGCATATCCACGATTTTCCGTGGGCCAACTTCCTCGACACACAAGTATTGCCTTGGGGCATTTTCTTATAGTTTGCACTGTGTGCTTTTTTTTACTGTCTAAAATTAGTTCTAAGTATTTTATTATGCATACTACTGTTTAAATTTGATGAGCTAATTTGCATAATTAATTCTGTTTAACACTAACACCTTTAACTAATTGTGTGGCGATACATTTCTTTCTAGAATATTCACCAGTATACATATAGTAAATTAAATCAATTTAAATTTCAACTCAATCAATTCGGTCTCTAAAACACACACACATAAACACACACACACACAGAATGTTCAAATAAATTTTACCAAAATAACAAAACAACAATTGTAGAAAGATTTTGCAACAATCTAACCTCAAATTCCAAACAAAAAATTTTATATATCGGTGCAGGTGTATTAAATAAATTAAGCATGCAAAGTCGTGTTGTGAGCACTGCTAAATTAATAGGTAATTAAAATAATAAAATATTTCATTAATTAAAACTACTTCAATATTCACTTAATTTAGCAGCACTACAGCACACTGTGCATGCGCAGCTCATAATGAATTGTATTGAAAATGCCTTTAGATGTACAAAGTATTTAAAAAAAAAACAAAACAAAACAAAACAAAACAAAAAATATAGAATTGTTGAATAATAAAAATTAAACAAATCCAAATAAAAACACAATATTTATGCGCTGCTGTTGTAAATTATTGGCTTAAACATATTTGGCTTCATTATTTAGCTGCTAATTAAAAAAAATAATAATAATAAAATGGAGAAAAATGGAGAAAAATGAGAAAAAATTGCGAAAAAATGATTGAAAAACTAATTAAATAAACCAAATCATGCATAAAGAGAATATAATAAAAAGTAATTAAATACATAAATATTTGATGCGCTGTTGTTGATTTGTTTGCCTCTTAAATGGTGCATAATTTTAATGAAATTAAGTAATTAAAATTAATTAGCAATTTATAAACAATAAAATATAAAACTAAATTAATAAGCAACAAAAATAATTCAAAAATCAAAATATAAATTAAAATACAAAATAAAAAACACACAAAATTTAAAAATCAAATTAAAATCCAAAAAAATAAATAAATAAATAAATAAAAACACAATTTATATTATGTTTAGAGCAATTGAACAGCGCCATTTTAAGCCGCTTAGCGCTTTAGAATGATATATATTGTTAGTGACTGATTTGTTGCTTAAGTAATGCTGGTTTTTCCATTTCATAAAACTTTATAATACACAAATGGTTTTTTTCGATTTTGTCAATCACACAAAACGCTTCAATTGCTCTAAACATAAACAATTCATGACCTGCAGCTAACTATATTCAGTGAATAAATTTAATACAGAAATAGTATATTATATTGAAAAAGAATATAGAGATATATACAAGTATATACATACATATATTAAATATAATTAATGTTACAGTATTTTATTTGTATTTAATACTAGTAGTAAATGAAAAACATTAAAAACAAATTGTAAAATATTGTCAAAATTTAAAGCAAATCAAAGAAAATAAAATTGTTTTCCATAAAAAAAGCAACTAAATTCAAAGTAAATCTATATATACATACATATATGCATGAAGGATCATGAAAACTCGTCAAGAGGAATGTGTTAACAATTAAATAAAAAATATATATATATATATATATATATATATATATTAAAAACAGAAGTGAACAAAAAAAAAATTTTAAAAAAAACAGCGTAATATTAAAAAATAAGCAAATAAAATTAAATTAAAAAAAAATTGTATTAAAAAAAACCTATAATAAATGGTTTACTTCGGTAAATACCGAAAATTTTATACCCTTTGTAAGCGCTTCATATATGCTAAATATATTGCAATAGCCACTAGCTGAAGTAGGCTACGTACTACGAAGACTTCAATTGGCTCAATATAGTTGTAAACATCTCAAAAACATGCACATCAAACATGCTTAAACATTGAAAAAGTCTATAAAAACCATAGGTTCATAAAAATGTGCTACACGCTATGAAAATAAATATAAAACATGCTACTAAAGTAGATTTACGCATTGAATATAAAATTTTGCAATGTAACTAAACAACCGAAGAGAAGTCAGAAAAACAATTTAGTCAGCATAAAAAGCAACAATGCCAAGTTAAAGTACAGTTAAGAGTTGAACAACAACCAGAAAACCGCAAAGTGCCCCGCAGTTGGGCGCCGAATACCATACAAAACTTATTGCTGACACTAGAAAAATGTAATTGGATTACTAATGCGGTGGCTGGCTACGCCTGGGGAGAACTGTTATGTATACTCTAGTGTTTTAAAGTAGGTTACCCAACTATTTGAAAGCTTTACTTACTATTCAAAATCTGTATTCCAAGCTCAATACATCTCAGATTGATAAAAAACGAAAGCATAACTGTAACTCATAAAACTTTTTTAAATCTGTTTTTGAGGCGAAAGCATTTTGTTTTACATTTATATTGTTATGATTTGCTCTAATACATAACATAATATAGTTTCTTTTATAGAAACAAACTCGTTTCGCTACTTAATTGAAAGCAGCTTCAGAAAAGTCTGAGTTACTAATACAATATATCTTATCTGCAGCATTTTTAAAGAGGTACATATATAATATATCAGAATTTGCCCAGTCTTATAAACTTTTTCAACAAGAAATATGTGCATAAAATTTTGGTATCAATTTTTGACAAATGTCCAAAATGTGTCTTGTAAAATCTATTCCATAACTTTCCAAGTTGCCAAGAGGAATCTAGCTTCTTTTCTAGTTTTTCTCGCCAAGTCAGGCTAGTTTTCTTTTTTTTTTTTTTTAAATGAATTAAAGTTTCTTATTTCGTTGGGTACTCTAACCATAACTCAGCAAAATTGAGCTTTACAAAAACTTACAAATGAACCAACTTTTTAACAAATCGTTGAAAATTTAACAAATAATAAGAGAAATCATAAGTTTTGAATGTCTAATGTTCTAATTTGCTTCAGCTCATTCCATTTGTCTTGACGCGCGGCCAGGAGGGCTCAAACGTTGGGCGCCAAAAAATCTACACTACAAAACTAATAAATCAAAACTAATTGGATTAACGATGCGGTAGCAAATCAACTGATTGGCAGGTTGCGACGATACGCCTCCTTCCCCCCCTGAGCAGACTGCCCTATAAACAAACCATAAGTATGCTTATAATGGCACCTACTGCAGTATAATAGTTTCTTTTTTAAGAAAGTGCCACTTCCAAAATATTGAACTTACCATATGCTATCAACTTGCAAAAAGGTTCCAAGGTTCTATATGTAAAGTTTATCTCAAATCCACAAAAAAAAAAACAAAAAATATTTCTATGCAATTTGATGCAAACATGAAGCAAGCCGTCAAATAATTATTATACATTTTATCAATTTTCGACGACTGGAGTAACTCTTCGCCTTTCAGAGCTAAGTTGCAACTAATTCGATTTTGTTTTTTGTCTCACACCAGCAGCGTGACCCTTCTCCTTTCACAGCTTAGCAGCCACTAATTTGAATTTATGTTTCTCACAAGCAGCATGACTCTTCTCCTTTAAGAGTTGAGGAGCCACTAATTTGCATTTTGGTTTTCCATTAATCGCATGACCTTTCTCCTTTCAAAGTAGAGCAGCCACCAAATCGATTCTTTTTTTAAATATTACCAGCAGTAAGCATCAGACTTCGGTTAGTGTGTGTAAGCAAGCGACTATTGTTAGGCTTGAGCCATGCTATATGTATCAATATATGATATAAAGAGTATGCAGCATCTACTTTAATTAACACATTGCAGACTTTTTCTACACAAAATTTGAAGGGTATAAAACAAAACAAATTATAGAAGTTTAAGCAAACAAAACAAAAACAAAAAAAAAGAAGTAAAACATAGTAAAGAAAGCACCTTGAAATTAATTTACAATACTAATTTTTGATAGATTTACAATTATATAAAAGCTTATATATATAAAAAAATATAATATTTTAAATTGAGTGCAGTATTATTTTAAACACACCAAATCAGTTCCAACAATTATTAATTTTGTTTTGTTTTTTTGCTTTTGTTTTTTTTTTAACAGTGTTAAATAGTGCAACATACAAAACTGCTGGCTGCACACTTTACAACACTATAAACTTGTATTATGTAAAGAATATTTTCAAAGCATATAAATATTGTATATGTATAGACTGAATATTTATTAAATTTTTTAATATATAATTTACGTCGACTCAAACCAGACATACATAAAGCTCAATTTAGAAATCATTTCGCAATAACAAAAAATAAATTTTTAAAATTTATATAAAATAAAATAAGTTTCTTACAGCACACAACAAAACACACACACACAAACATACACACAAAATTATTGTAATAGTAAAAGTTAGAAAACTAAACAAAACAAAATAAAAAAATGAAAATTTTAGGCACATCTATTTTGCACATATCAAATAAGCGAATTCTAACAATTAGAGAAAACAATTTTGCTCAGCAAAAAAATTGAACACTCACATAAAACAAAAACAAAAAACAAAACAAAAACAAAAACAAAAACAAAAACAAAACAAAACGCAAAACAAAAACAAAACCAAACAAAACAAAAAACAATAAAAAATACCAGACCTAAACCAAAGCAAAAAAAACAGAAACCAAACAAAACAAAAAACATTAAAAAATACCACACCTAAACCAAAGCAACAATTTCACCAAAAAAAGGAAAAACTCATATTCTAAAAAACAAAAACAGAAAAGTCAAAGTAAAAATAAAAATAAATAAATAAATATAAAAAATATATACGATACAATATAAAAAATGTTAAAAAAAATATTTACCTCATCACAATTATAATAAAAATATATAATATACAACAGAGACAAGTATATATATATAAAAAAAGATAAATAAATAAATAAACAAAAACGTTTGAAGCAACCGAAATAGTCGAATTGGAACAGAGTAATTTATTTTTTAGTAGATTTATTGTTAGGCAATTGTGGGTTTTATAAAAAAAAAAAAAAAAAACAAAAACAAAAGTAAAATAACGTACATAAATATATATATCTACACGTTGGGATCTAAAAATAGCCGAACTTTTTAGTTATAAAATAAAACAAGCATGGTGTTATGTTTCAAAGCTAATATTTATTCAAAATACGATCCATTTAACTTAGTACAACGTTTAAAATGCTCAACCAATTTATTCATAGATTTTTAAGCTTGCTTTCTGGAATGTTCTTTAGCACCTCTGTCACGGCTGCTTGTATGGCTGGAATGTCATCGTAAAAAGCTGCTCTCATTGCAGTTTTCATTTTTGGCAAGAGAAAATAATCGCACGGTGATAGATTAGGCGATTACGGAGGGTGGCCGTCGATGAGACAAATCGGTTTTTTTTTTCATCAACAATTCATTGACTTTTTTGAACTTGTGAGGGGGGGATGTGCATTATCATGCAATAAAAACAGCTGCATTTCTTTGGAATATTCGAATATTGGAATATTCAGAATCGTATTTCAAACACCATGTTTCATCACCAACTATGATCGATTCATGAAATGTTGTCTTTGCAATGCTCTACACGAGCGATTTTTTGATCATCATTTAACTGATGTGGAACAAACTTGAACACACCCAAATCTTCAGTTAATATTTTGTAGATTGTACAGTAAGCTCTGAATTTAATTCTTCTGTCAGCATTCTCATAGTGAAATTTGCATCGATAGCAATTGTTTCACTTACTTTTTCTACTAACTCAGCACGATTAGATGCTTCGGGTCGTACAGTTATTGGATCATCATTTAAATCATCACGGCCGTGTAAACCACGTGCAAACTTGAGTACGACTCATACAATTATCATCATAAACTAAACTTTTTTTTTTAACAATTCGTAAGCCTCAGCAAATTTTTTACCGAATTTAAAACAAAATTTTGTATTTGCTTTTTGTTTCATTATGTTTTTACGACATAACCACAAAAACTGCTGTTATTAAAACGTGTGTCATTTTGTAAACTGTCAAACGATTAGCATAAACTTAGCTGCTTTCGACAGTTGAAAAATGTACACCTTTCTAACATTGTCAATATTTAATAGATGGCGCTATGCGTTCTATGATTTAAATTAAAAGAGTTCGGTTATTTTTCGATCAAACCTTGCATATACGCGTATATATGATATATGTATATAATAGTTGTTTGTAGTTGTTGCAACTACTTATATAGGGTATGGTGTATTACATATAGGAACAAAACAAGAGAAATGGCAAAGCTTTAAGTAACTAGCAGAATGGCAAATATTCGAAGAAATATTGTTATACAGATCTGTAGCGGTTTTCACTTGCGAGCAGCTTTTGCGAAAGTACATACGCTAAAACAGTAACTTTTTCACGTTGCTGAAAATTTCGCGATTTTTATGATCTTGATTTTGAGAAATTCCTTTCCAATCGTGGTAACATTTGTTTTGAATTTAACTTTTCCAAATTCTTTCCGAAAGTGAAAACCGTTACAGCTCAGATTATTATTATTTTATAATGAGTTCATATATAAATGTAGTTTGTATAGCAGGTAAGCGAAAAGTATTAAAAAATATAATAATAATAATAATAATAATAAAAATAATATGAAAAAAAAATCCATTATACAATAGTCTTCTAAATACTTTGTCACACTATACTAAATTTATTTGCATTTACTTTTAGTTAAAAAGAAAAAAAAAAATTTGGAAATTAGAATTTAGAATTGCAAAAGTAATTAAAAATTAATTACATAATTAAAGAAAAACAACAAGTACTTGTTAAATACATTAAAAAATCATAGCTAATTTTAAAACCAAAACCAAAACCAAATAAAAGCAATAAAAAGTATTTATTGCATTTAGTAACAAAAACAAAATAAATAAATAAATAAATAAAAAAGTAAACAATTCCAGATACAATACATAAATTCAAGCAACCATAAAAAATATTATACATACTACATATACCTACTATATAAAAATTTAAAAAATAAAAACAAAATAGCAAGCCGAAAAACAAAAAAAAAAACAAAAAAAAAGCTAAAGCAATTGTTGCGCATGCAACTATGCAAAATATAAAACTGAAAAACCAAAATAAAAACAGAAAATCTAAAATAATAAATTGTAATTATATACGATCTATTACTGTACTAAGCAGTCACACAAATTACGAAAAATTTTAATGAAAAAATAAAAAATAATAATATAAAAACAAACAAACAAAAAATTAAATGAAACAATACCAGTTCAGAGTACACCTAATTATTATTGTATGTATTGTATTTATCAGTAATTGTATTATGCATTATATAAAAAGAAAAACAAAAATTTAATAAAAAACCAAAAAACAAAGATATGTAAATTAGTATTATTATATAATAAAGAATGGTATATATAAAATACATTATAGTTGTTTCATTCTATTAGAAGAAGAAGAGCTGAGAAGCATTAGTCAAATCGTAAGAGAGCATGCAATTTGAGAAAAACTTCTAACCTCAATGATAGTTTTTTTTTTTTTCTATTCCGCAATATTTTTCCAACGTCCATAACATTTTTTCCACTAACATCTATAAGACATGGTTCTTGAATGCATAAAACGCGACGTGTGGAAGCAAAATAAGTCATTGTGTGTGCCAGTTCAGTGCTGTATGACGTCACTTATATTTATATACGGTAGGTGCTCCAAGGTTGGGCGCCAACTGCTCTGCAGCAATACTCATTGCTCAAACTAGAAAACTCAAATCTATTCGGAATCTACAAGCTGGGATCTAAAAATAACCGAACTTTTAATTTAAATCATAGACCACGTAGCGCAATCTATTAAATGTTGGCAGTGTACATTTTTCTTCTTTAGTTTACAAAATGACACTTTCAGTTTACAAAATGACACACGTTTTAATGACAGCAGGTTTTGTGGTTATGTCGTAAAAACATAATGGAACAAAAAGCAAATACGAAATTTGGTTTTAAACTCTGTACAAACTTTGCTGAGGCTTACGAATTGTTAAAAAAGTTTATGATGATAATTGTATGAGTCGTACTCAAGTTTTCACGTGGTTTACACGATTTAAAATCGTTCGTGATGATTTAAATGATGATCCAATAACTGTACGACCCGAAGCATCTAATCGTGCTGAGTTAGTGGAAAAAGTAAGTGAAACAATTGCTATCGATGCAAATTTCACTATGAGAATGCTGACAGAAGAATTAAATTCAGAGCTTACTGTACAATCTACAAAATATTAACTGAACATTTGGCTAAAAGAAAGGTCTGCGCACGTTATGATGTTCCACATCAGTTAAATGATGATCAAAAAATCGCTCGTGTAGAGCATTGCAAAGACAACATTTCAACAGCTGAAAACGGTACAGGTTTTCATGATTCGATCATAGCTGGTGATGAAACATGGTGTTTGAAATATGATTCTGAAATTAAGCGACAATCTGCAAAATGGAAGTCAAAAGGCGAGCCAAAACCCTAAAAATTGCAATTTCAGAAGTCAAGCATCAAGTCAATGTTGATAACTTTCTACGATCATTGTTCACATGGATTTTGTTCCAGAAGGTCAAACTGTCAATGGAGAATATTACTTGTGAGGCACGAATATTGCAAAGGATAGTAACTGTTTTTATTGCATGATTATGCACCATCTCACAAGTTCAAAAAAGTCAATGAATTGTTGATGAAAAAAAAACCGATTTGTCACATCGACGAACACCCTCCGTATTCGCCTAATCTATCACCGTGCGTTTATTTTCTCTTGCCAAAAATGAAAACTGCAATGAGAGCAGCTTTTTACGATGACATTCCAGCCATACAAGCAGCCGTGACAGAGGTGCTAAAGAACATTCCAGAAAGCGAGCTTAAAAAGTCTATGAATAAATTGGTTGAGCATTTCAAACGTTGTACTAAGTTAAATGGATCGTATTTTGAATAAATATTAGCTTTGAAACATAACACCATGCTTGTTTTATTTTATAACTAAGAAGTTCGGCTATTTTTAGATCAATGACTATTAAGATCTATTTTTAGATCACGCCGTGTATGTGTGGAATCAAAAATAAGTCATTGGGTTATATATCAGTGCAGTTCGGTGGATGACTAATTTAATCACTTTTTGAGTGATCTAAAAGTCATTGGTTTCGCAAATGTGTAAGATCCAATCCTTCAAAGAAATTTCTAAAGAATTATTACATCAATTGGAGAATAGGGCGTAATCCGTTCCTTGAGTGAGTATTACTTTTTGCGGTCGAAGCACTAACCTAATGTAGCCTATTTTATGTATGATGGGTGATACGATATTGAATGCTATTTAAGAGAGTTTTGTCTGTGTAAGCCCTACTGCAGATTAGCCAGCGCTTTTGCGAACCGTCGGGACCAACTAGAGCTCAAATTAAGGGAAATTGAATTAACTATTGATTTTTCTCAGACAATTTTCTGTCTACGGCGGGTCGAAAAAATTCTAGAAAAATTAAAAGTCTGAGAGGTCTAAAATGTTGTAGCTAGATATGAACATATTTTGTGCTATACCCGATAGAAAAAGCTACCCCAGAGAGGGCGCAGTGAACTAAAAATATGTTTGCTTTTTTAATTTCGAAAATTTAAATTTACACATGAAACAGACGAATCTATTAATCCAAGTTCGGAGGTTCTATCTTTAATCGTCTCCGAGATCTTGTTGTTCAAGCATACGAATGACGAACGGACGTAGCTATATCGAATCGACTATTGATGTGTATCACGAATATACTACATTATATATTTTATGGGGTTTTCCACGACACATTCTGCTTGTTTACATACTAGTATTTATTTATTTAATAGTATTTATAGTTGATAGACTATCGGTTAAAAAATAAATTAGTAATCGAGTGTTACTGAGAGCGCCAAATACATGATAGAATAGTTGCTTGTGTTTGACCAACCACCGAAAAAATTGTAGACAAATGTTCTATAATCCGTTAAGTGTATAAACAAGCACTGTCTTACATAAAATGGAACTTATTACTGATTGGCGCAGCACAAACAGGCGGATAGGTGGACAACAAGCCAAAGTTCTTATCAGCAGATTGGTGCTTGCTGTCTCATTCACACTTTTCTTTGCCTCTACACTAAGTACTATAAACAGTTTGTGTATCATAATGTACATACTGTAACATGTACTATGAAAGTCAAATTTTCAAATGCTTACAAAACATCGGATTGGTTGAGCAGAAAATCTTGGATATAAATAAGCTTTCTCTTGTGAATTATATCTTATTGTTATTCTATGTGTAACTACAATTATATAATAATATAAAAACTATTATTTTATATTTTAATTTCAATATGGGTTTATTAAATATTTAAAATATTTTTATTTCACATTTAAAAGTCAATTTAGCTATTTTACAAAATCTATTAAAATTCATAATTGATTTTCGCATATAAACGAATTTATTTTCTTGTTTTTTTTTTCTTTCGTTTTTTTTCTTTGCATTATTAATTAATTATTTATTATTTAGTAGTAACATAATTTGGTTTTATTTATTACTGCCTTACAATTTATTAATAATAATAATAATGTATGTAGTTGTGTGTATTACTAAGTATTGGCTTAAATAAAAAACGTTATATTTTATATTTAAAAATTACAAATCACGTTTCGGTCAATATAAAAAAAAGGAAAAACAAAAACAAAATAATAATAAACTTGAGTTTGAATCATAATATGCGAGTGTGTGCATCTAAAGCAATTATATAAAAGAAAAGTTTGTTTTAAATTATAATATTAACATATTATAAAGATAAGTATGTATGTATATGAAATATATCACGTGTTGCGCAAATTTATTATTATTATTATTAAAGAATCTAAAAAAAAGTATATAGTTCAACTAAAAGATACAAGAAAATGAGACACAAGTTGCAACTTAAATAAAGTACAAAAGATATTCATAGTTACATACAAATATTTAGAAAGATTTCGGCAGAATTTGCGGAAATAGTTTTTAAACTGGTTTCAAACTTTTCACTTTTCATTTTTCTTACTAAAAAAGCAATACAGATTATTAGATACAAATACTTTTACAACAAATATAAATCGATATTATTACAAAACAAAAATTAACAACAGCTTAGCTCTGTAATTATGTTTTAGGTTTTTATTGGTTTTTTTTCTGACACTTTTTAAACTAATATGCAGCATATTTATTAAATCTATTATCATATTTAATGTTCTTTTTTTTATTATTGGGGAAAAGCATTTGACGTGCTGTGTTAGCAGTTGAGCGCCTATGAAAGCTTCAGATACGAAGGTGGCGAACATTTCTTGCGCAGGAATTTTATTATATACAATGGGAGACAGGAGACAAGTGTTATGATGGAAACCTTCCAGAGAAAATCGTACGACCAGATGAATTCCCAATCTGTTGTAAAAACAAACAAAAAGAAATAAGAGAGATATTATTTGTGATACAATTTAGAGCGTGAGTTAAGCTACAAATAAACATACCGAAATACTCATGCAGCACAGCTAACGAGATTAGATAGAGCGCCAAACTGAAGAGCTCCGCGAGTACCATTAATCTGTTGGGTAAAGAAAAAAAATTTTTTAAATAATTTATTTATTTTTTGCATAATTTGTATACCATACACACACATAGTGTAAAATGGTGTTATAATTTTGTCAAAAAGTTTGTAACGCATTAAAGGAAGCATCGGAGACTCCATAAAGAGATAATCGAACTGGCAAAGTCGGTCTGTCTGCCTGCCTATTCGTCTGTCACCTGTCTGTGTAAATCAAAAGTCGCTCAGCTTTTATACAATATACTCTGCACGCATAGAGTAAAAGTGTATTGTATTCTTAATCAGCATCGGAGGAAGACGAGCCGATATAGACCTTGCCGTCTGTCCGTCCGACCGACTGTTTGAACGTACAGTCTAAAGATATTTGTACTCTCCCATTCCATTTTCATAAAAGATAAAGAACGTCTCCATACAAAGAATTAATCGTTCCATTCATGATCCCATAGCAAAATCACTTTCAGTTTTTCCCGAATTTTCCAATTTTCCTTGAAACTTTTCCAATTTTTTCTTTGCCTAAGAACCGAAATCGAAGTCAAGCACAATCGAATACAATTTTCTTTCTTATTAAGATATCGATCTGAAATCAGGCATAGAGACTTGCTATATTTCTGGCTGAACATATATCATAATGATCATACCACGGCCACTTTTAGGGGTAGCTCCATACAAACATACCGCCGATTTTTCCGAATTAACACGAAAAACTCTTTAATTACATTCAATATTAACTTGAAGTTCGATATGGTGAACTTTTATGGATGGAAACTTCACATACATATTAATGTGAATATTTTTTTAGTGCTAGTTCCCATAAAAACTAACCTTCCAGTGCGTTTCTAAAATTTTCTTATTTTTCGTTCAAGCCATCTTAAAAATGGATTGGCAGCTTCACTGTAATTTGTTACTTGTTTGTGAAGAGTTTTGAAGCTTCGGTTCTACCGAATTTAACATCTTTTAAATTTTCTACATACCTGTGCCACGTGCGCACAGTTAACGCTACCATAATAAGCTCCGTCATAATTAGCGCTGAGAAACTAATTGCCACAATATGTATGAATTCATCTTCGAAGAGTATCAGCGCACCGTACATAATAACGCCACCTTGATAAATGCTTATTAGCACCCATATAAAGAATGTCTTATAGCTGAGACTGCGTCCTTTTGATAAGTCTTTATATAATTCCGGATAAGTTACTGCAGTTGTTGATGTTATATCCTGATCCAAAACCAATGAGAATACCGGAAACATTGTGTACAGCGTTGAATAGCCAACCATGAGAAAACCTTGATAGAGTGCCACCGAACTTAGATAGAAAACGGCTGAGAAAACCGCTTGCAGCGTTGAAATAATCAAACCGCGATGTATGACAAATTGTGAAAGTGCTGCCGAGCGTTTATATGAACGCCGTCCATGTACTAGCAACAATTTGGCTATATACGAGAATTGTGGTATACTAAAATCACCCGCAAGCGATGCCTGACGTCCTTCACGTCCTTCAATGCCAACGCCAGCATCAGCCTGCTGTATCATGCTAACATCGTTGCCACCGTCACCAATAGCGCAAGTACGTTTACCCGTATGTTTCTGTATGAGTTGTACTACTTGCGCTTTTTGTGTCGGTGAGCAACGACAGCAGACGACGGCAGGTGAGGCTGTCGCCAATTCGAGAAATTCCGGTCGATAATACTGCAGACAGACTTCCAGTGATTCGCCGGATATAACAAGCGCATGTCCTTGTTTACGTCTAAATTGATTAAGCTCAAGATGTGCATCTGTACGTGTTTTTACAGCGCGCAATACATGTAATCCTTGATTGCGTCCAATTAATTGCGAGGACTTTGCAATACAACAAGCGGTTTCCAGTTTATCACCCGTTAACATCCAAACGCGTACGCCTGCATTGCGTAGCAGTTCGAGCGTAGTACGTACGCCCTCTTGTAGACGATCTTCTACGCCAGTCAAGCAGAGCAATTCCATTTCGCGCTCCAATGACTCAATAACAGCAGCAACTTTAGTTACACGATCGGTGTGACTTGAACATGCTGCATTGTAGCGTGTTTCGAAGTCATAATATTGTTCATCAGTTAACACCTTCTTGGCTACGACCAGCGTACGCAGACCTTCACGTGCCAAATTACCCGATTCTTCGCTTAACCAATCGTTATATTGCACAATGCTCGACATGACGACATCAGCGCCCTTCAGATAGAAGGTTATCTCGCCGGTTTTTGAATCCTTGACAATGATGCCCATGCGTTTGCTTTCGCTGGTAAAGGGAAATAGTTGCAGTATTTGATAATGTAGTAGTATATCAGCTGTTGAAACAAGAGTAAATGAAATAATTAAAGTTAAAGAAGCGCAGACAGTATATTAATTTTTTATATAAAGTTTGTAGCACATTTTTTTTAGCAACTCGATAAGACGAGTCTATCTATTAATCTGACTTTCTGTCCGTATATATATATGAATACGGAATATATATATGAGCTATACGGTTACACCGTAGTTTACATTTTTTCCAATTTTTACTTACATTCATCGACAGCTGTTGTTACTTGCAGTGTCATGGTAGTTATATCACGTGCAATCAGTGTCAAACCAACTTGTTCAGTCCACTTAACCAAAGCAATTTCATCGGGTGATGATGCCTGATACTGATGCTCTGTAGTTGACGAACCGGGTGCTTCAATGTTTATAACAGATTTCGTTGGTGAATTTGAACCACCTAAAAACAGTACCAAAATAAAAAATATAATTAGCTGCTATGAATCAATCTCCGACTTTCAATTAAAAACGCACCTGCTGATGATGTAAATGTCGATGATGTCGAAACAGATCTATTATCTTCCTCATCGGTAATCGGTGTTACATTGTGACACAGCGCCAAAGCTTTTACTGCCTCCCATTCACGCCAACCTTCTGGACGACGCATGCGATTACCTGCATATATAACTGGTTTCATGGCAATATTATCGCTGCTTGAATTTGGGATGCTACCGCCGCCGCCAACAACAGCACCAGCACTGCCAGACTGTTGTTGTTGCTGTTGTATAGTCGTCGATAATTTCTGTATAATCTCGCCAATGTGATGGAATGTATCTGCATCATGTGAAACAATACCTAAATGTATTTTTTTAAAGACCATTTCATTTTGTGTCAGTGTGCCTGTTTTATCCGTGAGTACATATGAAATGCGACCCAGTTCTTCGGGTATAGTAGTCGAACGTACGACTGTGCCTGCTATTTCCGTATCATTTTGCATTTGCCATGAATAAAAAGCTTTGCCCATATCCAAATTTACGCGCAAACTAATGGGTATAATGTATGAGAAAAGCAAAACGAAGCGGAACATATAACGATACCAAGGACCACCAAAGCCCTTGAGCATCATCATGACCAGTGATAGACCAATGACAGCAGCAAAGAGTACCTATGGATTAAGTATAATATATATATAAAATACTACAAAAACCAGTTCATTTGCAGAGACAAACCTTTGTCAAACCATTGATTTCCATATCGAGCAAGCCGACCTTCGAACGTGGCTGTGAGTTATTCATGACACTGCGTGTCTCACAGCCCGTATAGATGACTATGCCCGTTGCTGTGCCCGCTGCTACGACAGTATTTGCCCACAATGTATTCTCCACATTTAGACCAGAATCTTCGCTACCTTCACTTACACAGAAGGTGCCAATAAAAGAGTGTATATCATTCTGTGGCTTCTCAATGTATACACTAGCATCGACATTAAATAATTCTGCATCTTTATTTAGCTTCTGTGTAAACGGCACGGCCAGTCTTAGTTTCCAATCTGTTTCACCATCCAATTGATCTGTGCGCACAAACACCGAACCACTTTTATCGCTTGTACGCAATAGCACTAAATCAGCGGGTACACGTTCATTTTTCTCCACTATGATGATATCGCCTACTTTAAGCTTGGACGATGGCACCAATTCATAACCGGAGCTACTATTATGTGTATGATGCGCAACCAGGCGTTTATATTTCTGCGAATTAACCTCACGATCACGCTGATGTCGTCGCAGATCATCGACAGCCTCACGACATATGGTCACCATTAGCACAAAGCCCAGCGGACCCCAATAGGTGTATGGATAGCCAATGCGTATATCGGGTATGAATTGGGACAGCGCCATAAGCAGAAAATATAAATTCAAAAAGAAGCGAAATTGCTCGAATAGCACCAGTGGCAGAAATGTCAGAATATTGTACTTCTGATTGCGTATCTCGTTCGGTGGGAACTTCTCGGTTATCGGCCGACCGAGGAGTACAGTGCGTGCGCGAAGTTCGCGTGGTGCAAACCATTTCCGCCAGCAACTAAAAGTGAAATAAATAGAAACACAAAAGAATTATTTAATATTGCATTTAATTCTTTCAATTTGGCGTAACACATTGTTGACCTTTTTAAACTCGGCACAATAAAAAAATCGATAAAATAATTTAAAAAGTGAAATTTTTCAATATGTCACGCTAGCATTTTTTCATACGTTGCCAACCAACGTAAGCGCGTGAGAACTATAGCTGCAGTGCAACACAGTGGTTTAAAATGTAATAAAATTGTTTGTAAAATCTAATATCTTATTCTGGTATTTAGTATTATCGATAGTAACCCAGAATTCTCTTGCACCTCAAAAACTTAATTTATAAAATTTTGTTTTATGAATGAAATTTTGCGGTTTCAAGGCGAAAAAAATTTGTTTGTCGCATTAAAAAATCTACTTTAACAGTCTTAATTATTAAGACTAAGTTTCTGCACATATTATAGATAATATTACTTCTTGACTTAACAAGCTTGTGCAAGCGTTAAGTTAAAAAAATCATTTTAATTCACAATTATTCCTTTCGGTGCCCAGACTCGCTTGTCTACAGCTTCAGTAATCATATTTAAGCAATATAGACTTAAATAACATAGAAACACTTCTAGTAAATATTTACGTGTATTGCAGTTAATCTATAATAAAAACTCATTCATCTCAAAAACGCTGAATTTAATTTATAAAACTAAATTTTCTGCAAAAGTCAATGAGTGTTTTTGAGTCTTATGCGTTTTTTGTAACACCCCTTTCTGATTCTGCATTAAATTATCAAGCAACTAGGTAATCCTATTTGAAGTTCTTTCGTACCAGACAAAAATTGAAGGAAGTATACTTTCATGGCAAAAATTAGGATCAGACATTAGCGTTATACATAAAAGTATACAAAAAATAATAGTGCCAAAAACACTTTTTGAAATAACTTTAAAAAAAAAGAAGAAATAAAAATGAAAAATTAACAAAAAACCAGAATTTAAAATCTTTTTTGAAGAAAAATATTTTTTTTTTTTTTTTTTGCTAATTTTTAGACACAAAATGAATTAACAGACGAGATAATTTTTCAATTCAATTTACACATTCCTTTGGTTTCGAATTATTCGCCCATCATAACGTCTGTATTTAGTACGAAATTTATGTACAATTCGACGACCATAAATTTTACGTAATTTTCGATATAAAGCGCGATTTTGAATAAGTTTAAAATGCTGTTGTAGCATAAAGGTTTCCATTTTGATATGATGCAATTTAATGAATCAAAGTAATTTGTGTATTATGCCTGTTTGACATTTAGTTTGACAGTAAAATCTATCGGAAAAATTAAAAAAAAAAAAAAACTTAATAGAGTTTTGATAATTCGGTAAGTTGTAATAACCAAAAACTAAATTTTATAAATGAAATTTGAAGATTTTGTGTCTGTCTGTGCGAATCAATGTTATCAAAAAAAAAAATGATACAAAAGAAAAAAAAAATGTAAACGCCAAATAGTGTATAGCATGGGTTCAAATAGTTTCGGTTTTTTTTTTCAAAATCATTATTATCCCGCTACAACTGGAAGCACTGAAACATTTTTCAGCGTGGTCGGCGAGGGCCTGGGGCAACTCTGACCACTCCCCACTCAAACTTCATTCATAAAATGTATTCTTATGAATGAAATTCCGTTAAAATTACGTAGGAAATTAGTACACTGACACTGTATTTCCATTAACTAATAACACCTATACGATTTCTATTACCATAAACACACAAAATTAATATTGAATATTAGTGTTCACGTTGTTAAAACTATTTCAATGATTACTGCACTTAACACAACGAAGAGCACCATTAGCCCACATGCTACAAAGGTGATACGTTCAAAATAAAACATAGATATTTAATGGAAAAATGAATAATTATTAATACTCAATTTAAAACTTAATTCAAATCATTAATAGTACATTGAAAGCTCGGATCAATTTAATAATAAAATGGGTACTTTGTTACAAAAGCGCGAGGGAATCGTTTTGATCAAGATGTGATGGACTTTAAGCAACGGTTTCAAGCAGAATATAACGAGAACATGATGGGTAATTATATTTGGGGTTCGTTTGAGAAAGTTCATACACACAAAGAGGTATAAAAATAATTAATATTTTTAGTCTTTTTTGTATTTTTTATAAAAGTAGGTAGTTGGTTTCCAAAGCTTTTTTTTTATTATTTTATATATGTATATAGACAATATAAAGCTAACTCGGTATCATCATCTGTCTGTTTGTGAACGCTTAATTATGCTAAATTGTGCAAAGTATATTGATACGCTTTTTACTGTCATTTAGAAATTTGTTTTATTCCGGTAGGTTTATGTGAAGTTTGGTTGAGGTCGGTGGTTTATATTTGAAATTATTTTATATACTAATATAACAAAATCAAATAATAAAACCGAAAAAGAAACATCGTTTAAAAGAAATGCAAAGTATCCAAGAAATATAATAGAAAAAGTAGCCATCGGGAGGAAAGCCAGTCAGCAAATAAAATCAAACGCCAAGAGGACAATCGAATGCGAATATCGTTAAGCATCAAATCGCACTTGAAGTCAAGTAACAAGAATGAATGAAACATGATGAACATTAGTCACGCATTTCAAAAATAAGAATCAGAGTATCTACTTCCTTAGCAACTGAAACGGCCTACCAGCTTGAATCAGGCCTAGAATACAAAGCAGTGAAATTGCTACAGAAGCGTCTGAAACGACAGTCCAATTTTTTTCAGTATGATGCTAAGGAGAAGGTTATGAAGATTGTCTGAAATAGAATGCGAATTACATCTTGGCAGCTTCGTAACATAAACACTGCAAGTTGACACTAAATTTTACAAAGTGGTCGGGTTGTATTATTTGACGAAAAAGGATTAGATTCGAAAATATAAAATCAATTTTAAAAATGGTCGGTGCCAGGCCACCATATAATAGAAAACACATAGGGGCCTTAGCAAAGTCATATGGGTACCTTAGCTCAATAATAAACAGCGTGTAAATTTGGGTGTCAAATATCCTTAGGCTGTGCTCAATAGTGGGTGTAGTAATACATCTTATTTATTTTACAAAGCAATTACAAAAAAAAAAAATGTTAATACTGATCGAATGTTGAATAGACAGACTGACACACATATCGATGCGTAAAGTCTAGTTGATCAACAGTTTGGTTTAAAGCATTTCGAAACGCCTGACAAAATTATAATAGTCACACTATGTACACTTGGTATTCAATTTCATATGGCTTTAAGCAAGTTTTGAGCCACTGTGCGTGATGTGAGTGGTTGTGTATGTCTGGCGACGGGCTTTCCCTTCAAACGCTGCAGTCTCATCGTAGCGAGCAAAACGAATGATCTATATAATATATGTATATAAGGCCGATGGTGTGAGCGTGTGTTGCTTATGTATATATAATAACAAGAAAAAAATCACAATTATAATCTTGCATATTGTTGATGATTCACCTGAACAAATACCAACGATTACGCGGCCGATTTATAAGCGGAATGTTTTCCCGTGTCATTGGCGTTGTAGCCGAACTCTGTGAAACGCCGTCGTCCATATTGCAAATTAATATAATGCTGGCACTAATATATTTCTTTTATTAGTTTTTCTTTTTAACTAGTGAGTCTATAACTATTTATTTATGTATTTTTTCGATACGCTGTTGACGTCGTCGTTTTTTTCTTTGCTGCTGCTGCTGATGCTGCTGCACTTCGTCTTTGTTCTACTTAATGTTGTTTTTGTTGTTGTTGTTACACATAGTCAGCGCTGCGCAAAATTTAATTTCACACATTTTTCGCATATTTCCTTAATGCATTTGTGCACAATTATTATTGCAATTTTCAATCGTGCATCTCATTTCAGTTTTTGTACGCACACAAAACAATTAAAGAGCGTTTTTCGTTTTGTTTTGCAAAATTCTTTTAGACGAAAATTCCGTCATTGATTAATTACTCAGTGTTGGAAAACTGTTGCAGCATTATGTGGCGCACAGTGTTGCAAAAGCGTTTAGTATACAGCTGTTATTCACCATAATTCACCACAGTTGCTTTTTAACGGATATTTGAATATGCTGGAAAGTGTTTCTTTATTTCTATTGATTTTATGACTTCACAAGTTGTTGCTGCTATTTGTTTATGCTCTTAGTGTTCATTTTAGTGTTAAATTTCTAGATTTGCATTGCTTTAACGAATTGCTTTTAAGCTGCTGTTGCGGCATTTGCGTGGTTTGCTAATAAAATAAACAAACAAAAAGCAACTGCAAAAATAAAATAAACTTCGAAGTAGCAATGCTCTTAAGTAAACAGTGGCAACTGTTTCGGTTTAGGATTTATACTTGGAATTGTGTGTTTTAATTCGTTTTAAAGAATTTCAGCCATTGCAAATGAAATATATATAAAAACGCAAATATTGAAGAAGTGCTACTTTGCTTGATAGCGAAAATAAATACATTTAAAAAAATGCATCGTATTAATATTTTATTTTCGCATAAATTGGTTTAGTGCCGTTCAAGTATTTCGTAATACGTAATTGAACTGCCAAAATATGGATATGTGGCAGAGAAGGAGAAATAGAAAACTTCTTAATCCTTCTGTCATTTTGTCTGTCGGGAAAAGAAGTTCTTAAAGACTAAAAGTCACCAAACTTCATGATATATAGACTTTCTATATCATGAACCGTGAGATCCATCCATTGAATCTGGAGATTCATCCATTGAATCTTCATACATTGCAGATTCAGCCATTTAAAATACATTTCTATACTACAAGTATAGTATACAATTATAAATATCCAACTTTATCGCTTTTAAAGAAAAATCTGCTTCAGACAAAATTGAATACAATGCCAACAGTCGTCATAATATTTAAGCAAGTTGAACAATCTTCAAGACGTGAGTCTTAACAAACACACTGATAACACCTCTTTACTTTTAGATATATTAACAGGGAAAGGTAAGAAGTATCTATTTACATATTATCTTTTTTGTTAACACCGCGCTTCACTGTTGTTTACGTATTCTACACCATATCATTTGCATGTTAAAGCAATTTATTTGAAATATTTCTGTTGTAACACAACAACAAAGTACCTACATACATATACTCGTAAAATGTTTTGTCAATAGTTCCGCGCAGCTAATAGAAAAATAAAACAAATTTTTGTTAGACAAACCCATTGCCAAACTATTGCAGCATGCTAACTCATATATTGTTCTCACACTATTTCGTATAACTATCAAATGCGGCATTATCAATAACGAAAACAACTTTGAAATACTGGATTTCGTGTTATGATCTCATAACTTAAAGATGCCATCAGTGAAACCATTAAATGCGAAAGGTACAAAAGATACACAAAAACAGAAATTGCCAAAAACCAAGCAGAAAACCATGGACAAAAATAAAAAATAAAAGACAAACGCACAGTAAGCCATATAAAACACAAGAAAATAATATTTATTGCATTGTAATATCGAAAATTGTATACCCTATACACTGCCGACGCGAATGTTAATAAAGAATAATACATAACTATATGAGGAACTTTACTTGAAGCAATATCATTTATTTATGCCAACTTTCGTCACTTGGTAATAAACTATTCTAAAATTGGCGAAACTAGCATTTAATTATTTTCAGTGTAGAGTATACAAACCGGTTTGAAAATAATTGGAGTAAAAGAAAAGCTGACTCACATAACCCTTCACACTCGTTTCTCACTTGGAGTGAAATTTTCAAGAAGTGTTTAACTATTTGCTGTGTGTGCAAACCGCGTTGGAAAACAATGGGATGCAAAATGGATTTCACCCATATAACCTTTGACTTTGACCCAAAACCCCGCCCTAGAGAGCGTTTTCACCATAAATGGAAACTACTGTCCAGAAATCGGCGATCCAGCAATAGCGGTTTCGGCTGTGTGTTTATTATGAATGAATGAATCAGTTCGGTCAAGTTTTTTAAGTAGTATATATGTAGGTATAGATATGTATAGGAACTTTAGCCAATAGCTATGTATAAATTTTACTCCAATATTTTATAGGAATTTATATAAGCAACATCCATACCAAGTTTAGTGTTTTTTTAAGTCAAGATTTATCCAGTTTGTATATTTTATGATAAGTGACATATAGTGTACATGGTAAAATTTATTCTAGCGGTAACAAACTTTCCCCCGAAATTATAATACCCACTTTCACACATTACGTGTAGCGTATAAATGAAAAAAAGGTTAATGACATTTTTCTTTTATTTTTGCCGTGCGATTTAGTCTGTAAAGAATCGTTTCAAAAGAAAGCTTCAACGTAAGTAAGAGCTTCACATATTTTATGGCATATAAATATGTACAATCTCCATCGACTGTTTATATTTTGACTCACTTTCGCACTCGATGTTTTGATGAATCAACTTTGGGTGTCACTACAAAATAGTTTTGACTTTTCTTAGATGAGTAATACCCCTAAAGCTATTTGCAGTCTTTATATCCCACTCACCGCTAGTCTTATACCCGCAACAAGTTGTGCACTTCAATAGCAACAAAAACAATTAAATGCGCCTTTTGCAGTAACCATAAAAAATTATAGTATACAACATTCTTATAAATGAACGTTAAATAACTTGGTAAAAACTTGTCGCGTATTGACGTGTGCATTTTTTTCTAGGTATTTTATATTTTTTCTATAAAGTATTTAATGTAAAAAATATAGCTTTTTATTATGGTACACATGACGAGTGCTATAAAATGATTATGTAACAAGCATAACATTTCATAATGCACGAATGCAGTTTTTTCGTTTGTTTGTTTGTTTATACATATTATCAACTATTTGCTGTGTAAAAATTATTTGTTGCATTTTTCACTTACTATAATTTTTATAGCAACTTAAAAATATGCCATAAAGTAACAAAAATAAGCAGCATTTTGTTATTTGATGCCTACCACGCCTTTATTTTCACTTGCTATAATTTATATAGCACAACTCACAAATATGCCATAAAATAACAAAAGTTCACACAAAATCAAATTGTTTTAATATAACACCATGAAAATTTAATAAAATACACAACAAAATCAACTAAAACATAGTTTTGATTGTGTGAACAGATTTAATAAGTTAAACCGCAAAGTGTCAAGAATTTTCACTTTCATTTTGCGCAAGAAACAAATGATTTACTGTCTAACTGACTGACTGAATGACAATAAGCATTCATAGAATAACAGCTAAGTAACTGGGCTAACTGACTGACTGAGTAATTGCCGTGAGTTAGTTAGTTAGTTCGTGAGTGTGTGAATGAATGAATGACTGAATGAGTGTGTGCTACTGATTGTGCAAATGACTGACGGCGCGTATAATTTATGCGCCATTTTCTTTAGCAAGAAGCTCTATACTCTTCTTATTTTAAGTTTTTTTTTTTCGCCTCTGTCTCTAATTTTCAATTTGTATGTCAACAACAACAAATACAATACCGACCGACGACTTAGTTTACGCAGACGTTTGAGAAAACACCATGGAAAAAGCTAAAGAAAATATAAGTAGTAAAGCGTTCGGAAAAATAAGTGTCAAAGATAAACAGCCTGCATTCGTGGCCAACATGTGTGCATATTTATAGCAAACGACATCGACGACTGACTATGACGACTCAACTGAGTACACTTGAACCCAAATACACACCCACCCTAACTATATACTATATGTATATCCAAGCAACCATGCACCTATTATATCTAAAAATGATTTTAATTCCAATGCACATTGACAGCGCGTATAAAGAGAAATGTTTGTGAAACGAAAGGTGTTCTCTTGCAGATTTAATTTCATGCTGCTCGTATATTAAATTCCAATGCAAATAATAAGAAATTCAAATAATAAGAAAATAAACATTTAAAATACTTCAGCAATTCAATATTTTAAATAGCAAGAAATAAATTATTTAATTAAAGCTTGTTTAGAAAAATTTCAAATAAACATTTTCCATTATCCGATAGAACTTTATCGTGTCCGGTGAAATATTCGGCCGTTAATTTCCAGTTGACTAAAAATCCGCAAATGATATCGCAGGCGAACGTTTTTCCGGATCTCTAGTTGACTTAGAAAACGTATGCGGATCCGCAATCAATTCACACGCACATATTTTATCGCTTAGTTTGTGGGAGCAAATCGTTTGCATGCGATATAGCGCAATCCTTTGCTTTCGGATCGCCTAAAACTTAATGCGAATTATATGCAGAACACAATTGTATCGCGCGTCGCTTGCCTTTAAAGGTTGCACGTTTCATGTACCTTTTTTGAAATTGCCTAGATATATGTTGTGCATGAACTGCTTGTGAATTATAGGAGAATTTTATGTTAGAAAATAGTAATTTAAAAGAAAAGAACATTTTTTTTATTAGCTTTAATAACTTCACCTCACACATTAATAGTCCAGAAAAGTGGATTTGTGCCATCTCTTCTCCTTAATCGCTTATAGATCACGGAAATTATCTTTCAAATCACTTATGTTTAAAAAAGAGTATTAGTTGACGAAACACATCGATCTAACCGTGTCAGTATTTAGCTGAAACTCGGATTAAAACAACATTTTTGCATTTTTGATTACCTAGTAGATCAGCAGCCTAACCCACAGAGCACTACCTAATGAGTGCTCCTGTCCACGGAAATCTTTATTAAAAGGCGAAAGATTTGTTCGACAAATGAGCAGAAACCAAAATGAGTGTGTTGAACTTTTAGCACCAGTATTAGTGTATATTATGCATAAACAGTTTGTGAATTATAAATCACAGTAACTTCCAACTACAGTGGAAAATCAGTTAAGCTAACCTGAACACATTTACTTACTTTCGCATTTTTAAGCCAGCTTTTCTCACTGTGCGTCTAAAACTTTAAAGCTCATTGACGTCTAACTGACTGAATGACTGCTACTGTACAAGTCTTGGGGTTTGCTATTAACCTAGTTCCGACTAAATAAAAAAAAAACTCACAGCAAAAATACAGACTGACGACTAGGTACTACCACTTTATTTGATAAATAGAAATGCGTGGGTTTCTCCGAACTGAAGGGCAAACGGCAGACAAGAGAAATGAGCGAATTGTTTACAATAATAATACGATTATATTCAACAGCTGGTTGGAAATGTTGCCCTGCCGCCAGCATTCCCAACTACCATACTACTACCATAATTTATTTGCATGAGAAAATTGGTAAAAGTCAAAGAGCGGAAAATGTAAGCAGAAAGCAGTTAGATGCATATAGAGCAGCTTGAGACAGCAATAGAAAATATAGAAAAAAAAGATACTTTTGCGGTAGACCCAGTAAAAAAAAAAAAAAAAGTATAATAATAATAATACAATTGACATTTTAATACAATTTATGTACCATAAAAGGTGTGCAAATGCTAAGAAAGGTATGACCGCACATCAAGTAATTTCCGAAGTGTACACAGTGTTGTATGTTAGCAAGTCTCTGACACAGTTCGCATTTTAAAAATTAAAAATAACAAAGCTAATTGCTGCTTATACATACATGCATAGATAAGCCCAAAAAGCAAATATGCCTAATTCAATAACAAGTTATAATTTTGTAAATGTGTCTTTAAAAATATGACATTTGCTCGGTTAGAAAAGTCTGCTTAAACCAAATAAAATGTTATATTATTTAAAAACAAGAAACCAGTTTAAAACATGTTTCATTTAAAAAAAAAAAAAAAGTAAATAAATGTATTGTTTAGATTTATAATAAAGCAAGTTTAGCACTGTAGCATGTTTAAAATAATACAATTTATACATTCAAAAAGCTTTAAGCAATTATTTATAGCCACTGTTTATCAGTAATTCTTGCAATAACTTGCGTATATACTCCTACTAATGAATTACATACAGCTGGAAAAACAGATTTTTATAATTCAGCAGAATAATATTGTTATCCCACACACTCTATAATCATAAACATAATTATAGAGTTTATAAATAGAATCTGCCTCTGTATAAATGTGTATAGAATTCAAGAAACGCTTTGTATTAAGTTTTATTAAAAATTATATATTGTACATAGGCACTTTTAAACTCAAAGTTCTGAACCGTATAATAGAGCTTTATCTCTGATCTATAACGTAGAAAATGAACTCTTAAAATCAATTTATATAAACAAACAAACAAATATCAAGTTTAAGTATTTTCACTAACTTTTGAGGTAAATTAGACGAAAAAAACAATTTAGTTGCACAATTTTGGCATTATATTTTATTTGTCACAATACAACAAGATGAGCTAGAATACATTTTATTTTCTGTCGAGTCTTATTATGGTATCATATTTTCTGAGTAGGCACTAATCAGTTTTATGGTGATTTTTAGTACGATTCTAACGAAAACAGTTGTTCTAATTGACATTTGCATTTGACACTCACCACAATCATAATTAAAAACAGTGTTATTATCTAAAAATGTGATTCCGTGATAATGTGTGGTGTGTAATTTTGAATATATAATTTTAATATATTTTGCTTTTGCTTGGCAGTCTGCATTAATTGAATACAATAATTTGATTGTATTGAACAAAAGTGGATAAACAGCATGTATTTTTACTGTACGAGTATAGATTCTTGAACAGTTCATCTTGTAATTTGACAGCCTTCTCATTTTGCTCAACAATAAAGTAAAAATAGGGCTTAAATATACATATGAACAAGAAACTCTTGTTCTTCCACAATTATTTAAAACGATCATACGAATTAAAGCATAGGACTCATAGACGACGATACCGAACTGTGTGCGTTCAATTTCACTTTTATTCGCATATATTATAGTTGAGTGCGTTTCACACTTTATTTTAAACACGTGTTCAAAGTGTTTTTCTTCTTCTATTGGTTGATATTTGGTACTCATTTCACGCATGGAATGATCTGAAAATTTCCATACAGTGGTAACGAAATACAAAAATTAGGTTAGCGCAAATGTTCCAATTTCAACTGAGGGAAATTAGTTAAAATAAACGTTTTATTATTATTCATTGACGGATCCAAGCTAGGGAAACTGGAGATCGAACACAACCAGACCTTTTCCTTTTCCACCCGAATAAAATTGTATGTTTCTCGTAATACCACTCAAGTATAGGTAATCAACATTCCGATATCAGTACATAATATATCAAAGTACAGTGAAGCTAAACCGCATAAAGGTACTAAAGATAATTAAAAAAAAATTTTGAAACTACCAAAACTAGATTATAAATTGTTCCTCTTTTTGAGTTAGAACAGGTGAAGCCATAAATTTGTTCATTTAAACCAATGTTGTTTACACAATTTCTGTCCGTACAGGTTCTACGCACGTACTGGGAAGATTTTACGAATGTGAATTTTTCACGTATGCGATTTGAATTCGCTTTTTGAACCATATGAACTGCACTTGACCTTGATGCTAATTGAATTTATAACGCAATATAATCTTATACGTCTTAAATTTAACATTGTATCGAATTCACTTTCGCAAAAGTGAGAACCGGAACAGATCTGTATATCTCTAGCCAGAGATTTCTATATGTATATGAAAATATTACGACAATAACTTTGATACCATATGTTAGCGAAAATCTTTGAGTGTAACTTCATATATTGTATATTCCAGACAATGTAGAAATTTAGTATAGGTATATGCTTTGTACAAATTGAACTATAAAAGGTCTCATTATACTTGTACACAAAGAAAAAACCCGTTTAACGTCACTTGTTCAATAAGCAAATTTTTAAATAAATAAATACAAAACATCAAAAGTTTGTATAAACTATTTCCACAATAAACAAGTACAGATGTACCCAATTGTTGATTATTCAAGTTGTTCAAACTTTTGGCTTCTCGAAACAAAATAATTTTAAATTCAACACATATAAAATAATCTGCTATTTTTGATCTTTAAGCTTCTCAATGTCAAACCATTAGAAAATAATGTACACAATGATAATATCAAACTAAATATACTATTTATAAACCTTCATATTGTAAAAGTGGCAGAGTAAATAAATAATAAAAAATATAATAACTATACACAAACAATGACTGATAACTCTTCAAATTTCGGCTCAGGGTCATTTGTTTAGTGCAAATTTAATGAAACAAACTTAAATAGTGTATTTAACGATTGAAATTATTTAGAATTGATTTGAAAGTTAATTTAATTTGAAATCATCTGTTTCTAAAAGGAAGTGTTCAAATTCTAATAACTACATATGTATATCGTTCAGATAACTTTCGAATATGAAACGCGCACCAAACGTGTTACAAAAAAAATCTGTCTATATTGCGCCGTCAAACAAATCACAGACACACAGAACTGCACAAAATTATCATTTCTACGAATTCGATGCCAAAAAAAAAGTAATTGGAACATGGTTTTTTCGGTTTCTGTCATATTAAGTGAAAAGAAAAGAACAAAAGTTCGGTCAGATCAAAACTTTTATACGCTACTTATGTAAAAAGATGTATTAAGCCTTTATGTATTTGATAAATCAAATGAGTTCGCTGGTACTGGAAATATGGGCATAAATGCCTTTGTTTTAGAAAATCTTGAAACAAGAAAAAGAATTAAAGCATAAGCAAAATAGGCAGAAGAATAATTATTTTGGATTTGAAACTCAAGGTGCATCGTGTTAAAGTTTTGGGTGCTTATTAACTGAGTTAGCTAAAATGTTTAGAGTTTTAGCGCTGCAGTACAGTTGGTCGTGGTTGTTCTGTCTTTTTTCGCACAGACTGAGCTGTTTGAAATATTTGTGGTCCTTCGAGCCGGATCAAAAAACCTAGAGATCACTTTTGCGCCTTTATCTTTTTTCTTTCTCGACTATTTATACCATGCTCTGAAGGCCAAGTGTATATTAAGTTTGTGCAAATGTATGTATCAGGCAGAGGAAGGCGCAACATGCTCCATAAAGTATATATATATATATATTCTTGATCAGCATCAAAAGTCGAGGAGACCGTTCTTCGTATGGTTGAACCAAAAGATCTTGGAGACTATAAAGGATAGCACATCCAAACATTGCATTTTTCGATTCAAGTTCGTCTAATTCGCCTTCATATAAAATTTTGCATTACGTTTTATCGTGCATCTAAGTATACAATTAAAACGCTTAAAGAGAAGCGAAACATTTGTGGTACTTCGAGTCGGATCAAACAGCCTAGCGACCACTGAAATAATATCACATTTCCTAAGAAAAACATCCGTTTTGAAAGGTTGCGCAGTAAAATAAAATTTGTTTGACTTTACATTCCACTAAATGCATAAATGTTCTCTGAACTCGTGCCATCAATTTTGCAGAAATTGTTAGTTAAAACGAATCCCTAGGTATTTCTACTTCATTATGATTAGTAGCTCATTATAGCTTTGAAAATCCAGCAGATCTGATTCATTAACACCAGCAAGCGTGTCATCACATTTTTCTCAAAATATCTGCAGCTAAATTTCTCCGATCTGAACCACCATTTAAATAAAGTTTTATGTGTATAATTTTCTGCAGTTTTTAGCACACTCATCTGTGTATCTATAACCGAATCATAGTTTTGTATTTTTTATGTTATCTCCATCTTCAACTACAAAATTTCCGACAAACAGTTTAATAAACCTTTTAAAAACTACTTGTGCAGGGTATAAAAAGAAAACAAAATTTAAAGACCGATGCAGAAATAACAGTTCACATACATATATATTTAGAATACCTAAAGGGAACTACACAAAACTCTAACTTTCAGTTTTCGAGCACAACAACAAAAAATAAAAGCACCAAGACAAACGAATGAACATATGCTCAAATAATAAAACAAAAAAACAAAACCCGTATGTGAAACCTTGAAATTAGACTAACAAACGCGTAGACTTCAATATTATGGCGGTGTTGGAGACGAAGCCAAAGTTGTCTATTTAAAAAAAAAAAAACCACAACAAAATGACAAAAGCAACAAATAAAAAACTTGTTTCCGAGGCATATATTTTTCAAAGAGCACAAAATCTCAGCTATACAAAATTTATACTCAGTCATATATTGTAGTAAATATTAGCAAAAACATAAATCAATCGCTGTAATAACTACATGGAAAAATTCCCATAAATTCTTTGCATTAAAAATGATTTTCACACACGATTTCGAAAAAACCGATCGATTACGTATGCAAATTTTATATGTGAACAAATAAGGCAGCAGTTTGTATAAATGGATATCTACTCGAAACTACTTACCAACATAGTTATACCTCCCAGTACACAACTATATACATAGATACAGTGGCGGATCTGGCTTTAGTGTTTTTGGAGGGGCTCAACATTTTACAACAAAGTTTTCTTGAGTTATAATTAAAGTTGTGCCGCTTTTGATTTGTCATAAAACAGAATATTCTTTTGCCATGCACCATGATATACAATTCCTCTTAAATCAGCAACCAGACTGAACGGCAAACCCGATTTGATTTGTCGTTTTTTAACAATAAAACAAATATTTTTTTTTTGTGCCATTCACCTAAATAACGGCACATTTTCGTTTTTCGGATCGAGCCGCCATAGTCTCCCCTGCGTCCACCACTGCATAGGTACATCTTGAGGCCTATCTTTTTGATTTCAATTTTTTTTTTTTTTTTTGTTTTTCGATTTCTTGCTGTCGTATATTTTTGTCGCTTCACATGACTTTGCCATAAAACTATTTATAGTTGAGGCACTTTTTTCGCTTGATTTTGAAATTCGAAATTTTTCCACATAGACCGACTGAAAAGTAAAATAGAATGCAGCTCAGAAACGTGTGAACACATGTGAAAATTTATTTATTGAAGTGTGTTCATGTTTTGTTTCTATTGATTTCGTCGATTGTCAATCGTCAGTTGTTGTTGTTGTTGTTGTTGTTGTCGTCGTCGTGTTGACACTTTTTGTTTTAATTTTTAAAGCCATAGAGACAGCAACTATGTATGGCTTTTATATTGTTTGTAATTAGCTTAATTAAATATATATATATATGCAATATTTATTTTAGCAAAAGTTTTCAAAACAACAGCAACAGAAGAGAACACAGTCTATTTCGTGAAATTGTTTTGATTTTATATAAAGCCAAAACAGCAGCTATTGTGTTACAATTTCTGTTTATGGTGTAGGTATATTATTACAGCTGATGAAAAGCTACAAAATGTTAATTTGATTATTGCTTAATTTGCACATTTTTACCACTTGCTATAATAGTATACCAAATCTACTTAATGTAAACGATGCATTATTAGCGTTCTACAAACTAGAATGTTAAGAAAATAAAAAAAAAAATATGCTAAAACTGCGCTTTCAGCACTTGCTATAACATTTATAGCAACTGTGGTTTTATTTAAGCAACAATATAATGTATTGAATTGTTGAAATTTGCGTGTGCCTACACAAGTGAGATGTCTTGAAACACTTTCAAAATGACACTGTTTTATGTTTCCCTTAAAATTATAGCAGAAGTAAGTTTTATTTAAGTTGCTTGTTATAGTACAAAATTGTAGTTTCTATAAAAGAGCTCGAAGATTTTTGAATACTATAAACCGAACAGCGATTACTTGCTATAATAAAGTAAGTGTATTTTTATATAAAATTGTACTTATGGCACAATATAATTGAAGAATATGTAAATAAAACAAACAAAAAAAAATTAAATATTCTATTATTTTGATATTATAAAACATGCTATAATTATGGTAGATTTGTTTTGTAAATCAAATTTAATGCACTGCAAATTCAAAGTTTTATTGAAAATATTTAATGTAGCGAGTTTAGGGGCACTATAAGATTTATTTTAAAAACTGTAGACTTGCTATAAAATTATGGCATCTTTTTTTATTAAGAAACTATACAGTTTGCTTTGACTGTATTTGTATATACGATATAATAACTTTGGGAAATAAGTGTAACACTTAAAATTGCTTATTTTAATACTGACTATAAAAGTTTATACATAAATCCATATCAATTTAATAGAATAACACAAAACATGTAAACTACTATAAGTTTTATAAACACAGAATGGCATATAAGATACGCAAAGGTGATGATTGACGTCCAAATCAAACTATACATCATTTGCTATAATATAATGGGGCCTTTCCGTTGGCACCGGCAAATGTTTTTTGTCGTTAACATGTGAGTGGCAAAACGAAATTCCACTATTTATATGCACATTTTACACTATTTATATGCACATTTATTCAAACTTGAAACTCTTTAAATCGATAGTTTTAGTTCAATGAAGCAGTTAAAAACTTCAAACTGTATACATATAGACCGCCTTAGTCCATGAAACATTTCAAATTTACCATTTGCTATAAAATTATAGTATTTATATGTTTTACAGAGACTATCTAAAGCCAGCATTCGTTTATAATTCACAAGCGAAATGTTATGACTACTTTTAAAGGCAACTTGCATATAAACACATACCATAAAAAACAAAAATTGCCGTGTTCACTCCAAACCCTAAAGAAATTCTCATGACCACCGAGCCACAGTTTGAGCCGGATTTTGTGCGGAAAGACTGATTAGACCATTATTCTTCTTAAATGGCGCTGAATTGAGTCTTCAACAGTTCATTGAAAAATATGACAGCTGAGTTTGAATTATTAGTGGCCGATCACTATCATTGTTGCGGGATTTTTTTTATTGTTTGCATTGAGAAATTTATGAAATAGCTTGGTAGCATTGACAAATTTGTATTAAAAGCGGTAGTTTTGTAACACTATAATTTTCAACACTATAATTTCAGCACGCTGACATGCTGGGATAAAACCAGTACACAATTATTATTCTCCAGCATTTTCAACACTTTTTTGTGCTGTTTCATAAGAAAAATAACATATTGCGTCAATTTATTTATTATTTAGCACAATTTTTTAATATTACCAGCACTTTATTCAACGAAAAATTTTGACAAGTAAATAAAATCAGCTGTTCAGTAATTGCGTTTTTTGCTTGCGACTTGCTTGTGACTTCAATGTGTACACTTTTTATGAACTGCTAGTTCACTTTGTTAGTTCCCTTTTAATTCTCTGTAAACGTTCTGCTAAGTCAATAAAACACTACATATAAAAAGTTTTAACACTTGCTATAAAATTATATCCGATTATTTTTTAAAGCAACAAGTGCACTAAAACACTTGGTTTATTTACAGTTTTAAAAAAAAAATTCAGTTTGTATATATTCAATAAAAAAGAACTTTCAGAAATATGCTATAAAATTATAGCACACATTAAGTTCATGTAAAATCTAATGTACTACAATATTTACTAATTTTCTAAATAGAAAGTTTAACTAAATGCATTTGAAACCCACACATTTCAACAGCTGGCATAAGATAATAGTAGCACTAATTAATATTAATGATTTATGGCACATTATGGCTAGGTACGGTTTTTTTTTCTTTTACACTGTAAAAATAATTGATTTCAAGCTGTTATTAAAACACAAATATAAAATAAGAAAGAAAAAATTATAACAGAAAGTGTAACTGGTATATAAACACAACACTTTTTATATGTGCTATAAAATTATAGCAACTCGTTAAGATACAAATTTTTACATATGTCATTTCAGAGCTGACGCATTTAAAACTTATTTTTGTTGTTGTTGTTGTTAATTTGGCAAACTTTCAATAGGAGATTTATTTATTTTTTGATTTTAATTAAATAAATAATTTATTTTTATTTTTTGCTGTTTATGACACTGTATGCTATAAACAGCCAAAAATATAGTTTAAACAACCGGCAAAAATTCGCACACTCACCTGCATAAACACATTTTGCAGATGTTGCTCATTGATCTGCTTTTACTACGCCTTCGATTATTTTGATAGAACACTGTGGTTGAACCATTCTCGGGATCGATTACCGTTTGCATTATACCACCATCACCATTAATAATATCTGTATTGCTGCCATTACTGGTAGCAGTAGTTCCGCCACCACCACTACCATCAGCATCTCTCGAGGATGCCAGTCCTGCGGCAGTTAGTTTTTTCACAGTCGTTCCAGCGACACCATCATGATGGTATGACGCCGCCGCTGTGGAACTATTGCGATACGTTTGCGTTGTTTGCGCCAGTTTCGAGTTCGAGTTTCGTTCTGTATTTGTAAAATTTGCGCGCTCGCGACTACGTTCATTTCTGAGCGTATTTGCCCGGCGGTTGCGCGGCCAAGACTGTTTGACGACGACAACGTTGAACCAAAGAGATTGCCAAGAAAGCTGCCGCCGACGCCGCCGCTGCTGCTGTCTACGCTATTATAGCGTCGATTTGTTGTAGCAGTGAGTGTCGTTGTATTATTCTCTCGGCGATTGCCGCCGCCGCCGCTGCCAGTGTTTCTGCTACTATGGCGTATGAGCAATTCAGTCTCTGAGTCAGTGTCATCGCTCTCAAAATCGCGCAATTGTAGTGCGCTATCGTTGCTCATTGTGAGAGTAGTATTTGAGAGAAATGTTGAGCAAAATTTTATGTGTTGTGTGTGCTATAAACTTATAGCAAACTATACTTCGTGTTGTTGTTGTTGTTGTTGGTGTCGTTTTTGTTGTGCTTTATAGTTGAGCGTATCCGTTACGCATACTTAATTTTAATTGCTGATTGTTTCGTCGTATGCGTTACACTGTGCAGTGTAGTATTTTATGAAACAAATTTAAAAAAAACTTAATGAGGTTAAAACCAAGTGACGAAAGCCTAAATGCAACTCACAATTTGATATCAATTTCGTATTGTTAAGTTTATATATTCCATTTGTATTGTTGGTATTGATTTAGAGAAATTTAGCTAAAATTTTGTGTTTCCAAGAAAAATGTATGTGCTTTCAAAATTTTAAAGTATTCCTACGGAGAAAAAAAGAGTTTATGAACAGATTTTCGAAGATTGAATATGTATATTTCATCTAATGAGAATTACTTTGAAGGAGAGAAAATAAATATAAAAGCATAATTATCATTTTATTGACAATTTCCTGTTACTTGTTGATCAGAAGGTATTACAAAATTTGCGCAATCTCAAAACATTTTATCACTCGAAATATGAGCACGAAAAATTGAGTTCAATTTTTGGTAAATGATCAAAATGTACCTTTCAAAAAACATATATTTTGTCCTATATTACCTATACAACACCGACTAAGTAATCATTCGCAATTTAGTTAAAAAAAACCCTTTCAACGATGTATCACATATTAAGCCGTTTAGGCACAGAAGCTAACTGAAATCTTGGTTTTTTTTTTTAATTTTGCCTGTTATTTAGAAAAAAGTTCATTATCACCTAAAATATTTCAAAAAATGCATCTCTTGAACGGGAGCAACAATTTGTATGATCTTGTAGCGAGTCCCAAAAAAGCTTAGGACGATAGGGCCCCTAAACACCTTGGAAATGTATAATTCTCAATTCCTTTAATGCGGATTGCAATGCACCGATTTTGTACGTTTAAACATTTTCCGAAGGTATGTTTCAAGCTCGTTTTAATGGTATATAACAAATCTCGATGGCATTTATTAGTAAAATCTTCGTTAAAGTTCGTATAATACAGAGTCTTTCAATAGTGACAAAACAATTTTGCATTTTAATACTAATGCACCCTGAAATTTTTTTCAGGATGTGTCAACGTCAAAACGTTAGTCAAGGTTTACATTTTAGTTATGGTGAAGTTGACGAAAGTGCAACGTTTGGAAATTATCGAAATTCTAAGTCGGCGGTGGTCGCAGCTTCAAGAGCGCAATTTTCGGTCCAATCACACCTTCGCCATAAAATTCTAACCACACGGTTACTTTTTATGCATGTAATGTAGTCTCTTGAAACTCTTGTAGGTCTGTGGCTGTTCAATAAAACATTTTTTGCTTATTGACAAAACCATTAAGCGAATAATTATTCTCAACGCTGAAGATGATGTTTCTTAAAAGTTCCGACCACAGACGCCGAATTCCAATAGTAACTTTTAATAATTTTCAAACGTTGTTCGTTCGTGAACTTCACCATGGCGAAATTCAACAAAATTACTATGTAAACCTTGTTTGACGATTTGAATTTGACAGATCCTGAAATGCATTGAATGCAAAATTATTATATGCCTGTTGAAGAATTCTGTATTACTGTACTTTCCCTACAGTCACACTTAGGAGGTCTTTCGTCGCTTGCATGGACTGCCATCCACAGTGATTTACCTCCCTGTCTATACATATTTGAGACGCTAACGCTGCAAATACTTGCTTAATTTAGCATTTAGGGGCGTGGGCGTTTGCCGTCACGCTGCTTTTTTTGCTTTGATCTTGACGCGCTTGTGCATGTATGAAGATTATGCTATATAGTACTAGTAGTAGTAGTTATCGTAATAGCTGCCACGTTTTAGCGCTGCACTGAGTCACTAACTATATTGTATTTAGTTACTGCATTTACTAGTATTTAGTATCTGTGTGCGGCGGCTTATCTTAATTGTTGCCGCAAACACGCTGTCAAGTTTAATGTACACGCTGCTTTGCTTATCGCATTGGGGAAGACCTATAAGCAGCATGCCTAAAATAAACAAATAATAAATTATAATCTGTGCAATTAATAAATAAATCAAAACGTCATTTCACCACTTACCGCGTCAAGTTGCGTTGGCACATTTAAGACACGCCGACCGAACAGACACATACGAGACTTAATAATTAATAGATAACAGCATATATTGACTTCTACATATCAATCAAACACAACGACTATCTCTCAATTGTGCGACATTCATTATTATTTATCAATTAAACAATTCAAACTCATGCTGCAGCAGCAATAAATTTTATTATTATGTATTACACTCGCCACATAGACGCTCCCGCTGCACTTTAAATAGCACGCAACATGTGCTATATTAACTAAAGTCTATGTGCTTTTATTTGCATTTAAATTTTATTTTAAATTTTAACATTTTATTATATTATTTTATAATTTTATTATTAGTATAATTTGATGCCATTGCGGCAGGCAATTCGCTAAAAACTAGTGCAGCTGTTTAGTCAGCTGTTTTCTTCTATTACCTCTTGACGAGGTAAAAACCAAGTGACGAAAACCAGCTTCAAATTCAAAAAACTTCTAATAAGTATTTTGTGATTAAAAATATTAATTATACAATGTTTGTAGCGCACCAGAGACCCAAAAAAGTATATACATATTTGGGATCAGCGCGACAAGACGAGTCATATTTAAATATAATTTAATTTATTAAAAATTTTAAATCTAATAATAGGTCGCTTACATACAGAGAAATAAAAGGATACTAGCATAAACTTATACTGGCCGGCCAAATGTTGGTAGAAGAACAAGTCAGTTTAATTTGAATAATAATAATAAGCCATTATTCCACTTGATTTTTTACAAGGTTGCAAGGTTGAAAATCTTGTCAAATAGCTTAACAGGATTGGAAAATTTGAAGGAAATGTTGGTTTGTAACATTATAATTTCATTAAATGACAGCATACATAACATACTGAGGTCAAATCAATATGTGAACGGCCTATAGGCAACACTTAAAATATTTTAAAATGTGAAGAGTATCAAAGCTTCGGTTTCACCAAAGTTTATGTTTTTAATTGTTCTAATTTGATATCATTCATTAGTAGAGAAAATTAGAATAGTGTTTGGCTAGAGTTGCATGATTTTTTTTTTTACCATTTGCCAAGCTTCTACCAGTCACATTTGACATATAAGCAGTTATAAGGAGAGAAGAATTAGTCCAATTGAACAAATGTTCCAATTCGGCCCACTCGTTTTTTTTTTTTCATTTGATTTACCTCCATTTTCATTTAGTCTCCGAAATTTGCTTCTACAACTTTTAAGTTAGTTTAATTAATGTATACATTTTAGATCATTCTTTAAGCGACTGTTTTGTATATGTAGTTGCAATTTTAATAATTGAAATAAATTTCCGTTTCGAAATTAATTATGGCCTATATTTTTTTTTTTTAAGTCGGAATTGTACTACACTAATTAAACATTCATCACTTGTTGAAAATTATTAAGCCTTTTAATTATAGTAGCTGATTTAAATCAGAGCTTTTTTGGCTTTCTCCGACAACTTCCACCATATTCCATGAAAAATTGTAGAACAAAAGTTTCTTAGTTTTTATTTCAAATAAACACAGAAATTAAGTATTTCATTAACTCTCCAAAAATTTGAAAAGTTTATAACTCTTGAATCTTGTATATATACCACGTTTCCATTGGAGTTATTAGAAAAAATTCGGTTATTTCGTCTATAATATAGTGCTCGCGCTGCAGCCATAGCCATACTGACATGGGCTTCCATCACTTGCGTGGACTACCATCCACAGTATTTCTTTCGTTGGTGCTGTCCACTTAACACATACCGCATTGCACACTTGCTAAGGCGCATGCGAATTGCCATGCAACGCTGCGGTTGTACGCATAAAAATTGTGCGCCACTGCCGAACAACAACAAAAACAAAATTACTATTTAAATCGTGTACGGCGTAGTTGCTTTGTTGTTTGTTTGTCCAAATAGAGCACATTCAAGGTGTTTTAGTTTTGTTACTTAGCTATATATAAACGAAAAGTGAGCTATTATAATGTTTAGCTACATTAAAGATACTTTAATGGCGCCAACGACACGTAATAGCAGCAGCAGCGGCGCCGGAAGCTCTAGCGCTCCTCCAATGAAAGGCTATAAAATAACAGATAATGAACGCTCTAAAAAATATGGCATTGGCGCTAATACACTTAAAATGCTTAAGGATAAAGCTAAACTAAAGTTTCCTGTAAGTAATTTTAATTTTTCTACCGAAACTAAAAAATTGCGTCTTGGGTTTTTTGTTTGCGTTTGCAGTGCTACTTCCCACACACACAGAGCAGGCAGGAACCTTGTTATCCTTTTTTTCTTTTTTTTTTTTCTTGTTGCCTCAAGGCCAACGTCCCTGGTTGTCCTTTACTGTTTTGATACTTCCGTTTAGTTTTGTGTTTGTGTTTTGTAATTCAATGTCAATGTCAGTGCGCATGCGTGGTACGTGCACACCGCACTGTGTCCAGTCTACATATATTTTACGGTGCCACTTGTTGCTGTTAGTAGGCTGCCGTTTTTTCTATTTTGTGTTGTCCTTGCACGCTACACTGCAATGAAGGACAATAAACTCTGACAGCAAATGCCTTGGCATTAAAGCATGTACATACGATGAAAAACAACAACAACAACAAGTGGGTCATGGACGCAGCTTTTGTAAAACTCTGTAGTTGGGCTATAAGTTCAAGGATTAAGGATGTTTTTTTTTTTTGTAATATAGTAAATCGTATGTGTTGGGTAAATAGAACAAAATGCATTTTTATGGAGTGGTTTTGCAGCATGTTTTGAATGAAAATAACATGAATTCAATGAGTAAGGAAATCCTTGAGTACGTAGCTGAAATACTTCAATATATGATCTCCAAATGGAACATTGGTTATAATGGCCACGAACATATGCATAACAATTAATTTTTTTAAACCACAATTAAATACATTTTTTCATGAACTTTTTAGAGTCCAAATCAGAGCTTCAGATTCTTTAATTGACTATAGTTCTCTAACAATCTAAGCTGTCGAAACAGCGAATAGAGAAATAGCCTTCAGCAACTGTTGTCTGGCTAGCGGTCATGAGTACGAGGGTTGCCTTTTTATTGTGCGCCTATTAATAAAAAAAAAACAGTAAGCTGAAACACCGCCTTAATAGCCAGTAACCTTAATGGAATGAAAAATCTACCACTTAGCACAGATTAATTCATTTCAATTGGAAGCGTGACATCATGTTCATCACCTGCCAAGAAAAACAAAGTCAGCAACAATGACAGAAAACTCTAAAAAATTAAAAAATGGAAAAAGTGGAAGTCACTGCCACTCGCGGCTATTCAGGAAGCAGTGTTGTCTACGACCAAGGCCCAACGATATAGATTGTAAGGCAGACTACCCATTGCCGGTGTCGGCCATAAAAGCTGCAAAAGAAAACCAATACGAACAAGCGTTGCTCCAAGATAGCCGCGTGGCCAAGTACGATCTTAAAAAGACTTAAGCCCTACTGAGGATGACCAAAACAGATATAGCGACCTTAATAGGAGTTACAACAGGCCACTGTCACTAACATAAAAGAGTAAAAGAGTCCACGACCGATATACATGTTAGACACTGAATACTGCTGATAACCGACTATGCCATCAATCTTGCACGTGAATTGAATGCCTCCGTAATATCAATTTAAGCATATTAATCAAACTCATTTTAACCATAAAATACTCGCGGTGTATTTGGCACGACGTTCTCAGGCCCATCCCTTAAGTATAATAGCAAATAACTAATAAAATGTATGCATTTTCTGTTGCCATATACACAGATCAAAGACTTACGCATCTACCTGGCCAACGATGGCTTCGAAATTTCCGATGAAGATTACTTTCAAAGTTTGCCGGCGCAGAGTCTATTCATAGTAGCAGCAGCGGATACAGTAATAACAACAGGTTCTATATACTTTAAATATCAAGAAATACTTTATTACACAATCTCACTCATCTTACAGAGGCCGATTTTGAATTTGAAAAACTACGTCAAGACTCACCATTGCTTAAAGTCGCAGATATATTTTACGAATTCGTTGAAAATCATCCGGATAAATTTCGACGCATGATTGCCGACTATGAACGTAAAAAACAGCGTCAGTGCGCGCTAGACAATACCAAAGCACATCTCAGCCTTAAGAGTGAACATCACGAATGGTTTGAGGGACAGGAGGAACGCTATCATTCCAAGGAAGAGGCCATGGCTGTGCGCGCACAAACGCGTGTACGTGGCTACTACTACAAAGCCAAGGAAGAGTTGACGCGTAATAAACTCTATCGTCAAAATGCGCAAGCACGTCAGGTTATTGATTCGATACTTGAGAAATTTCGCTATCTATTAATTGGTTGCAATTACTTTGCCATGATATTCGATCGCAAATGCGATAGAAAACATGATTTTCTACAAACACTCAATGGTAGTGCATCCGAAACAGAAGAGGAACCCGATGCGGTTAGTGTGCCCAGCAAACGTTTACGTCAAGTAATCAAAGATTATACAACACGCAATGAAATACTTGATGAATGGTCGGTTTCACTGTGCACAGATCTGGGTGACTTCTATTGTCAGGGCGCATACTCGGACAATGGCAATTGTTGTGCCATGCAGCATACAATTAATCCGTATGCTTCACGTGAGAATCTTATACTCTTTCAGGTATGGAATCTTGATCATCAGATTGAATTATCGCGTACTATATTACCTGCAATGGTTGAAAATGTACGTGAACTGGTGACACAACCACAACGCAAGTGTACATTACATCATAAACGTGTTATAGATATTTCAGTGCTGGAATATTTTCTAGAGATATTCTCGCTAAAGAATCTCAAACTAGTGCATATTGTATGCCATGAAAAAGTACAACGTAGAAATCGTTCAAATGGACGACTCATTTGTGAGCAATGTCATGAATATAAAATTGTACAGGAGCTAATGGATGTTAGCTATTCTGAACAGGTAGATGCATTCTAAACGTATAATTTTAATGAGCAATATTAGATATATTACAGTAGTTCACGTCAACTTAAGCAGGCTGTTTATATAACTGTTCAAAAGCAAAATGAATGAAAAAGGATAAGCAAGCCCAGACATGCTCATATATAAGCGAATATATATATATATATATATATATATATATATATATATATATATATATATATATATATATATATATATATATATATATATATATATATATATATATATATATATATATATATATATATATATATATATATATATATATATATATATATATATATATAAAGTGTTACCTATACTAATAAATACTATTAAAATTAAACAATGCTCAGCAAAAATGGAAGTTCAGGTCAAGGTAATTTATCTGTATATGTTTTTTTTATTTATTTATTTTTTTTTTTAAATAAACAGGCTGCTTATTTTGACATGTACTATATAATTAAGTTAAACTAGAGCTTTAAGTAAACAATTATTTGAAACATTTGGATCTCGTTATAAAAAAAAAAACAAATCAAAAAGTATTTAAAAGAACTCTTATTAAGAAAAAAGTATAAAGAGGTTTTGACTATATTTGTTGAAGAGCCTCAAAATCTTGTTAAACTTAAATATACATACTTTTATGTACTTTAAGCGCTATATGCGATCAAAAAATGTATATAAATAAACAACACTGCTATATATAGAAATACATTAAGCTTTAAATGTTGGCATGACTATAAAAATAAACTATGTAGTTGAAATGTAGTTCAGTATATAATATAAATATATATATATATACATATATTCAATGTTATAAATTAAGCAGTTGCATAGTTCCATGTCCATTTTAATTTTATATAAAATATATAAAGAAAATCAATACTACTATATACAAACAAAATATTAACCAAACTATAGATTCTTAATGTAAGCATTAATCTAACTATTTAACAAAACTGTTTTCTACTCTTGACTTACAATGCACTTTGTATAACAGACAAAATTTACACTTTCAACAATACAATAACATAATATGAAAGTTACTTACTTGTTGAGTAGTATGTAATAATATCAAAAGTGGAATTTCATTTGTTTAAACTTAATTTTAAGTAACTGTTGTTTGTTTTAGACTTAAACTAAACTCACATTATTCAGCAGTTGTAGAACCGACTTTGAAACGAAACAGTTGTGAACTTAATCGATTCATTGTTTAGAAATGCATAAGTATGTGTGATTTAGAAATCAAAACTAAAAATACAATTTAAAGCCGAGACAGTTTTAAAGCGGCCAGCTTTGAACCGAACTGAAGATGAACCACCAGACTATTAACCAAACCAATTCGTTTGGAATAAATATATATTTGAATCATAAACCGGTAACAACTGTGCAAGGATAAACCAAAAATGCACCTATAAACGCTTTGAGACTCCTGTTTATTATTAAAAGTCAATAATACTTTACTCTAATGCGATACTTCTTGAAGGATCGTACGTTTAGGACAGGGTGTCATCAATCCATCCGGTTCGAGCTGGAGTACCCCCGGGTAGTGTGCTGGTTCCCTTTCTCTTTTCACTGTTCGCTGCCGACGTGCCTAGCACGTATGCTGACGAATTTGTATTTTTCATTCAAATTTAATTTAATTTGGCTCAAATTTAATGAAGATCTGCTTCACGCTAAGACGAGTGCTGATGCTGAACGCCTCTGTTCTTAAACAACCGGTTGGGAAGCCGTATCACGGTATCGTCCTTGACAGGAGTCTGACTCTCGCCAGCTACATCAATAGTAAATACCTGTAAAGCAAGGCACCTTGACTGCATGTTGAACAGCTGTAGCAAGCTCCTGCTCTGCTATAAGAGCGTCATATAATTACATGGGTATGCCATATTTTGTAATGTGGCATACAGATATGGGGCATGGCCTCATACATTAATACATACACAAAAGTGCAAGTTTTGCAAAATTATGCTATGATCGACGAATGACGGGATGCATTAATGAAGTACAAAATTCTGTACTTCATAGAGACCTGCGTTTGATGGAAGTTGAAAAGCATATCTCAGAATTATATACTTAAAATTTCCTTTAGTGCTTGTGTTGTAGCTGTTTTTATGGTTGAAATATCATTAGAAATACATGCTTTCAAATACAGTTTCAATTTTGAGATAGAGAGAAATCACATGGAGCCAAATCAGGTAAATACGATGTTGAATCACACACAGACTTGATTTCGAGCCAAAACTGACGAATAATGAGTGAGGTGTGACTTGTGACTCGGTGCATTATCGTGCAACAGACAGCATGTTTCTGGATCATGATATTCGGGTAGAATACGACAGATTCTATTTATCAGACGCTTTAAAACTTGAAGTTAGTAATTGTTCAGTTGGAACAAATTCCCTGTGTTTAATTCCTTTGCTATCGAAGAATGTAATGAGCATTATTTTGATTTTTGATGAAACTTTCCGTGTTTTTTATGCTTGTGGTGAATTTTTCAACTTCCATTCCTCACTTTGACGCTTGGTTTTTGGCTCATGCTGAAAGCTAAATTTTTCGTCACCAGTAACAGTTGATTTCAAGAAGTTTTGAACATTTATTGGCGGCTGCAACGACTTCTCTGGAATGATTGATTTTTGCGCTGATTTTTGGGTATCCATTACGGTGTGTGGAACAAATTTTGCACAGACCTTTGTTTTGCTTAAATTCTCATGAAGAATGGTTCGGATCGTTTCTTTATTAATGTTTTAAGACTCTTACATCATTTTCAGCGAAGCATTGCTATCATTTGTAATGATCGTTCGTTTATTGTCTTTAATAGATCTAAAACTTGAAGTAGATTATTAGATTTTAACTATACCTTCTGTATTCGCCTTCTAAGCAAACTGTTCTAGATTTCAGTTTAATGAATTGCTGCAACTCTGGTTTCGTTTAAAACTATATCGGCACACAACTAGCACGTGGTTCGATGCTCAAAAACGAGTACCACACTTGTTATGTAGAAATCGAACACACTCAACTGCAGCGCTTTATTTTGTTTCTTTTTACAGGACTGCAACAGAGAGAGTATTGTGATGTTTTGCGAGTATATAAGTATATGTATGTCGTTATACTCGTATTTCTTTGGAATGCTCTGTAATGCCAAATTGCAAATTGATTTCAGCGTTACCAAATTAAGTAAAATATACCTATTTCACGAACTCCAACAATAAAATTTAAAGAAACTACTACTATTGACAACGTTCCAAAGACCATATACCAAATGAATAACATGTTATTTAAATTCGTCCAGCCGTTTTCTAAGCGAATTCATAATGAACTTAACGCCTGAGAGCTCTTCGTTTAGCGGTTTCGGTTCTCAAGTTTAATCGGTTAACGGTTCCGTTGCCCGTTTTTATACACTGGTTCTAACACTTGTTTTCGAGTTGTATGCCATCCCAACCTTGCGTTCTGTATTTTTGAGCTAATTTGTTCAAGATTTCAGTTTAAGGAATTGCTTTAATTCCACGTTTAAAACTGCAACGTGGCTCAAAATCGATTTCCACAACTGCTATTAAGTCAGAGCTACACTCTGTGTTATAAGTATTTATGCTTCTATATCTAAAAACAGTTAACATTGAAGTTCAAATATGTTTTTTACTGTATAAAAAACTAGTGTTTTCTTACAAAATTTCAGTGTGTCTGTTTACAATTAAAAAATGAAACAAAAATAAGATTTTTTCTGTTTAAAATTTTATTTTTACTAAAAATTATATATTCATAATAGTAATAAAAAAAAAAATTATACAACATAAAATTGTTAAAATCGTTGAAAATCATATATATATATATATATATATATATATATATATATATATATATATATATATATCTCGTATGCAAATATAAAGTAAATACATAAATAATGATAGAAACATTAATAATAATAATAATAATAAAAAAAATATAAAATTATAAATTAAATAAAGAAAATCATACAAACTTAAACATGTCCAAAATGTGGCTCACTTCACTACTTGCTTACAGCCAGTTTATAAATAGTTTTTTTTTGTTTGTTTGTTGTTGTTGTAATTTTTCTTTTATTATAATATGTATTTGAACAATCTCTGACATAAGATGTATGTTATATATCGTTGTTTGCGCTTAACTCGTTTGGTCGATTTATTTTTTCTTTCTTTTTTGCAATGCAATTTCAAATATTTGAATTCGTTTCGTTACCTTTTTGCAGCTGTTTACAATTTCGCTTAAAAATTTATGGTTAGTAAAAATATTGTCTGAATATAATTTAAATGTATTTAGACGATTTCGCATAGTTCGTATTAGTTTCAAAATTTAGTATTTTTAACGTTGTTTGATGGTATTCGTTTCGGTTTGTTTTCTGTTTTCTGTTTTCTGTTTTTTCTGTTTTAAGTGCTATAAACAAACAAAACCTCCAACAAACAAAATTTCAGCTTTTATTATATATGATTTTAATCTGCTCAATAACAAAACTTGTTGTTAATGCCCGTTCCCATTTCATATGTGAACCTTAAGACTAAACATAAGTAAATTTTTTGTTGCAATAACAAAATCTATAATTAATTTCTATGGTTGAGAGAAATAATTATAGATCCGATTGTCCAGGTCCTGCAAGATAAAGAAAATATATATAATTAGTATTGAATTTTTGTATAAAATATTTAACACATAAAGCTAATTGAATAAATAAAAATAATAGACGTAACGCGTTTTTATATTTTATTTTTTTCTGAAATATGTTTTTCAAATTTAAAAACGTTGACAAAGGACAAACATAGAAGAACTTTAGATACACTATACGGCTACAATATGTGAAAACAAGACAAAAGCATATTTCAAATTAAAAAACTAATAATAAGAAATGCAAATTAAAATGTAACAAAAGCACAGCAAACAAAATTTCGAGAGAAAACTTCACCTTTTTTTTTAAATTTTTATTTAATTTTTTGTTTTTTTATTGTAATTTTTTCATTATTATTATAAAATTTTTTTGTAACAAACTTCTTTCAAGTAAAAAAAAGCCATTCATTCGAATAATAACGATTAGATTGTTAAATGTTTTAAATTATATAAAAAAAAAAAAACTATATATATATTTAACAAGTTAATTGAGTAAACATTGAAATAATGAAATTGTTAATAATACGAACGACTTTTTTGTACAACTCTTTTATTTTTAATATTTATTTTCTGATATTATCTCGTGGGTGTGTTACAGCAAACGCTTTCAACTTTACAAAATCACAAAATTTCATACGTGAAACGTAAGTTTTAAAAATGAAATCTGTAGACTTTTAGACGAAAGCATTTGCTATAACACGCCTGCGTATGTCTTTAAATTTTATAGTTTAACTTTTTATTTTTTTCGAAAAAAAAACAAAAAAAAATCTTCATTCGTTTTTATTCAAATGTATTGTTTTTTTAAGTGTTTAATTCATTTGTATTTCTTTTAATTAAGGTGGAGTTTGCTCTCCAAGTTGAAAGTATATATATATATATATACAAAATATATAAAAAGCAAATTGAAATATAACTACAAAAAAATATTTGCGATAAAAATAATTTGTTTTAGACAATTGATTTAGTTAATGTGAAGAAAAAAAAAACCAACAGAAATATTGCATACAAACCTTTAGTTTATTTTGTGTTAGAGTAGTTTGTGTAGAATTTTTATTTTATTTATTTGAATGTTTATATTTAGCGAGCTTATTATGCATATTGGAGTTTTGCTAGCTGCCGCGAGTTCAATACATTTTTTTTCCAATGCGAAAAATTTCTTTCTTAAGTATTTGCTATACGGTACGAAAGACTCTAAATATACTACATGGCTTTTTGAATTTTAGATTTTACGCTGCAAGAGTAAAAAAAAATTTATATAAATAAAAAAAAACCGGGTGGATCTGAGGTTTGAACCGCGTTACACAAGTGACCAAACGCTCTTGCCTTGCAGTCGGCTAACACAGCATGTAAATGAGCAGACCACAAACTGCAAATTGGATCTTACATTAGGTCCACAGTACAATTATTTTCATTCGCAGATTTGGTACACTAGACTCTTAGATAGTACAAAAAAAAACATATATTTTATTTATTTTTTACTAGCTGCTACCCCTCGCTTTGCTGCCCTTCCCCTTGCCTATCCTTCCCCTGTCACTCCTTCCCTCTGTCCTACCTTCCCCATGCCTCTTTACTCTAACTACAGTCCCTACCCCTCCTCTACAGTCCCTTCTACCGCTTTGCCAACACTCCCCTGTCCCCCATTCCCCTGCCTCCCCTTTCTTTACCACCTCTTCTCAATGCCCCCTTTCCCCTTCCCCCTTCAACCAAATTAACATGTATAGCACATTTCATCTCTCTATCTTAAGAGGAACCTTGTTCGTTGCTTCCTTTTCCCCAACCTCTTCTTCCCCTGCCCCTCCTCCATACCCCTTTCACTACCTCCTCTTCCCCTACTACCACGTCTCATGCCACTTCTTCCCCTGCCCCTTCCCCTCGACCCAATTAATATGTATATTCAATATCTTTCTAGATTAATTTTCTATAATTTTTTCTTGCGTGAATATATTTTAATAGTTATTCTTCAACAAATCAGAGATCATTAAAAATCGGTCCAGCCGATCTCGAGTTATAAATGGTATAACTAACCCGACTTTGTTTTATATGTAAAGATTTTTTCAAGTATAGTCTATAGTGTAAGCATATGAAAAAATGTACAACACAGTTCGAATGTTAGCTACAAATTCATTATTAGTTTGTGGTATACAAATTTGTATATATTTGTAGTGGTCAAAATCATGTCTGACAATTTCAGCGCCAAAATTGAGAAGAAAGGAATCTTTGGCCCAACACTCGGAAAATTTTGCCTTCTTTCTACTATTACTTCTACTTACGCAACTGTTGGGAAACATCTGCTTAAGATATGTGTGAGCAGTGGAGACTTATCTCCCATAACATGAATACAGCGGCTAAGGAGGACAATGGATACAATAGACTTTTGACGAACTCCTTGTTTGCAGAACCTGCAGGTTTTTTAGAGGTTCTTCTCTCCAGAGAGAGAGAGAGAGAGAGAGAGAGAGAGAAGAAACGCCATTGCAGACGCAAAAAAGAAACAACAAATGGGTGAGAAATTGAGGTGTTATGTGGTATAAATGAAACTCGAACATTTTATCAATAGCTCAAGCGTCTGATCGAAGGTTTTAAGCCCGTCGTTTATTTCTGCAAAGACGAAATTGGAAGGCTGGAGCCCAATGGAATCTCAGTCAAGACCCCGCTGTGTGCGCGAACTAATGTGCAGTAAATATCCTTTCAATTGCATATGAAATTCTGTTGCATGTAATGTGTAAACTATTAGCGTGGTTTCAGCACAAAAAGCTCAACCAGAGGAAATTTTCACTCTTTGACAAATCATGGAGAAGACCCGTGAGTATGACCATGCAAACTTGTTATTGGTGCCTGTGCGGACTAAACTGTAGAGCTTGGTGCGGTTTCCGACGTGCGGCCATGACCGATAAACGGTGGTAATGCCACATAAGTAAGTAAATAATAAAAATATATTGTGAAAGGTCTTGCAAAATGTTGCAGAATCAATTTCCACTAAAAAATCTATTTTCTTGAAATAACCAAATAATTTCTTTGCATTGTTGCAAAAATAGTGCTGCAAAAAATTACAAAAGTTTCGAATTTTGGTATTTATTTGTGCATCTGGTATTTTTTGTGGTAACACAGCTGAGCAGCTGACAATTTACAAAGAAGGAGAAGTAAGAGCAGTTTCAAACAAAGAAGAAACCAAAGACTCAAACAGCTGACTGTGCTTACGACACTGTTTGTGCACTTTTGCACTATTACAATATATATTTTTTTGTTTAGTAGAATATTATTTTTAAAGCAAATATTTAAATATAAAATTTCAAAAAAGATTTATCGCAAATATTTTCTTGTTTAACTAAAATAAAACAAAAATTTAGCACACAAAATAACAGCAATGATAAATTAAAAATTGTTTAAAGAAAAAGAAGACTTTGCATAATAAAATAATAAAAGAAAAGAAAAAAAACTTAATAAAATATTAAAGAAAATGGAACAAAATACGTTAAAATTTTTAAGTTTTGTTTTTAGGTACCTTAGGATTTTGAACGAGTTTTACAAAATCATTGATGAAATAGTATTTGTGGTGGTTTTATTTTTATTTTTATATTTTATTTTTCGTTTTTGTAAACTGATTCGTTTTAATTTGTTTCGATTGATGGCTCAAAACGTTTTACATAAATTTTGAAACAGTTAGGCTAGGTATGACTGGCGAATTTTATTATTATTTTTTTATATATATATTATACACTTGATATAAAGTTTGGTTTTTAAGATTTTACTGAGGTAACGAACGAACGAACGAATGAACGATTTTTTTTTTATTGATTGTAAAATTTTTACATGATATTTTTTTGCTTTTTGTTTTTAATAAGTTAAATTTTGAGTTTATTGTTTAATATTTTTTTTAGAGATTATAAAATGTACAAAAGTTTTCCTTTTCCTTTTTTTTTTTTTTTTGTTGATTATATATGTGATAATGTATGTATGTGTATGACAAATGCATTGAACAGGTTCTCGAGAACTCTAACCTAAAATAGTTAAGTAAGTTTGAGCAATAAAATCTATATATACAGTGTTGTTAGCCTCGGAAATCTCGAACACAACTAGACGGCAGTAAGCGTTAAAGTTGCCCAATACGGGTATTCACGCCTGTTTTTTTTTTTTATTCCGTATAGGAAATAAATATAAATGTAACGCTTATCGTAATACCTGCTTTTAAGTGTTTTTTCCTTTTCTTTTCTTCACATTTTTCTTACTAAACTAAATCTGCCCCAACTGCACTAAGCACTAAACCCATTTTTTAACATGAAATTTTACCCATAGCTATCTAGTTATAGTGCTACTAGACCTTACGCCAACTGCTTACGGAACGCTCACGTGATGTACGAAAGCATTCGGGACTTTTACTGTTAAGTGCTGCAATTTCCGGTGATTCTGTTACACGCGCCAGATCACGATTTATAGTTTTCGAACTTAATACTCGGGGACAGCGTACAGTCCACGGACTGCGTCTGGCATTATCTTGCAGTGCACGGAATGCCTTTGAAGGCATTACCTCCTCACTGCCACTTGCATCGGACCAGGTGTTGTAGTAATCCGCATAGGCAGCTTCATCATGTTTTGGTGTCGGCGCTGCTGGTGTTGTCTCCACTGATGTATTCTCCAGTGAATCCATTTCCTCTTCGAGCGCACGTTTGGCCGCAGCCTGCAGACGCTCCATGGGCAGTTTGTGCAAATGTGTGCTGTCGCTTTTCAGCAGCAGACTCTGCACAAGCTCATTGACCAGTTTATCGCTAACGCCCGCACGTTGTGCATTCGGTTGTCCCATAATGGGCGATGCCGGACTATTCGGTGTTGAGGGATTATCTGCATCAATGCTGGTGTTCTTGCGTAATGGCAAAGACAGACGTTCACGTCTTTGTGTCATGCTCTCTGCTTCGACTACTGCATTTGGATTCTGTTTGCGTGTTATGGAGACATTGTGCACAATCTTGCGACGACTTGGCTTGAACTGAAACTCATCGGCTACTGTTGGCGCAGCACCCGACTCACCCTCGGGCAGATCGTTTTCGTCATCTGTTAGCAGCTTAAAGAGTCTGGAATGTGTTGCTGCACGTTGATAGCTTGTCATCTTACGCAGTTCGGGGAAACTCTCCGCATCGGTATCGGTCTCTGACAATTGTTTATTCATATCGGTAACACCAGAGTCATCTTCATCCATTTCGGATTCGGAACGTTGTGTGCTGCTATTACGCGAGAGCGTACTCTTGCCGGGCGTATAACTCTCCACCGAAAGTGATTGCGTGGTGAGTGATTTTGGTCTCTCCGGCTTCGTTTCAGTTTCGCCACTTTCAAAGGCGCTTATACGTTGACGCACTGATATCTTACGTGCCTCATTAAATTTGTCAACTTCCAGATCGGGTAGTCCATTCGATAGACGTTTCAATTCAAGCTTAGGTTCTATATAGATCTCAGGCAGCTTGGATTCGAAGTTTGTCGGTGTTGAATTGCTATCTGAGGAGCTGTCACAATCTTCCTGTCCCTGTTCCTGTTCCGGTTGCTGTTCAGATTCCGCTTGTTGTTCGACCTCTTCGCCTACTATTTCAAATTCGCCCGGCGGTCCCAGTTCAATTTGCTGTGCAGCTTGCATTAGCTGCCACTCGTTCATTGTTGTTGTTACCACTGCTTCTGTTTCCTCAGTTTCAGCTATAATCATATTGCGTTTGGGTGTGGTTACTTCACGTTTATATTGCTCCACACTGGGCTGTTCCTTCTGTTCATCAATGGAGGTACTAAAGAATGCCATTGCCTTGCGATAATTGCTACGCTTCTGTTCAGCTTCATCGCGTTCCTGTGTTTTTTCGCGTTCGTTTTCAATATCCGCCCAGAAATCCTGCGCATCTTCTTGCTCCTGCTGCTGTGTTTGTTGCATCCAAACATGCGCGGTAATGGGTTCATGCACCGAAGCCGCTATAGACATTCTGTCATCATCAGTTTCATCTGCTGCTGTCTCCTCAGCAGTAATCTCCTCACTTGCCATCTCATTGAATTCCTCCGCTAAAACCTTCTCCTCTTCCACTATAGGATCTATCATAATCGGTTCTACGCCACGTGCTGCTTCGAGAGTTGACCAGATATCTATATCCACTGCTGGCTCATCTGGTAACTTAGCACGAAATGCTTTCGTTTCGACTGGTTTATAAGGTGTCTCATCAACTGAATTCTGACGCTCTTTGCGCGCCCAAAATGTAGCAGATTTATGAAAAGTTACGTCGTCATCGTCACTCTTACGATTTGCTTCGATTTCAGCCCAGAAGTCAATCTCTTCATCGGTATCCACCTCCCGTGGTTCTTCTGGATACTTTGTCGGATCGAAGTCAAAGTTTTTATGTGGTGTAACAGTATCAGGCCAGAAGTTTCTATTATCTGCTTCAATTTCTTCAGTAGCAAAATTATGTTCATTTGTTTCAGTTTCCTCACCAGTACTCCAAAAGTCATTTGGAACTTCATCTTCTTTAAAGCAACTGCTAGTTGAAGTATTCCAGAAGTCATCAGAAACTTCAGCTGCTTTTAAAGTTTTGCTATCCTCTTTAGTTTCTTTAGCCGTACTCCAGAAGTCATCAGAGACTTCAGCTGATTTTAAAGTTTTGCTTTCCGACTTAGTTTCTTTAGCTGTGCTCCAGAAGTTATCAGAAACTTGAGTTGCTTTTAAAGTTTTGCAATCCAGTTTAGTTTCTTTAGCTGTGCTCCAGAATTCTTCAGAAACTTCAGCTGCTTTTAAAGTTTTGCTTTCTGACTTAGTTTCATTAGCTGTAGTACAGAAATCATTTTCTTTAGCAGCTTTTTTAGCCGACTTCGATTTCTCTATTGCGGCCCAGAAGTCCTCCTCCTCCTCCTCTTCCTCTATGTGTCCCTGCTCGTGCGCCGATTGCTCTACTTTCTGCGTCATTGGCTCTTCAGCAGCCAACTGAAAACTTATCTCTGCTCGTTGTGCTTGTGGCATTGCTTCCACATGAGATCTAAGCGTTGTAGTCCAATATTCAACTTTTGTAATATTTTCACGTAACATTTGTGTATGTGTCACTGTCTGTTTCTTCTTTGTCCACTGTTGCTCACTTTTCAACTTTTCGTTGTTATCCCAAAAGTCAACTTTATCTTCCATTTTCTGTATTGAATCTTTGGTGGTAGCTTCGAATGTAGACCAGAAACTATTGCGTGCAGCTTCTAGAGATTTCTGTGTTTTGGCATTAGTGTTCTCCGTTTTGCTTGCATCCTTAGCTTCTGTTTTGCTTGGCGTTGTCTCCACTTGTAATGCAGCTTCCTCTTTTTTCTCTGTCGTTTTGCCCCAATAGTTTTTGGATTGTTCCATCATCTTTTGTGCCTGTAACTTCGTAGCTCTTAGTGTAGCAAAGAAATCCAGCTCTTCAATGGGTGCAGCAACCACTTGCACTTGTTTGACTTTTTCCGCAACCATAACACTCGACTGCTTTGCAATATTATTGGTTAGATCATCTTTAATGGTTTCATCAAGAAATTTATTACGCATATTCAATGAGACTGAAACGGAGACATCTTCACTTTCAACTTCGTCTTCAGCATGCTGCAGTTCTTCTGGCACTGCCATTTCTTCTACAGGATAAGCTGTTGATGTTTTATAAGGTTGACATTTCTTTTCAACCGAATTCGAACGCGAAGAAGGTGTCAGACTGATGGTAACACTTACCTCACAGTCATCTGCATCGTCATCATTGTCCTCTTCATCACTCTCCACTTGTGCTATGCTGAAAGAGTTGCGTTTACTATCCAAAATCAGACTACTGCGTCGTTCTTCGATTTGTGAGTTACCCACTTCAACGGTGGCAATATTGTCATCACGACTGAAGGAGAATTTGAGCGGCAGACGCACTGTAACAGAATTCGAGCCCTCATCATCGTCATCATGATCATGTTCTTCAATTTGCTTTTCTAAATCTTCATCAATGTCAACATTTCTATCGCCAATGGTAGCATCACTGATACTGGAACCATCACGTTTGATGACCGTCTTCGCATAATCGCTACTACGCTCCATTTCGCTTTCTTCTTCATAGATGACGCTCAGATTGTCTTCAACCAAATAGTCATCATTATCGTGATCTTCTATGCATTCATCGAGTTCAAGTTCTTCAACTACTTCTTCTAACTCCTCCTCATCGTCGAATACATCACTTTCACCATCGGCAGTAGTGACATCTTCATCATCATCGCCATCATCCGAATCAGCCTGTTCTAGCAGCACCTGTCCCAGACCCTTGTAAACCTGTACATTGGTCACCGATTTGATGGCTTGTAGGGGCACATGTTTTGCACCATTTTTGGGTGTTGCATCCTCTTCTGTATCGCTGCTATCTGAATCGCTTTCATCTGCCTCGGATTCGGTCAGCACTGCAGTTATCTGTACTGGAGAGGCATTCTCACTGGGCGAACGTGCACCAAACTGCTTCGATTGCTCGCCCGGATATTGCTTCTTATGCTCTTGTGATAGATTGGCTTGTGTATTACCAGCACAAATCTTATTTATATTGGCCAAACGTTGACTGAGTATATCGATAACTTCACCATGTGCTTCATTTCGATTAAGCACTCTCGATTTGGAGGCAACCTCTTCGATTTCTACCGAATGTGCACGTTTGGGTGGTTCACGTTTCTCTAACTTAATGTGATGCTGCAGTATAACCTTCGACGGTACATCATCTGTACTGGGTGTTATTATAATATCAGGTAATACGCTACTAGCACGACTAGAATTTGAGCCCTGACTATAACTGGGTGCTACTGGATAGGGATAGGCATAGGGTGGTACAAAATTTGGATAACTAGTAGGTAATGTTGCTTCAACATTTGTGTTTGTTGCTGGTTGTGCGTAAGGCGGTGGTGGTGGTGGTGGTGGTGGATAATATGGATAATAGTACGGATAAGGAGTATAAGCTGTGCCATTTGTATCCGCGCTTTGCTCAACATTCGATGTTGGTGGTGGAGGCGGTGGATAAGCATACGGATAAGGCCAATTGAGCATATGTGGTGGCATTTGTGGTAGTTCATTGTTTTGTGCGCATGCAGCTGTATTTGGAGGTGGTGGTGGTGGTGGTGGTGGATACCACGGATATGGATATGCATAGGCATATGGATAATGTGGTGGTACAGATTGTGCACGTGGCACTGGCGCAAAACAACTATCCGAATTAAGTGATGAATTCGATGAATATGTATTAGATGATGATGTGGGCGGTGGTGTGGGTGTGGCTGATGCATGTGCTCTATGTTCGTTTCTATGTGTATGCTTGTGAATTTCGATTTTATGGTTAATATCTCTATTATTATAATTATTATTATTATTATTGTTATTATTATTATTATTGGTATTTTTGGTGTTATTATAATTTCTTTGGTTATTTATTTCGTTCAATTCAATATTTTCCAAATCCGAGTCCAGCTCGGCATTAATTTTATGTTCTGAAGTCATTGTCGATAGTAAATTTGATTGTTTGTTTGTTTGTTTTGTTTTTATGATTTTTTGATATACATAATAAGTACATAAAAAGAGAGAAAGTAGAAGAAAAAAGAACACCATGAGTTATATGTGTGCATATAAATAATTTTGTTTCTTGAGATGATAGTATGAACTTTTAGTTGTCAATAGTTGAAAAAAAAAATGTATATACATATCTATGAATTGTACAAAAAATCGTGTATGAAAACCAATACAGTAGAATGAATTGTTGGATGTTTGAGATGCAATAAAAGCAGCCATTCTCCAATATTTACAAGCCATATAAAAAAGCTGATCCATTTCGAAAGAGTTTGGTTTATTAAAACAAAATTTAAACTAACATGCATTTAAGTTTTCGAAATAAATAGTATTTATACTAAAATGGATTAGCTTTATTAATAATATCAAATACAATAATTGTTCAAAATAAAAAAAAAGATAATAAAAAAAAAAACGATAAATTATAATAAATAAAATCCAGAAAACTTTAAATGCAAAAACAAATTGCCTTCGAAATACTTAAAAAAAAAAAGATTCCAAAAAAAAGGTGAAATTTCTCTATAAACAAAAATTATAGAACAATTATAATACACTGAGCGAAAATATACTCAAACTTGTTTGTGCTCTTGTCCTATGTTTGCTGTTTGTATGTATGAATGAAGTGTTTGAAGTTAGTGATGTATGTAGGTATGTGTTTATTTGGTTTTAGTAGTATATTTACAATATATTTAATACTTTTTTGCTTTTGTTGTAACGAGTTCTGTTTGAAAATATTGCTTGTGTTGTAATAAAATAGTGGTGTGTACAAATAATAGTTTGACTTGTAAGTTATAAAATTAAAAAAAAAAAAAAAACAAAATTTTTTCAATGTATTGCGAACTTACCGGCATTTTCAGGTGTTGTCATTGCTTGTAGTATCTTAAATGATCGACTTGGTATAGCGCTACCGGTATATTTTTTCGGTTCGGGTACTTGTTGTTCACTTGGTGGCACATATTGTTGGGGCATGTCTGGAAATATGGCGAAAATTTTTGAATTTAAAAGTTATATTTACTTAAACTATCAATCAGATGTAAGTGAAACTGAATGGTTTGAAAATTTAATATATCATTTGTAAAGCTTATTCATATTAAAGCATATGTCGTCTTGAGTTTGCAGGAAAGGAAAATTCAGTGTTATAAGGTCTCCACGAACCGTCTCTCGAGAAGCATAAGTGCAAATGGAGAGCAAATAAAATAAAAATAGCTTCTCCAATAAGGTTTACCTCTTCTGGGCCAAGACAGTGCCCATATGGATACACACCTCATGCTAAAGAAAATTGTCAATGTTTTATACATTCGAAATAGCACTGTACATCTATAAAAACCAAACTATGCACACAGTTATGGAACATATCCATATGAAATTGGATAACAGTGAAACTTGACGCAATTGGCAAAGGATAGACTCCCTGAACTTATTGTCTAGAAAGTAAAACATCAAGGTAGGAGGTAATAAGATTAATTATTACTGTCGTTAGTTTATCTTGTAGCACAGCCACCTTTACTAATTAAAAATCTCAATAAAAATACAGAAGAGAGCTCTCATTTTTTTACCTCAAAATACGACTCATCAAAGTATGGCGTAGCTATGCATATAAACTAGTGTTCACCCTGTGATTGAAATTTATTGAGACAATACCTAACAGTTCAGTACAATTTGATAATGCTTAGAGCGTTAAGTATGACCAACATGTTGGGTTCAACATATGGTTGGCCCGTATAAGCACTTCGTCAACACGCTCAACAACAGGCTCGAAGAAACAATGATTCCTCTCACAAAATTTTACCAAGAACACCATGAAGCCGATGTTCGCCAACATGTTGGCAGGTCCGTCTGTTGCTTATTTCTACGGCGTCTTTTTTGTTTTAATTTTGAGTGAGCTGAGAGAGGGAGAGAGCTCAGGTCTTTGGTATTGGTTGACGCAGTTACCTGGTTTTTACATATCTTAGACGAAATACTTTAAGTAAAAAATTACTTTTGTGCCTACACCTCTTCACAAACTATCGAACAAAGAACAAGCGATTTTAAGCTGTTTAAAAAGGATGTGAACGTTTGTACATCGCTATTGTGGGCCAACTTTTATATAGGAGAATTTTTATACCGAAGCTATTTGTGGCTGGCTTAAGAAGTGAACGTCGAAATTCATTATCAAATCGTTAGATCAGCAAGAACATGTGTGAAGAGAGAAAAGGAAAGGAAAGTGAGTTAGTATCAGGCGAGCCAGTAAACAACAACAAATCCATTTTTGTTTTGTTTATTTGTCTCTCTCTCTATCTCTATCTCTCTCTTTTTCTCTTTCTCGTGTCTTTCATTTCATTTGTCTATACCAGTACCATCGATACATAGCACGCGTGAGCTCCAAGGTTCAGACATGAGCTGTCAAGCAGTAAAATGATAACAAAAACCTAAAGAGAGCGACGGAACATAGCGCAAAGATACAGCAAACCGAACCTGCTCTCTTTATGTTGCTCTCTTTATGAACGGCACTGGCATGTACAGTAGTGTGCATATAAAGGGAAAGAAGGGAGCAGTAGGTGACACTCTCTCTGTATTTTTCTTTTTTAAGTGGTATAGGTATATAAAATATAGAAATGAAAGTTGAAAATTTGTATTTGTCAGGAAAGTGTAGCAAAGACGAAGTTTTTTAATCCCAAAGTTGTTTGGTTGTTTTGATACACAACAAACTAAATACATATTTCATCATATTTTGATATGTTTTCTATATAAGTTGTTATACAAGATGAGCCAACTTAAAATGACCGATCAGACAAAATAACTGTGACATCTGTACTCAAATCAGCTTACAACAGCTTTTGTTTTTTTTTTTTTTTTCATTCATAGCACGAACGTGCTCCAAGTTCAACATGCAGACACACCGACACGAGCTGTGAAGCAATAAAATTACAACAAAAGTAAAGAGAGCGACATTACACAGTGCAAGGATACCGCAAACTGTACATAGTGACACAGCACACAGATACATGCTTACTTTATTTCGCTCTCTTACTGGGCGCCCTGCTTTGAAGCGATAGGAAATAAATGAATATAGAAAGAATTACTTGTAGAGCAAACCAAAAATAGAAATACTGAGAATTAGAGTGCGCTGAACGTTGTACTCGTAGTTGTATATGTATATGGCTAATCTTTAGTGATCGCTCAGCCTACCTACTCTGTGACTTCCACTTCGTTCATAAGTCGTTCTATTGGTATTGATGTTCGAATTCACTGTGCTGCGAGTATCTTATTCTGTTTGAGCTTTATATTCACTTCATTGCAACCACGAGTTGAAAGTACTTTTTTCTATTGGTAGATATTTGGCGCACATTTCATTGCTTTGTGTAAGCGTGTAATGGTAAAATTTCGACAAAATGGAGATAGTAGTACTAGTAAATGCAGTGTGAACTTTTATCCAGTGCATAGCTGGCTTCAACCTCTTCCTATACGTACATATGTACATATTAGATTACAAGATATTGCTTTAGGCTTAGTATGTTTTCATGTGCTTACCATATGCATTGCGTTGTGGAGCAAAGCGATTAGGCTGTGCAGCAGTATTACCTGTAAAGAAATTCAAATTTCAGTTGTTTCAAGGTTTACTAGTTTAAGTATATTCGATTAGTGCGTTTAGTTTGAAAGTGCTTAAGCTAAATTTTGATAGTTTGTAGTGCGCTGTTTTGTTTGATTATGTTGGACAATACACAGTAAGCATTTTAGTTTCAATATACCCAAAGATGAGCTGGCAATGCAAAATAATTAGTATCAATTAGAACTATAAATACTAAGAAGAAGAAGAAGAAAAAAATAAGAGAAAATGAAATACTATTGAAGTAGGTACTACAAGAAAAAGTTGGGTACGGAAATCGCGCGCTAAAGACAATTTCTTTTTTCTATTTTTTTTTTTTTGCACACTCTCCTGCAACTCGCATTGAAATATTTTTTGAATATGAAGTAAATTTTTTTGTTTTTTTGTTTTTTTGACAGCAATTCATTCAACAGTTCGATGATGATGCCACGTTTGTGCTATAACGCTCACCTTGCTGCCATGCGCCGAGCGGACTCTGTGGTACATCCTGTCCATTGGTGGTGGAGTTACTGTTGCCATTATTAAGTTGCATGCGACGCATTTGTTCCACGCCGGGACTATTTCGCGCCTGCTGTGCGCTCATCTGACGTGCATATTGTGGACGCTGCAGCTGCGGTTCCTGATTATCCGACATGGCTGGTGCGGAATTATACTCATGTTTGCTACTGCTGCCGCCATCGGAGCTGCCATCGTCAACGGTATCGGTTATTTTTTGTAAAATTCTAAATGATTTCGATTGTATGGGCGGTGAACGTGGATCACTGTAAATATTTTATTTGTAAATAATGAAGTTAGTAAGTATGTTGCGTTAAGTTAAGAATGAGCTGAAGTAACTGAAACCAAATTATTTGATTCATTTAGCTTGCATTTTGATTTTCGTTTGAGTCATTATGGTGTCGAAATTTGTTTGTTGAACAGATTAATTACACAATTATGAAAGAGTTCGCTTGTTGTGCTTGAAACTTTTGAATTATGACGAAACTGTACTTAAATTTTTAAATTTTTGTTTTGTTTTTGGTGCGTTTATGAATTTGAGAGCTTTAAGGCTTAAAGTCTGTAAAGCTTTGATGATGGGTCACAGTGGCGTAGCAAGAATGGGAATAATTGGGCGTTCAGCGCTTGGATCGGACAAATGAAAAGTAAATAAGGTATCAGTTTTTATAATAAACAGAAAGAAATTTATAGAGCCACAATTTTTGGGAAAACTAATGAAGCTCTGATTACGTAAAACTTGTGGATGAATTCTTCAAAGGCTATGGCCAAGTGGATAGCGAAATATGTCTCAAAATTAACGTCCATTTTTCTGAACATTCCATTCCGAACAAGCTTTATCAGTTCATTAATAAAACTGGTGAATGATTTCCAAGGAATATTGCAAAAAAAAAAAACAAATATCATTTTTATGGGTCACTTAAGAGCGACACGCACGACGCGGTCTATAATCGTAAGCGATCAAAAAAGTGTTTTATCCGTTATGAAAAAGTTATAGTTAAACCGATCACTGTTTTCATTTGTTAAGTATGCCAGAACGAAAACAAAAAAGCCAAATGAGAGTTTTATTTTGGAATATCTTAAAGACTTCGTAATTTCTTTCTTTGTGAATTTTGATGACTTAAAGCCCATTTAGCAAAAATTTGCAATGAATGCAGTTCAAAGTCTAAAAAACATAAATTAAAAGTAATAATTGCAGACTTAAAAACAACAATCGGTTGTAAATTTTGTGAGTTTTTTGATGCCAATTGGCTTGGAAATGTTTCGGATGTTGCAGACTTACAATCTACACTGTATCACTTTAAAAGTTCATATTTTTTAGCATCGCGGAATTATCAAATGTTTGTGAACCATATTGTTAGGCTGGAAGGCCCCGTGGCAAAAATCCACCCGGCCCCAAAAGCTGTTGCTACGCCACTGATGCGAAAATCTTTTGATATTTTATGATGTTTGCAATATAAGTAAACAAATTACACACTTTTTGTTTTGTAAGGTATTTAAACAACACTACCAATGACCAAAATTTTAACTAGCTGTACAGTTCACACAAAACTTGCATGAAAATTTGTCTACCTGAGTCGACTTTTTCTGTAGCGTATCTCAGCCTCTAGAGGACATTCGTGCACATACAATTTGTATTGTCCACGTCCACTAAGAAAATCGTATTTGTAGGCCAACAACAAAACCAAAAACCAATATTATTTTTTTATACCATAAAAAAAAAAAAAAAAAAATAAATAAATAAATAAAAAATTAAATAAAAAAGCACAAAAATTAATTAATTAAATAAAGCGTTGCTAAACAAAGCTCTAGAAGCTTTTTTGTTTGTTTTTAAATTAAAGATTTCAAATCAAAACCTGCAACTGTGGTGCATAGTTTGTGATGCAAAGTTTTTACTTACTTTTGCAGCACTACGGGTGATGCGGAGATGGGTCCACGTCCACTTTCAATGGATATGGGTATAATGCGTGTACCTGGAGCAGCACTCGGAGTGGGTGAAATTATACGCTGTGCACTGGGTTCACGCCATTGTTGTGCTGTTGGAGCAGAACGCTGCTGCTGTGCTGGATAATTGTTGTAACCTTGATCGACAAATTGATTAGCTGAACGTATTATGTGACCAGCAGGTGCTTTATTGTATATTTATAGATAGTTGGCACACATGTACACACACACACATACACACAGAGAGAAAAAGAAAGAAGTTTACATTTGTATTGGCGAGAGTGTAGGAGAGTTTGGTGGGTATTTGGGTAAGCTAAATTGGATTTAGATGGGGAGGAATTTAGCAATAGAGATTATAAGAAAACTTGTGCTGGGGAATATTATACAGGACCACTACCAAAATAATATGCTGCTAGGATAATTCTAAAGGAATACTGGTTCATGGATTTTAACGAGTTAGTGAGAATAAAAAAAAAAAACTAACACAAACAGCTGTTTTAGTAAAGCTTTTTGGGGAAAGCTAGAAAGCTTTTTATAGCTCGAAAGGTTACTTTTTAGGTTAAATAATATTTTTTCTTTTTTTTGTTAAATTTTGCATTGCATATAGTACATAGAAAAAAGCTTATAACATTTCTTTGGCTACTTACCACCAAAATTCGGTTGCGCTGCAGCATAAGTAGGCGTCTGTTCCAGTGTTATGGGTATAATGCGTTCCTGTAAATTGAAGAAATATTTATTAGAACTACGAGTAGCAGTATGTATGGCCAGCGGTCGACTCAATCGACCGCAATCAAGGAATAATTTTGTATAGTATTGTTGTCGCACAGTGGTTCGGAACCCGAAAAAGCTGACTAACTATATAAACAGACATGGGTTATATGTACATATGTGTTAGAGGTCGCAATGACGAACGTGAAATTTAATCCAAAGTCGTTAAATCTGAATGCATTCTCGTAATCAGCGATCTTAAAACTTCTACTGATTTTCAAACAGTTTGAATGAGTTCTTTCAAAATTTGTACACTAGTTTGTGTCCAAAATATTGTTTTCGAAAATATTAATCTCAGATGCGAAATCAACGAGCTCAAAAATACCTCAATACTAAATTTCGTATCGATTGAATATTTAAAAAGAAATTAAGTCAGTAATTTTGGATCCGTCATTTTGTTCTCGGAAGTTTTGACATCATATTCGTAAATAGCAATCTCGAAAATGGTCCATGGCTCCCATTATTATTAGTATAATTAGTAGCCAATTTTTGCATATTTGCAGAACATTTTTTAAAAAAATCTATAATTCAAAATATTCAATCCAATGGCCAATTTCTATTTTTCGAATTTTTGGATTTTTGACCACTGTGCGTTCGTCAATCACAACAACTACAAACAGAGCGACAATCAGCAAAATAATAGCGAAACGCATACAAAGTAAAACTTGCACTCTACTATCTCTTTCGCACTCACTGTGTCTTATCAACTTGTAACCAGTTGCTCGCATGCTATTCTTTATGTGCATTTGTATTTCATGTAAAGCCTATGTGTGTTTAATTCATTGTGCGAGCTCCATAAATAGCACTTACCCTCGGACCACTTTGATTGGTTGTAGTCGTAGCCGCTGTGGCATTATTAGTATTGATCTGCAAACGTAAACCGCTTGTGGCATTATTTGTGCCGCTTGTGCCAAAGTTTTGCGGCTGTGTTGCAAATCCATTGCTGCCCTGTGTCAACTGGGACTGCGGCGGCGCTTGATAGTAAGTTTGTGGAGCAACTGTTGGTGGTGGTGTTGCTGCTGCTGGTTGATAGTGTTGCTGTTGCTGCTGCTGCTGTGGTGCTGTTGCATTGCGCAATTGTGAGGGCAAGACATTGCTATTCTCTTCAGCACGAGCCCATGGTGCTTGCTCCTTAGATGCAGGCTGTGAGCTGAGCCAACGCAATTGTTGCTGTTGCTGTTGTTGCTGCTGTTGTGGCAATTGACGCATTGGTGAGTCGCGTGCTTGCTGCTGCTGCTGCTGCAATTGCTGACGCACAATATGCTGTGCCTGTGGCTCAGTGGGTGCCGAGAGTGGTGCAATGTAGAGGGAGCCGACATTGGTCTGTAAAGTAAATTTTAATTAGTTTGCAATTTTTTTTAATAAATAAACAGGATTAAATTAAAAAGGATTTTTGTTTGGTGGCCAAGTTGACCGCGTGTGTCTCGCAAAAGATTTATATTCTAAGATCGGACGAACCAGTGATATATACTGAAGTTTGGTAGTATCAGAGTCATTATATTATTGGGACTACGCTTTATAAAACCAAGAACACCTTCAGCTTCATAGAATCAATATGGTTGATATAGCTCAATTTAGGTTCCCTAAGAAGCTCTAAATCATTGATGCAAATTTCACCACTAAGGCTATGAACTCAACTCAATAAATTTTCTATCGATTTTAGACCGTTCTTCTGTTTTGGAAAGAAGTTGTATGTATAGAAATACTGATACGAATTTGACGTTGGAATAGAAATATAGAGGGTTTTGAAGTGAAGGTAGAACATATTTGTTTATAATTAGCCTATTAATAAAGTCGTGAATAATCGTGGAGACTGAAACATCGCTTTAAAACCGATTTATATACGTTCTAAATGGAAACACGTGTACCACAAACAACTTGACTCATGTTTAAAATATACTTCTCGAGCTAACATGCTATGAATTCCATGAAGATTCTATGCTCTCCTAATTTCATGGCAAAAGGGTTCGCAAATTTCATTAAAATTTCATGTTTAGAATATATTTCCCGAGCTTATATGGTTCGAATTCCATGCAGTTTCGACACTCCTTCAAATTCCTAGCAAGAAAAAAAGTTCAAAATTACTTTATGCGGGTGTAACAAACAAATTTCAAGATATTATTTAGCTGCAACGAAGAGCAGTATTCATTATTATATCTCAAATAGTAAACAGATATGTTAGACCACGTAGAAGTGAAAATATAGAGGCAGTTTAGATTCGGATTGGATATAATGGGCATGTACAAGACCCACACGATCAAGCTCCTGCTCCACATAGATTTTTCTATGGTCCTTCGAGCCGGATACTCAATTTGATACTATTGCAACAGTTGGCAACAATTCGTTTTTAACCAGCGTTCGTAAGTCTTTAAGAAAAAGTTTAGAATGGTATCTTAAATGGCGGTTTTGCTCATTCTGAGCAGAAATCCATGGTAAAGAAACTTGGCCTTGTTCAGCTAGAATTAAGCACAGCTTGTACGATATGGTACATTGGTTTTTAGGACATAAGTTCAGAACCTTTGTGATACTACGATACTGAAGTATATTTTAATATAGCGCCATAGTTGATTATTCTAGGACCACTTTGAAGTTTTGATAGATACACAAAACGTACATCTTAAAAAAAAGGCTTCTAGAAAGTACTCTACCAATTGAACGCTATCTATTTCTTCGCTGTTATGTGAATTTCTACAGAAGTTTTTAGAGTTGGCAACGAATATACTATCCTCTATGCCGTAATCCATGGTGATTCCAATTAGAATCGGTTCATTTGTTTCATTTATCTTAAATTGATATTTAGATGCTGAATTTTAGAATTATAATTTAGAAGGGAACTTTTCGGAAACTGCTTTAAACTAGTAGAATAAATATTTTTAATTATAAAAATCAGCAAATTTTCAAACTGTCAATTAAAACTAAATTCAAAAATATGCAACTACAAATATCTAAGATATTCAACTGTCAACAGCTCAAGTTCAAAAATCGTGTAAAGACATTTAAAGGCTACATTTCAACAGATTCATTGAATACGAGTGCATAAAATAAAATTTCTAATTAAATTTTGTAGACTAGCGGCAGCTAAATCAGCGAATAATGCGTTCGCTTCTAAAATTCTAGAGTGCCAAAAATAAATGCAAAGATGCAGATGCACTTCCGCATAGCGTGAAAAGTCGCAAAAGTATCTACGAGAAACAATTTCAAATAGTGTGCGGCAATTTTCGCCCTCGAATTTTGTTTTTTCGTTCTGCGCGATTCGGCTCGATTCGAGACAAAAGAAGAAGAAGAAGAAGCAAAACTTCACCTACCGGTTTTGGACCCTGATATTGTGGCTGAGTGCTATAATTTTGTGCTGCTGTTGATTCTGCTGTTGGTCCTGGGCTAAATACATCTCGAGATCGTTGCTGTGGTTGTTGTTGCTGTTGTTGCACATTGTTGTAGATGGGCTGTGGATGCGATTGTTGTTGTTGTTGTGAAGGCTGTGGTGTAGCCGGATTGCGTTGCGTGCGCCAAGGCACAGTTTGTGCTGCCGGCGTATTGGCCGGAGCAGCAGTTGGCGATGGTGTTGCTCTCTGTTGTTGTTGTTGTTGTTGTTGCTGTGCCAATGGTGAAATTGCTGCCGGTGTACGTGGTTGTTGTTGCTGTTGCTGTTGCTCCTGTTGTGCATAACGGAAAGGACTCTCAGTTGCACGCGCTTGTGGACTATCCGTTTGACGCGTATAAATATTTATAGCCGGTGATTGTGGCACTGGTACGCTACGGAATTCTGAACGTGGCGTCTGCGGCTGCTGCTGCTGCTGTGTTGGTATTGGTGGCGGCGGTGGTGCAGCATAGTGTTGTTGTTGTTGCTGTTGTTGCATAGGTGGCGTCTTGGGCTGCTGTACCGGTGCGGCTGTTGGTGTATAGGGTGTATAGCTGTTGTTGTTGTTGTTGTTGTTGCTATTCAATTCCGGCAAGTGTTGTTGCAATGGTGTCGTTGCTGGTGCTGGTCTACGCGCAGCTATTGTTAGAGAGAATTAATTTATTAAAAAATATTATTCAACATTAAACAAATCCAAAGTGTTTATAATTTGCAGTTGTTAGTAGGATTCGTTGGTTTTCGATGTCTTTATTAGTTCTTAAATATGTATGTATGTATGTTTATAGCACCAATACCATTTAGTAAAAAGCTCGGCATGAGTGTGATGTAGCCAAAAGAAAAACCCTTTAACTTAAAAATAAAACCAAAAGTTTTTTAGACTATTCTGTAAGTTTTTGACGATTTGTGCGGTGCATTTCCAAACTTTATATTAAAAAAACTGTTGTAGTTTCAGTACATTGTTAAAAGTGTACTTATATTGCTATGGATTCTATGAAACTTAATGTCTATTTCAGCGTTCCCTAGTAGGAATGATGTGACATGCTTAGTTCCTGAGATATTAGAGGTTTTCTAAGTGTATTTTATGAACTAAATAAACAAATTTACTAAATCAAATTAGTTTAGCTAACAAGTTAAATATAATAATCTATAGTTACATTATAAGGGTATTTATGCCTTTAATTTTCAGATAGATTCGGAATTAAACAGCTGTTGCAAAAACTAATACTAAAACATACATAACATATTACACAACTGTGTAATTTTTAACACAATCTGTCTGAAAATTGCATTGAAGTACCCTTACTATTTCGATGAACTATTGACTTTGAAAGTTTAAAATATGAAATTTCTACTCTTACACCATTAAAACTTATCCAAAATGTTGTATAAGGTAAATATATTCTTAAATGGTTAATTTTCTACTATACAGTTACGTGCTAAATATTAAAAAAATTGTCATCCTGAAACAGCTATTTATTTATTTCTTTATCTCTCTCGCAAGTCTAGTTTACGTCAAATCTTGAGCTCATCTAGAAGCTGTGAGTGCGAGCACGACACTAAAGTGCTAGATGGTAACCATGATCCTGAGCTAACACTATTTATATCCTGTATCCAAAGAAATAAAGATATATGTAATATGTTTCATTTCTTTATTTTCTGATTTTGGTTAGGATCTGATAACACTATGGAACACCATTTTTTGTGTTCGATACAATTTTTCTTATAGTTTTTGAACTGCTGTACACGAAAATTGTAATAAATTACTTTTCTATAAACCGAATTTTGAGATATGAATTTTAGGTTATTTTTCCGGTGTTTTTTTATGCTCGTATATTTCGCATATTTAGCATATTTAACTTTAGGGTTCTTTAATTTTGTTGGTTTCATAGAACAAGATTTAATTTGGATTACTGAGATTTATTTCTAAAGGTGACCTCATGTATTTCAGTATATCTTCATGCACTATGAACCAATAGGGTTCATTAAGGTATCGAATAAAAGCTAATTGAATTAATCTATAATTCGTGTATGCAAACTTTGCTAATTAGTTTCGCACTTTAGCAGCTTTTCATACGTTAAAGTTAATAAAATTTGTTTTTCGTAGACAAATTTTTATAAAAATGTTACAAAAATAATATCGTATAAAACTGGAAAACGTAACGAACCACTACTTTTTGTAATCTAAATGTATAAACGAAAGTTTTTCACAGAAAACAAGCTTTAGATCATAAAAATCCATGGAAAAATAACCAAGTTATAATGCATTAGGTGAAAATATTTCCGCATTTAGAGAAACCAACTTAAACAGAATAGAAATAAATAGTAACAGCTCGGGATAATGTTTGCTGTTGTCTAGTATAACAAATAAAACTCTTTATCTAGTATTTAATATACTTAATTGTCACACATTCCTCCAGCTTATATTATTAGTATTGGTGAAGTAAATTGAACTTCATGCTACCCGCAACCATATTTAGATATGCCAAAAATCGAGAGGTAGAAATATATTTTTGATTTTTTATTTTGATTAGCAACTAAGCGTCGACAACAACAACAATAACCAGCATGATCCAATATTCAACCAAAAAGAGCTTCGCTCACCATCGACTACATCATTGGCTCCATTATATTGTTGAGTGTGATATGCATCAACTGCGCCGCCATACCCATTGTTACCATTAACAGCACTGACTGCGGGTGAGCTGCTACGTGGGCCATCATTATCGGGCATAGGGCTCTTCGAACGTTCCTTGACATACTCATCCTTCCAGAATGTATTCTTCTCCACAGGTGGTGGCACTTTACGCAAAGCGGCCATTGGATTTGTTGGTATTTTAATTTCCGGTCTAAAACCCAACGGTGGCGGTTCGAAGCGCTGTGGTGTTGGCGATTTGCGTGGCATGCTCGGTGAACCGGGTGCGCTGCCTAAACCGCCGCCATTATTGGGCGGTGCTAGTGTGGATAGTGGGGGAGGCGGAGGGGGTGCAGCTGTGCCATTAAAAGGTTTCTTACCCGCTGCTGCTGCTGCTGCTGCTGCTGCTGCGCCTGGTTGTGGTGGCGGTGGTGGTGGTGGCAACACCTGAAATGGCATGCCCATTGCTGCTGCACCCATAGAGGGTGTACATCCTGCACCACCACCACCGGGTGATAGTGGCTGCTGTGGTCTGTTGTGTTGTGAAGCGCCGGTGGCACCTTCGGCCTGTGCATTGCGTGCCAAACGTTTTGCCATGCGTTCCGATTTGATTTGTGAGAGATCAATGCCGCCGGGTGTATACGTAAAGGGTTTCTTGTCCTTGGTCATCATGGCATTCTGTACGCAGGCGGGCGCCTCGTAACCTCCGCCGCCGCCGCCAGCGCCAGCGCCACCGCGTTGACCATACCTGCAAAATGAAACAAACAAAAAAAAAATAATAATAGAAACAAATTTTTTTTTTAATATTTCTGCAAACATTTTCTAATTGGTTTCAATTTCACTTCAAAAGAGAGAAGATCTTTTTTAGCAGCCTGGGGCTTCTACTTCTTCTTTCTTTTTTTTTTTTTTTGCTTAGTTGTTTTCATATGCAAATTTTTATGTTTTCTTTTGTCAACGGTTGCTGTTTATTATTTTATACCTACTTTTATATTTGTTTAGCAATTAATAACATACTTTTTTTATTCACTAATTGATTGTTTAAATTTAAAGCTTCGCGAAAGCCCTCATTATAAAGTATTTCGCGCTTTCGAGTTTCAAAAGTTTTAACTAATGATTTTTTGCTCGTTTGCTAAATTTGCAAATTTTATTTTTAAACTCTAATCTTTTTGAATGTTTAACTGTAAAATGAAGTTGAAAGTGTTTGAAGAGAAGTTGAAGAAGTTTGGAGAGAGTGTCATCAAATGGTCTACATATACCATATACTGAACTAGGCTGTTGTCGATTATGAAAGCTGATATATAGCTTAATCGACTAATACTCGTAGTAAAAAATAGTTTTTAGAGTTAAAGCAAAAATTGTAAAGATGCTTTTTCTTGCAATCTGCAAGTTTCATTTTAAGCAATTTTTCAATATATTCCTAAAGAAACTGAAACTGTAACCAGTAAGAAAATACAGTAATCTACTTGGAAACACTCTGCCACCTTTCTCATGCAGACTCTGTATCTTTTTCAGACTTTATAATTTTATAAAACAAACAACCTGAATAGAGCTAATAGATGTCAGATGACGTTCATGACCAATGATGACCAATGTAAACGTATTAGTTCTACGATACGCCAACTAGATGGCGCCATTACTGAAAAGTATGCAAGTAGAAAACAAATAGATAGCTCTATTGTGAGCGTGTTAGGCCTGGTAATATTAAACTGCACATCGAAAAATTCAAGTTTGAAGGTTCATTTGATGCTTTGACAGACAGACAGACAGACAGACAGCCAGACGGACACAACGGATCCACAACTTACTTACTGTTGCGGTTTAAGAATAATATTCGAATTAAGATCAGCTGATTAGACAACGCTACAGATGATAACAACATTTTCTTAAATATTCAAATACTAAGCCGAGATATATAGTACTGTATACAAACCACAGTATAGTTAAAATTTTGTGCTGCAACTAAAAAAATCGTCTGTAAAATAACTCAATAGAAAAATTTCTAAAGTACGCAGTATGCTAAGTTTGGTAAAAATGTGGCATTAAAAATGCAATAAGATATTACGCCATTTAATCAGATCAAATGATACAGAACGGTTTTTAATTGTCGCTATAATGGTTGAATTGAAACCACATGGCGATCACTAGTCTATAGAATGACACAATATGGTAATATACAAACACAAGTATGTGTATAGTAATCACGTGATCACTTGTCACACTTCTTCCTCTCACCTAATTTTTTTTATTGATGTACATCGTATTCACGTGCTCACTTGTCACACTTCTTCCTCTCCCCTATTTGACTTGGTGAATAGAAGTTTCTTCCTGCTGTTCTTTCTTTGTGGTTTAAGCTGAAGTCAGACAAGCATCACTTAGTTAATAACGAGACGCCCTATTGACTATTTTTACATATTTAGGTATACTGGTACTCAGTGCAATCAGACACAAGTAGCGATTGCAAAAATTAGCAAAGGCTAATTAACTATAGGGCAAGCTCGACTTGAGCGATTTCACTTATTTTTGTAGAAATTTTTTATATATCTGTCCGAAATCCGGTAGACTTATTTATGTTCTAAGCGCATAGAATATTTTTACCAATCAGCCACCACCAGCCACTTTAATTGTATGAAAAACGTTCTCATTGAAGATAATATCCATTTTAAATTGAATATATAAGATATTCCACAACTAGTCGATTAAAGATCAAAAATTAAAAGTAATAAAAGAAAGCCCTGTGAACGCCCGTTCATGACAGCTTAGTGCTTAGCAAATTACTTTCTCTCATAAGTTTCAATATCTGAATCCACGCGCGTTGAGTCGCCACTCACTTTCAGTAGAATTCTTTTTTGATTCTACAGTCAGTTTCAAAAGTAATTTGTTAATTTTTGAGCGTCTGGCCTTGGCTTTAGTTTCGATTCCATTGTTCCGTCCTAATAAATACCAAACTCAAAGTGTGAATACCCGCACAGTGACACTAAAGTGAGAGTCGACTCCAGTTCAAATTAGTAAAGCTAAACATGAACTATAATCGATCAAAAAACTAATTGTTCAATCTTATTTCTGAGAAAATCTTGACAATTTCTGGAAATTCTAAAGTATGTACGAAACTTAAGATATGTCTATAATACAATATAATATTAAATCTCGTGCTTTGAGTTGACAAAATCTTAATTACTGAAAAATCTGTAGAATTTTTTACCACATTAAACTCATTGACAGCATTAATGCTCTATTAAATTTTTCTTATAAATGTCATACACGTTACCTCAATGGAAAGGCCATTTATAAAAGCGTCCCACAATTTCAAGCAAACCGTCTGTTGGCTCTTTTAATTTAGCAGAAAATTCCACAAAAACAAGCACAAACAATTTGCTTAATTCAACTGCATTTAATGCTGTCAGTTTAGCTAATCAAAGTTGAGTACTTAATACCGCTGCAACGATGAAAGGCATTAAGATCTGCAGCAGATACAGACTGAAGGACAGACTTTGGTTTGGCTGTACAAACGAATCAAGTACATACACAGCCAATAACTAGAAAGTGATGTTGACAGGTTCTGCCGGTCTGTCTCCAACTTGATTGCAGTTGTCGTCTTCATTAGTTTTCATACAAATCATTTCTTTTACGCATCATTTTACAATTTAACACGCGTCCGCAACTCACATGAGCTGAGATGAGATGAGCTGAAATGAGAGAAGTCTCTGAAGACCAAAGAAAACAAGAAGCTGCAATATGTACTTGACTGATTGGCCAAACTGGGTCAAGCGAACAGGAACAGGAACAGGAACAGGTGCGAGTGCGAGTGCGAGTGCGACTGCGTGAAAAACGCAAAATTGATGTTCAAAACAAAATTTTCCACGAAATAAAAAGTATTAAACATTTTGTTTTGAATTGAAAATCTCATTTGAACGCAAAAACACAGTTTTATGGCCAGAACAGGTCTCACAAACATGGCTAAAAACCACCAAACCGCATACAATTTGAAATGCGAAGGTAATGTGTCGACTTTTAATTCAGTTTTGTTAGTGTTGTTGTTGTTGTTATAAATACATTTAAGTGGTTAAATTTGTTATGCACCCACAAACTGCTTTACATACAAATTAGAGCGCGTCTAAGTCGGCTCAAGATGATGATGTGACAGTGTCACAAAATGGCAAGTGACGCAATAGACACCTTTGCGGTTAGTTTGTGTGAAATATAACAAGAAATCTATTAATTGTAACACTTAAACGTGCTATTTATAATAATATTATCGAAGAAAGTAAATGCCTAACTTGCAGCATAAGCGTTACTATAAAAAAATTATAGCAAGTTAATGCGTGTATAAATTTCGTTATAGGAAATCAACTGTGCACTGCTAACTGTGTTTGCAATTATAAACTGTACTCTAATGCAGAGCATTACAAATGTTTACTATTGTTTTTTACACAATTTCACTATGCAATTATAATAGGTTTTATGGCAAGATGCAATGTAAAATGCTGCCATAATTGTCAATTTTGTTTGTTGTCTCAGTTTGTTATTGCAGTTTGCAAAATAAGGCGTGACTTGTCAGTTATATCTCCGCATAATGCATTGACTTATGCGATTTATGGCAAGTGCAAGTTGCAACTATTTATAATTTTACTTTTTTATAGGAAATCGTGTACTAGTTGCCGTTTAATTTTGATTAATAGTTTGGCGCCATATTTGGCTGGAGTTATAATAAAATACATAGTATAGAAAATATATCATACAACTACTATGAACGTTTGTGTTAATGAACTTTACAGTTGAGTAGAGTTAGTTTAGTTCATAACAACGATCGCCTGTGCCGAATTGCGCAATGTATATAAGTAATACGTATTTGAGAAGATTGATTTTATGAAATTGGTCAAACTCTAAAAACATAAAAAATTGCATTCAGAACAGTTTTATGCTGTAGATTAGTGTCCAGACGGTTTAAATGGCGAACGAAACCAGACCATAACTATCTAAGTGGTAGCAAGCCAACAACAATTGAACAACTTGAGAAGAACATCATTCAAACCATTGGTGAGATCCAGCGCCTTAGAGTCATACAAAATTGGACCGTTCGGATCGAGTCCAGTAAACGAAGACATATCATTTTCAAAACATAATGATATGAAATGCACTTTAAAACGCACAATAAAGGTTCTCATCATATCTCACACACAACTACGTTTAATGGAAAACCTGTTGTCTACTTTTTTCGTTTGTCTAATTATTTTGTATGCATACTTCTTAGATTGTATGATAAGTATTGATGTTTTTATCTATCTAAACTGACTTGCTATAATTTTTTTAAAGCAAGTATCTGTGTAGCCTTTTTTAGTATACGAGTATATGTGCTTACAATATATAACTTTTAGATTGATCAAATGTATATTATATAGTGTGCTGTCGAAATTTAAGTAAGTTGCTATAATTTTTTATAGTACATATCTAAATTCAAATCCGTTGTTAAATATAATATAGTATATAATATTTAGATATCCGAAATTTGTACAGTATATACTACAGTATGCAATTGAAGCTTTGTAGCTGAGTTGCTATAATTTTTATAGCAAGTGTTCTTTTGGCTTTTATCGTTCATTTATTTATTTTGTAGATAGTTTATAAAAATTGTTAGACAAAAATTGATTTTCTTTTTCAATCTCTATAACTCAATTGAGCTGCTATAATTGTATTATAGCAAGCAGCTGTATGCATTATTATAAGCTGAAATGAAATTTATAATAAAAACTCTCGTTCGTGATATTTTTTCTATAATTTCTAATAGCTTCGTCAATCTCCAATTACTCTGGTATTATATTTTAAATGCATAATGTAACTACAGTTGCGTTAAGTTGCTATAATTTTTTATAGCACATTAGTACAAATATTTTTAAATGCATTAAAATGCTTTATTTTTATACAATTGATTCTACATTAAGATACAAGCACCAAAGAGCACATTGCATAATTTTCATATTTCAATTAAGTTGCCATAATTTTTTATAGCACATTTATATATACATAATGTTATTTGACTTTACAAGTTTGTTATCAGTTTTTTTGAATGTAAGACAATTTCTAATATGTTCCATAGTTCATTTAAGTTGCCATAATTTTTTATAGCACGTGTTTTAGTGCAGATTTTGTACGCAGATATGCTATAATTTCGCTTCAGTGTTTCACTGACGCCAATTCAAAGCAAATCTGGTGCCAATGTTGCTGTCAAATATGTTTTTCCTCAACTCAACTCAAAAACAAAAAAACAAAAGAAAATTCATTCGACAGTCTGGCGCAAACACGCGTCTAACCTGAATAGTGTATGCGTCTAACATGACGTCAAACTGGCGTCTTCGATTTAGCATGCAAACGGATTAAGTAGCACTATTTTTGCGCCAGTAGCTTCCTACGCAGACAATAAGATACATAGTCAGTCAGTTCGTCGCTCTAATGATGCTCAACAGCTGTTATTGTGAACTTAAGTACTCAATTTTCACTTGTAACATGCATTAGCAACTGTCAGTTATAATTAGTGAAAGAATTGCAGCATGGATTTCTTTGACAATTGCAAAAGAATAAGTTGCTATAATTTTTTATAGCACATATCGCTAAGTACATGCATGAGTCAAATCTACAGCTGGAAATACCTACAAGACAGCGATGTCTCATCTTTGCAATGCCAAATCAATTTCCACATGCATTTTTAGCTACATTTTATTATTATTATTATTATCAGTGACTAATGAATGTACATATAGGCATCAGGTTTAAATTTTTCTATGATTCATTTTTGCACAGCAGTTGACATTTGTCTTTTCACAGCCATCAAATATAAATAAAAAATTTAATGCCTAATATACAATGTCAAAAATTGCACATTTTGTGCTATAATTATGAACAGAGTATGTACTACATTCAACAAAATGCTGAGTAATATTTTGAATGTATATAATTTACATATATATATATATATAGAAAATTGTGTTATATATATATTTCACATTTTCCTTTAAAGCAACATTTAAATTGGCTTATTTTTGGACATACACATTTATCTTGCAATGTTTCATAAAATGTGTTGCGCTTCAAATATTTGCCATGAGAAATCATTTATATTTAACCATTTTATGCACAAATTGCGCATTATATTAAATTTAAACTTACTGCGAATTATATGTCATGATTTAAACGTGTAGTGCTAGTAATTCGCAAACAGTTCTAATTGGTTTTACATTAACTAAGCGGCACATTATGACCGGGGCTGACAATCTTTTCAACTTTGGTTTTATTTAATTTTTTTCTTTTAATTTGATTTTTTTTTTTACAAATCCTATACTTTGACAACGTATTTTTCGCCCTCATCTTGGCCCGCATCATTTCTCTCTCACCGTTTTTCATCTTGTAAATTTAATTCATAATGTAACGACAATAGGCGGATTATATACACTTAATCAGAGCTGCAAAAGAGTGTTTTAATTATTTTTGCTAAATGCATTATACTGTTTTGCATTCATTCATTTAGCAAATAATTTGAATTACGTTTTCTTTTGAATGATGCGTTCATTTGAAATAAATAAAAATGATTTAAAATAATTAGTTCGATAGGAATGAATTGTATTAATTCATTTTAAATGTAACATTTTTAAATTCACTTTTTTCTTTAGAAAAAGAGTTAATTAAAGCTTAGTTTACTTCATTTTGAATTAGACCAAAAACGAATCGATTGTTTCTGAATCATCTTTTTAATTCATTTATAATTCATTTTCTTTTATACAGTTATAATTAAATTGATGCAGGATATTATAAAATGCATAGTTTACTTTTAACAAAAGTAGCGCTTCGCAAAGTTCTCATCAAACAAAGTCCCATGTTTGAAAATATTTATAAGTGAGTCGTAAGAGAACATCCTTTATTATTCAATTCACATCACTTTTTTGTATTAAGAAAATTCTAATTCAGCACGAATTAATTTAAATTTTAATTGAATTGTTTAGGCTAAATGAATGAATTCAAACATTTTCAATTCATCAAGAAATCAGTCAGTAATTCATTCAGTCAAATTTTAATTCAATTCAATTTATTGATCAAATGAATTATTTCAAATGTCATTGTGAATTAAAAAGCGAATAACTACTTTTTCTTACAGTTCTAATTTTAAATGCATTTATTCATTTTTCAATGAATGATTTCAAAATTTGTTAATGTGAATTGTGGATGATCGACAGATTCATTAAAAAATTAATCATTCACTTTTACAGTGCTGATCTCAACTACAAACACGAAGAATCTCAGTAAACAAAATTAAATTGCTGAAAAACTACAACCACTTAAAATAATGAAACTTTTTCTTACAGTTCTGATTTTGAATACATTCAAATTTGAATGCAGTTCACTTTTTCTTGTTCAAATGAATGTATGCAAAATTTGTCAAATGAATGCCTGAATGCTACACATATTCATTTAAAAATGAATCATTCATTCACTACAGGCAAGAAGTACCTCAGAAAACAAAATTAAATTGCTCAAAAACTACAACCACTTAAACGAACGAAACTTTTTTCTTACTGATCTGATGAATGCATTCAACTTTTAATTCAATTCGATTATCTTTTGTTCAAATGAATGTATGCAAAATTTGTTAATTGAATGCATGTACCGATTCATTAAAAATGAATCATTCATTTACAGCGCTTATCTCAATTACAGCCAAGATGTATCTCAGAAAGCAAAATGAAATTGCTGAACAACTACAGCCATTTAAAATAGTGTCTAACAAATTCTAAACAATTATCTACCCACAAATCTCAAAGCAGCACCCCACCACAACATCATCATTTGCTGTATTTAGTATGTAATTAATATGTAAAATATTTATCAAATGTGCGCGTTAACATTTTACTTTGTGAATTTTCACTTTTGCAGCCAAACGAGCGTGTGCAGGCGAAAATATCTTTCACTTAGTCTTCAAGCCAGCATGCAACAAGTCTCCAGCAAAAAACGAGAAAGATCTTGACGAGTACACCAACAAGTGGAGAAAAAACCAAATAAAATAAACTTAATAATCTGCAAAAACTCGTTGTGTGCATCATTCTAGAGAGTGAGGAATATAGTGTGCAAAAAAAAAAAAAAAAAGAGAAAAGTATCTATAAAAACTTACAGATACATTTGCCACATGTTGTTGGCGTGCATGTCTATGCAGCTGCAGCTGCAGCTACTCTAAGCATTGTAGCTGTGCATGACTAGTTGAAGCGTTGGAAATTTTTTTTTTCTACAGATTTTTTTCTTCTTGAGCCACTTTGCACGATTTTCAAGATCAAGGGCAACTTATATGAGTAAAGAAAAACAAAAATCGCGCTAGGCACTTCACTTTCTGTCTATGCAGTTGGGTGTATCTATGTATTTTTTTTGTTTTTTTTTTTGCAGAGCATACATGCAACATACCAACATGACATAATGATACCAAGCAGGATGAAATGTTTATAAATAGATTTCGTGCACAGTGTGCTGAAGTTATGCAATGAATTTGTACTCTCTAGATTTGCGGATCGCTAATAGTCAAGTGGCGCACTTAAGAAGGGGATATTGCAATAACAAAACACAGAAGAATTAAAGAGAACCGTACTTGCAAGAATGCAACAGAACATGCTGGGAAAGTATAACGTCTTTTCATTTTCGTTATCATCGGATAACAGAAAATCGTGAGATACACAAGACGATTTTCAATTAAGCATGGTTTAACAGCAATCATTAGTAATGTACGGCCAATCCGACTGATTTTGGGTGTGGCAGACCCTGAAGCACATGTATCGGCAGCCGATAGTACTTCCGTCGGTGTGGTACGTAAAGCTCCACTGATGCACAGTTCTGCACTCCTTTGCACCTTTCAAGATACGAACAAACAAAAATCTAAGACTACGCCTTACTCGCCGTACAAAATTAACAAACCAACACAACTTCAATCGAACAAATAATTCAGCTTGTAACTTTTGTAATCAAACACACAAAACTTTAAATGGAACACTTACTGAATAACTGCTAATCATTCACTCAACAATGTATAAAGATATTTAACAATAATAAACCTACCGATCTCCTTATAAATCCTAGTACAAAAGACGTCAAAAACATTATTAATTTTCTTAAAATGGCGAATATCCTAAATGAACTGTAAACAAACATTTTTAAGTACAATACAATTAATTAAATATTTAAATAAGTAGATACCTAGTATTAGAAAAAGTTTTAATACCAAAAAAAAAAAAAAGTTTTTTGTAAATCTGGATATATCGATAACACAGGTCAACATGGTTTAGTTGTTGGAAAGCTGAGGGTCATTTCCGAAGTAATTTGCTGCGTAGAATCCGAATTTGAGGTTAGAATTGGCTCATCACGTTAGGATTTTGATATATTTGAGGTTATGTAGCCAAAACGCAACGTTTTTTCCTACTTTTGAGGTTATGTGCAGGGTGCAAAAAATGTTTGTGGTCTAGTTAGAGTGGTTTAGTTTAGAGTGGTACTAAAAGATGAAACTGGAGAGACAGACCACACAAATTTTTTGCACAGTGTACATAACCTCAAAAGTATGAGGGTACATAACCTCAAATATCTCAAAATACTAATGTGATGGGACAATTCTAACCCCAGATTCGCATTCTACGCAGCAAATTACTTCGGAAATGACACTCAGCTTTCCAACAACTGACACGACTCCGGTATTTGTAGACTTGTGTAATCTTAATATTCATTAAGTAATTAAGCTGAAGGCCATTGCTGGCATGGCTTATTTTGTTAGCTTTAGTTTTAACTTTAAGCTAATATTTGTAGTAAATAAAAATAATAAAATAAATTATTGTATAAAAACAATTTTCAAACTTCTATTAAACAACTCATACCACTGTGCCATATGCAGTGCATCAAAAAGTATCTTATATAGAAAAACTTAAAAAACTAATAAAAAATATACGCTACAATGATATAAAAACAAAACGCTAAATTCCAAAATGCTTACACAATTGCAAAAATATATCTCACAATATATTCTAAGTAAATAAATATATTTATACACGCCTAAGTAACTAAAATGCACACAAACAGTCTTGCAGTCGCCCTAATACAATAAACAACTTTTATTTGCGCACACTGAGAGATACTTTCTTTATCTGAACACAGAACGCAGGCACATCTTATCAAATAAATTACGATTAGAAATGTTATTGTATCTAAATTCTGCGCACTTACAATTCAGCAACACGCGTTTCATTTGCAATACTCGAAGAATCCAGACTTTGTGGTCCTGTGGCAAAATTGAAGCCACGATCTTCGCGCACCATATATGCTGGCAATGTATCTATTATGGCATTTGCCTTATCATTATATGAGCCAAGTAATTCACGATATTTGGAGTAGACAATGCGTTTCAATTGTGGATTCTTGGCAACAGCAGCAGCCGCTGTGGGCGATGTACCAGCGCTGGGCGTGGCTACAGTGTGTTGATGTTGTAGTGTGGCAGCCATTTTCTTATGGCAGTTTATAATATTTATTTTAAACTTTTAAAACTTGGTATTTTCGCAAATTTTATTATGTCTTTTACAACATATTTCACACTTCAATAAACAAATATTTATATAATAATAACAACTGCAAATATGCTTAATGCTTAACAAGTTTACAATAAAAAAACAAAAACAAATCGATTGCTATGGGTTATACATGAAGGATTGCGCTTATGCAATCCAAACCGCTGTCGACGCCTTTATTGTTCCATAAAAAGCTAATAAATTTAACAAGATCAACAAATAATCGTAAAAAGTTCAAATAAGCAGCTTAAATGTTTGCTCTGCGAAACTGATTCGCGAGTTTATGGGTTTGAAGTGAATTGAACAGATGTATGGAGCTGTGGCTTGGGATTTTGAAAGTGTGTGTGTGTGTGTTTTTTTATGGCAGCGCTTTGTATCGTTAAAAAAATTAAGTGTCGGCAATTTGCCCTTTTCAACTCATTTGATTTAATTTCTTCTTTATTATGTTAACCTAAATTTTGGCGTTGTTGTTGTTTTTTTTTCTTTTTCGCTGGAAGATTTTTTTTTTGTGAAGTACGAAATTCGTCATTGTTTCGTTTGAGTGTGAACATTTGAACATTTTCAAATTCATTTGTCATTTTCGGGAATCTGATTTTTTTTTTTTTATAAAAAAATCTTTGAAGAAGCTTTTTTAATTGATTGGAATCTTTAATTCTTTTAGTATATATAACATATATAAGCTTCTCTATAGATCCTAAGAGTTATGCACATATTTTTTTAGTTCTTTGTGAAATATTTCCTTTTATTTGAAATATATTGATTCAATCTGTCATGCTTTAAACTCTAACGTTCTAAAATGTTGATTAAATTTAATTTTTACTACTGATAAATATGAAAAAGTCTTTCGTGAAGATTTTGCATAATTTTTCGATTAGAATTCAATTGTATAATACAAATTGTAAATACTTAATGCCAAGTTAATCAAACTAGAGAAATTCTCCCAAAAGTAAATAATAAACAGGCCAGATTAGTACTATTCTGGTTTTGAAATTTAAGACTAAATTGAAAGATTCTTGATATAAAGATTTGGCATTTAATTTGGTAGATTCATAGAAAAGAAAATAGAGAAGTTTATAAAACAAATGAGAAAAAAAACTTGATCTCCAAAAAGAAAGTTTCTTTTTAATATATTGAAATATGAAAATACTTGTACACATTTTAGGAAATACTTTTTTGAAAATAACGTTTATCATCTAAACGCAGAGCAAAACTTCATAGAACAGATGTCCACAAGAAAAAGTTCATATGAGTAGAAGAAACGGAACTACATAGAGCCCATTTTATGTCACCTATGCTGACTATCAATTATTTGACGTAAATTTCACGAATTCGTGGTAGAGGCATATAGAACTCCATACATTCCATATATATCAAGTGGCACACTGAGAAATGATGTACTATTCCAAAGGTATTTTGCTGCTGACTGTGCAAAACTTCATTAAAAATTGGAATCGATTACATGCAACGCGTAAAAAGCGATTTGAAAATTTTAATAACACAATGTTAAAAAACACACGTACATGCGCTTGTATAAAAATTAACACTCGCACTCTCTAGCTATTTTTTCTGTTTTTCCTGCCGCACCCTAGAAGTACAGAGGTGACTGTTAAACAACTAATAGTGCAGCAACAAATAACAACAGCCAACAAGGAAACAAATGGCACGCTCTATTAAAAATATAACAACAACAAAAGTTAAGTTTAATAAATTGAAGGGTAGGCAAGACGTAAGGCAAGACTAAGGCAAGAGTTACCTGAAAAACCAAACACTTTCTCCTAACCTCAGCTAGAAAAATTTAACAATAACATTTTTCCACAGCCTAGAATTGATTACACATGTCTATAAGTGCTCTCCCAAAGTTCCTATTAGAATAGTCACCCAGAAGTTCTTAATAGACATTAAGGTTCTAAACATGACATCTGAACGATCTATTCGTTGCAACTGATTATGATTTGTGGGTTTTGAATACATATCAAACTTTGGACATCTGCATTTTTAATATGATATGTTTAGAGTAGATCTTCTCATGAAGATTCAACATTACGTATAAAATTTGTTTCCATTATTGCAACAACCCTGAAAATCATGAACTGGAATGAATGCAACTTGTCAAAAGTAGGCAAGATTAATACATTCTGCCGGAGTTATTATAACATCAAAGAATTAATTCAATTAAATGCACAACTCTACTATGATAACTCCAGTATTTTAATGTTTACACATGCCTATAAGCATTATTGGGAACGAACTGTGATACAAATTGTGATGACCAGTACTTCCAAATATGTTTTAGAAAAAATTCTGAAAATAAATTCCTTACATAGACTACGAGTATTTAGCTTAGAATTGATTCAAGAGTTCACTAAACGATCGCACTTAAAAATGGTACTTCGAGCCGGATATTAAGTAGAAGTTGGGAAGTTGTGCAATTAAAAGAGATGGCGAGTGAACACTTGGCAATGAAAAAAGAGAGTCAATAAAGTAATTAGAAAGTCTGAAGTGTTTGAAGGTAGTATATACATACATAGAAGACACTTGGTATATCGAAATACAATAAAGAAAAGTAGAGTGGTTCGAATTTGATGTTATCTATAACTAAATCTATCCGAAACTTGAATAACAAATATAGTATTATGTTGGGTTGTGCGAATATCAACATTTAGAAGATGTAAGAATTACAATACTTATTTGATGGAAAACTTCATAGAACCAGTAGTATTTCTTAATAACAATATTCAGAGAGTTTTATATTTGCTTTTTTTTTCAAACTGCGAATGTAACTTTTAACAATAAATTGAAATCGGCATATAATCTGCTAAATCTAGTATCTGCATTTTCTCTAAAAGCTTCAAGAATAAAAATGTATTACTGCACATACAAAGTCAAAGGAAGATTTGTCACACTCATATAGCATAAAATTTCTCCGAATTTCTTATTTGAACTCTGTTGCAGCAACTTTTATCGCAGAATTAAAATAAATGCCGGCTCTCAAGCTGAACCGTGCAACAATCTTTCATTACATGCGGCTGACTCAGCGTGCTTAGCACTTTGAACTGCATGTCTTGAACAAGAACAAGAACAAGAACAACAGCTGTTCTGATCGATTGCTCATACTTATAGCTCTATATCTGCATCTACCACTACGACAGAACGTGTCAAATCGTTTCATTCTCATAATATAGCAGCTATGTATATCGAAAAATTCAAATAAAATAACAAAAAAATCAAACTACATATTTCTCAAGTTATGCGAACGCCCGCGCGGTACGCTTCGGGAAACGTTCTCAGGTAACACCGATGCGTGCCTTATGCGATGACTCAACCAAAGAAAGAAAAAGCATTACGAGTATAATAAGCTAAACAACGGATTGTTCTTAAGATTTTTTTTGTTTTGTTTTGTTTATTTGAGTTAATTTTCTTGGAAAAACATTTTTTTTTTTTAGTTTTATCGCTTGTGTATCTAGATACATACGCACATTTAGCGGCAAATTATTTTTAGATATGAGCTAAAATGCGAAAATCTTTTGCTGCTGAAAGTATAATTTAGTTTTGTCTTACAGCGCTAAGGTCAATGTATATTTTTATTGTAAACTTGTATAAGATTGCAGCTACTATTAAAAAAAAGTATCTTATAGTTACTTTTTTTTTTTTGATGTCAATAAAAATTGCTTGCTTTAACACTTATTTATTACAATTTTTAATTTTCAAAACACAATCAAACACTTATTTTGAAAAGTATCTGCAGCATTTACGCGCGTATCTTTTACTTTTTTAGTTCAACTTTTAACACATTCGCGTATCTGCCGTAACTTTAGACTGCACGCGGCGAAGTCTGAACGCACAATGAAGTTCAGTTGAGCTATACAATACTGAAAATGGAATGAATGGTGCAAACACAAACAAGCAATAGCTATAGCTACAGCTACAGCTACAGCTACAGCTACAGAAAATATAAAAAAGCGTACAAACTAGCTTCGCCAGCAAGTATCGACAAAGCGCGCTACAACGACAGCGACAAGTTGCAGCACAGTTGCAGATACATGGTGCAGATACATGATTCAACTTCAAATGCAATGCAGTCAACAAAAGCTAAACCGGACATCCAACGAAAACGGCTGCAGCGCATCTTGTTACAATGTTCCATGTCCGTCCGTCCATCCGTTCGTCATTTAGTTACACACGCGACGTTGCTGCTGCTGCTGCTGTTGCATCTTACAGTCAGTCTGTCCAGTTCAGGCTGCAGTTCACCAGTCATGCTGCCACAGAACAATTTATCTGTCAGTTGCGTTACTTTTGACGTAAATTTGTTGCGCTCTCTCGCAAAAATGCGCGCGCGTGAAGCATTTGGCAGCAATGAAAAGATATTTCTTTTGGCGTTTAGTCGTTTAGTTTATCCGTGCCTTCATATGTATTGCTATAGCGCTGTTTGTTTGTTTGTTTGTTTGTTTGTTTGCTATTAGCTTTCCTGTATCTATCACTTTTTTTTTGTGTTTTTGTGTTTTTGTGCTTTTATTTTCGCTTGCTTGTATCTTTGTATCTATTAAATTGTATCTGTATCTGTTAGCTGCGCGCTATCACTTTAATTGTTTTCCAGTTGTGTGTATCTTTTTTTGTTGTATTTCTTACTAAACTCATTTAATCATTTTGTTCGCATTGACTTTGACTTTTGTTCAAAATGAAATCTTAAATAGCTGGAAAGTTGTTGCCGCCTTGTTAGTTGAATTGAGTTATTTTGAATTGTAACTTGTGTATCTGCAATATGTATCTAGCTGCGGAGATAAATAGACAACATTTTCGGGAATTTTTGCGAGATAAATGGGGAATTTTCATTATTTTAAGATTATTTAAGCAAACAAAGTCGAATGACTTGTTAAACTTACTACGCAGCAATACAGCTTTATTAACTTTTTCAAGTATTTTACAGATATAAAGGTATAATTTCAGAAAAATATGCCTATAAATCAACTTCTACACTCTTAAACTACTTGGTTTCTTGGAAACAATTTATATACTTCACTTTCACAAAATTTGCGATACTTTTGACATTACAAAACTTTTTTTGTTCTACCCCAAACGCACACACAAGTATTTCATTTGAAGAATTTGTATGATTGGCAACGCCGTTTGAGCTCAATAGCATTGCCATGCTAGCGTAGTTGCACTGACGCACAAAAACTGTGTGCGAATTATAAACGGTTATTTGTGTACTGAATCGTCTGCTTTAAAAGGTGTGTATATATGTAGTATATGACATGGGAAGAGCGATTGATATTATTATACATGGTGAATTTATACTAAAGCTTTTCTTATTTTGTCTTTTGTTTTACTAATTTTTCATTTGTTGCGAATTGTGCATTTCGTTTTTCTTTGTTTCACGCTCAAAGCAATTTAGAAACACAACGGAATACGTCACCTTATAGATAAATCCACCACGTGCAACAAATTCGTGGTCGAGGTGGCTTTATCTACTATAGTATAAATTAACCAAGCATTAGAGGTGCGTTTTATATAAAAAAGAACAATAATAAAGTCAGGCTTCTTTTTTTCGAAGAAAATGAAGTGCTAATAACTGTTAGGATAACCCATTCACGTCAGTACCTCCGTAAGACGTCTTGGCCATGCCAAGTCCACACATTGTTTTGTATCTTCAGTTGTAGTTTTTTCCCATTTCTCCCTTATTATGTCTTTATTCATATTTTTGTATATTTTAATGGTGTCTTGGCGGATTCTACGTTCGAGTAAGTCCCACAAATGCTCTGTGGGAATCAATTCCGGACATTGGGGAGATGTCCTCAACAGGTTTTTTATATTATAAAAGAGCCAGAGCTTTACTTTATGCGCACTGTGCTTAGGGTCGTTATCTTGCTGAAACCAAAACTCCTCTTGCAGCGCCAACTTCTGGAAACTTTACAGCAAATTATCATTCTAAACTTAGATATAACTAGTTTGATTCATTATTGATTCAATAAATGTTAGTTTGCCAACACCATTCGATGATAAACAACCCAAACACAACTCTTCCTCCACCACATTTTACGGTTGGCAAAAAATGTGTTCCTTTTCAAAGGCCGTATCGGTCTTTCTTCGTACCAGCTTCTTTCCTTTTATTCCGAAAATACAACGTTTGCTCTGATCCGAAAAAAGAAGCTTGTTCCAAAACTCGGAGGCCTTGGAAACGTACGTATTTGCAAATTTCATGCACTTCTGTTTATTTATAGATGAGATATGGGGCAACTCGACCATGATACCCAGTTTTTTTTTTTTTTTTTGTTTTTTTAAATTTCAGAGCTGTAACAAAGGAAATTATATTTGAATACCTATCTTCTAGTTGGTGTGCAGTCAGCCTTGTATACTGTTGCACTAACTGAATGAGGCGTTTTTTCTCTCGTTTTGTTAAGAGAGATGGACGAGCTGATCGTGGTTTTGACTAGATAGAACCCTTTGAAGTGTAGTTAGGTGCTACTCTTTGTATTGATGAGTGAGCTCTGCCCAATACTTTTCCAATTATACTATAGGATTTTCCGTCAAGATCTAGTTTTAATTGCAATTTGTGGTGTACGTAGACTTTTTCGAGCAAGTCTATATATATTTTCTATATTCCTCAAATATAAACACAAATGTGAATGACAGAAAAACTACGTTTATAACTATAAATTTTAATTTTTCTTTAGAAATTATGTTTAGAATAACTAAAATATTAATACCACTTGTTGTGTCTCTGACAATTTTGGTTTCCAATTTATTTATTCTTTCTTTTTTTTTCAATTTAAAAATTGTTTGCCAACAACTTGTTTCATGTCAAATAAATTACTAAACATGCTTAAGTTCACAACTAAATAAGTAGCTATGAATGAATTCTAATGCATTAAGTGACAATGCTAAAACTTTTAATTTTTTTTTTTATGAAAGTAATACTGCATAAATTTAATGTACTATATATACTCAAAAAATTATTTATGTTTGAATATTTTAAAGCAGTTTGGCATAAATTGTATCCATATATACAAAAGCTAAACACCTACGCCTAAGATTCGCTTCCTATTTTTATCTTTTTTTTTTCTTTTTTAATTTAGTAGCTACGAATATGTAAATTTTTATATAGTTTTAAGATTTTCTCGCATTTGTGTGGGCGCTGTAAATTATTTAATTAGAAAATCAAAAATTTCCCAAAGCGACCTTGAAACTTACGCATTAAAAAACTGTTTTTTTTTTTTTAAACAAGTTGGCAGCTATTTTAAATTTCTTAGGTAACATTGTAACTCGTTATGCATTTCAGCATTCCAACGTTGATTATGATTACTATTATTAAATGCAGCAAGGGAATTCAATAAACATTTATCATAATCATGTGTGTAATGGCTTTGAGCAGACAGATCAGACAGATCAGACAGATCAGACAGATCAGCCAGATCAGCCAGATCTGTACAGTTCAGTTCAGTTTAGTTCAGTTCAGTTCAGTTCAGTTGCTGTGGCACTCTCGCTTTCTTTCCGGCTGCGGCTGCGGCTGTGGCGTCTGGACTGCCGGCACGGCAGCATCTTATTGGCATTTGTCATTTATGCTGGCTGTCTGGCTGGGTTGGCAGCGCCGGCTGATTGCATGACATGCGAATACTAACAACTGCATACAGCCAGCGTAATTTTGAATGTGCATAATTATTTATATTAATCTTGGGTCAGCAATGGCGGCGGCAGTGGCGGTGGCGGTGGCAGTAAAGAAAGACGGACAGAAAGCGCCATGAGTATCTTTATGAATTGGCGGCAAGCTGCGAGGTTGTTGTGGCAGCTTAAAAAAAAATACAAAACAAAAAAAAACAAAATAAAATCAAATCAAATCAAAGAAGCTGATTGCAGCACTTGGTGCGTGCTTTATCAATGTTTTGCTAGTCTCAGTCTCAGTCGCAGTTGCAATTGAAGTTGCAAGCATCGAAGTGAAAGTAAGACGCGTCAAAGCCAAATTTGTTGATTTTTTATTGAGTGTATGTATGTGTGACGTGTTGGGACTCGGTTTTGTTAGGTTAAAACTTAGCAGTTTTGAGTTTTTGCAAAAGAAATTTTACAATTAATAAAAACTTTAGTGTTTTACTTTACAGTTTCTTTTAGTTAAACTAAGATAAATACGATTAACCGCCTGCATCGAGTGCAACTCAAGTGCGAATAAGCGTAGCAAAATAAAAATTTCAATACAAACGCTGTTTTAGTTTCCATTGTTGAGAACGCTAAATGATTGAGTTACATTGAACTTTCTATATAGCTATCAGAGCTGTAGATGAATGATTCTTTTTTAATTTTTAATTCACAAAGAATGCTTGACTATTTAATGATTCAAAATTTTCAAAAGCAATTATTCAAAAATGTTTAAATCAGTATCTGAATGATTCCCAGATTCTTTCAAATTTGAATCATTCCTTTAAAGCTCTGGTAAGTAAAATAAACTTCGCAACTCAAGATTATATTGGAAGCTTGAATTAATAATTAGCGTTTCGCACCAGATGCCGCCACTAGTATATGAACCAAAATTCGAGTTTCCAGTTTCAAATTCATTGAAACGTAAACAACAATAATAAATATTGCCTCAAACATCTCAAATTTCGTACCAGATAAAGTGTTTTTGCGGCAAGTTTTTCTTCATTACTTTAATATAAAGGAAAGTGTGGCCGAGAGTCATCGAATCTTAGTGGAAGTTTACGGCGAGCATGCGCTATCTGAGCAATCGTGTCGGAGATGGTTTGGTCGCTTTAAAAGTGGTGATTTTGACAAAGAATTGGAATCATTGCTCTATGTGGACCAATGCCAAACGCTTCAGGAGTTGTCAGAATCATTGGGAGTGGATGAGTCGACAGTCAGCAAACGTCTATAAGCCATGGAATTGATTCAAAAGCAAGGAAACTGGGTGCCATACGAGTTGAAGCCGCGCGACGTCGAAAGTCGATTTTTCGCTTGTGAACAGCTCCTCGAACGCCAAAAAAGAAAGGGTTTTTTGCATCGTTGCATTCTGACTGGCGATGAAAAGTGGGTCGATCCATTACGACAACCCCAAGCGCAAAAAGTCATGGGTTTTGCCTAGACAATCATTAACATCCTTCGGAAAGCCGAATATTCATGGCATGAAGTTTATGCGTTGTATTTGGTGGGACCAGTGCGGCGTGATCTACTACGAGCTGCTCCAACCGAATGAAACGATGACGGGAGAACGCTATCGTTATGCGTTTGAGCCGCGAACTGAAGCAAAAACGGCCGGAATACGAAGAATGGCACGACAAAGTTATTTTGCAGCATGAGAACGCTCGGCCACATGTTCAAGGTCAAGTCCTGCTTGGAAACGCTGAAATGGCAAGTCGTACCCCACCCCCCGTATTCTCCTTCCGACTACTACTTGTTCCGTTCGATGATACATGGCCTGTCCCAGCAAAAGTTCACTTCATATGAACAATGCAAAAAATGGGTCGATGATTGGATTGCATCAAAAGACGAGTCGCTCTTCCGAGCTGGTATCCAAAAACTCAAGATTATATTGGGTTGAAAAAGGTTGAAAAAGTTGTGGCCAGCGAATTCTGTACAACGTGTTATGCTACAACGTGTTATGATTATGCTAACAGCATCTCACAATAATGTTCTAAATTCTGTTTCTGATCTGTTTTCAAAAAATAGATTAGTTATGGTAAGAGAAAATAATCAGCTAGCGTAGTGAACGGTATTTGTTATTATAAGGTGATGTAACAATATCCAACCAACAGACTGATGAGAACTTGTAGCTGAGCCCGAAACAATTGTCTCCGTGACTAAACATTATTTGTGCAACATTTGTGTTGTTGCTACTTATTTTCTTTTCAAATTGCGAAAGCTATATAAACTTCTTTTTTTTATATATAAAAAACATCCTGTGACAGCTAAAATTCGTACATAAGTGGATTTTGTTTAAGTAGTGCGGATTTTAAGAAATGTGTTACTTGAAAGCCATGTCGCTTTCGACGGACATATCTAAACACAGCTCTAAACAATAAATAAATTAACTGGTTTTCTCAACTGGTTAAAAGATAAATGCAGTGCATAGTTCTTTAAGTGGTTTAAGTATATAATTCAACTAGTTCCACCAGCTTCTAAGGTTTTGTACAGTGTTTAACCTTCTACTTTTTGCGTAAATCTTTTAAATTTGTGTGTGCCTAATACGCCTACTATAACTCGTCCAGGTTTTCTAGAATTTAGCCATACAAATTTCACTGTAATTTCAATTAAGTCATGCAATTTTCGACTACTTGCAAACACACACGAACTAATTTCAAACAAAAAATTCCATGACTTTCAGGCCGGTTCGGTTTATATACAATTTAATATTTTAAGCAGCTGTGCTTTCTCTCTCCCCCTCTCGCATGAAAGATTTATAAACAATTTATTATTTTGTACATGATTTCGAACAGATTTTTATGGTAGGTTTTTTTTTTTTGTTTTGTTAAAAATTGCACAATGCCACACAATGGATTAATATAAAATTTATTGATTGATCAAATGAAAAATGGTTTTCTTGCATAAATGGCGGAAAATTCGTTCGTGCTGTTTTCTTTAATTCTTTAATAAGTTTATTTTGTCTGGCATTTAGTTTTATAGTTTTATATAGCATATACGCATGAGTCATGAGATACTTTTTTCGAAACACATTTTCTGCGTTAGATAAATAACTCAAAAAGCGCAATAGTTGTCAACACACAGAAGTAGTGGCACCAGTAGTAGCTGTCAGTCGTCTATTGACGCACACTTTAATATATATGCATATCTATATTTTGGTTTTTTTGGTGATTTTCAATAAATAATAGTTCGCATCTGTCAAAATTGCTTTTTGCCAATTTTTTCAAAAAATGTTCCTTCATTCATAGTTAGAGTAAAAAACTAGGTCAACTCGTTTGAAGCACAAACTGACAGCAGCGTTCAAACAATCAATCAGTTCGCACTGAAATTTTACTGCCAGATACATACATCTAGAACTAATTGTATTGTCTAAGTAACTAAGTCAATTATTTTCTTTTCAGTGCTGCAGTTTAGTTTATAAATACATGTAGTATATATCGGTGCGTGTACTCCCACACTACCAAGCAGCTACACCCTTTCTAGCATATACATAAATATATCGTATGGTGTAGATTTGCCCTCATTTTGTTGTTGGTTTTTTTTGTTTTTCGTTATGGAGCATTGATGGCTAATACATGTATATTTTTTTTTGAAAATACTTTTCTTGATTCTCGGAAATTGTTCAGCACATTTTCAAAAATTGATATCGATCGTCTAGCTTTAATGATGTGTTAAATGTTCTACTGTGGCTAAATTGTCTTAGGTTTCTGTTTTTATAGATGATAAAGTACTGTTCTGGCATAACTTGTTGCAGCCGGCTTTTGTATTTTATGTTGTGTATTGCAGTATAAAAGTGTAAAATATCAAGTTTAATTGATTTCAGCGTGATGAGTGTTGAAAAGATGCTTTTATAAACTGACAATAAATGCAAATTTATAGTAAGTAGTACGAACATTTATTGAAAGCATTTAGAAGATTTATTAATCTGAAACTAAACTTCTTTAAAAATATAATTTTATAACTAATATTTGACAAAAGACCAATTTGGAATAGCCAACTCAAAAATGTCCTCAACAGTGCAACAATGGCTTTGTGGACTTGCAAAAGCATGTTTGGCCGAACGTGAGATCTCTGGCCAAAGATGCTCCTCTGGATCTATACTTTAATGGTCGGAACTATAGTAACAAACGCCGCCCTTGTATTGTGACCATGTGCAATAAGGCAGTGCGACAAGCTGCAACGGCTTACTTGCCGGAGCATGTCGGGTGCCATGCAAACATGACCCACTGCTGCAATGGAGCCAATCAGCGGTCTACCTCCGCTGCTGCACATTTTTATTCAATCGTCAGCAGCAACAGAGGCCCTAAGACTTCAGACTGTAGACAGTCGAACGCTAAGTGAACTGGGTCACTCTAGTATTCTTAAACTCCTCCCTGGCATTGAAATCTGCAACGTTTCAGATTAAACTAGGTCTCTCCTCAGAAACTGAGTGAAGACTCTGTCTAAAAGATGACGAAGCTAGTTTACATCGGCTTTGCGATTGCCCGGCCTTGGCCAGGCTCAGAATTGAGCAGATGAATAGACCCTTTATTAAATCTGATGAGATCAGATACACCTCGTCTAAGGATATTCTCCGTTTCATTAAAGAGACGGAGAAGATCCTAGACAAATTAACTTAACCATATCCGGGCTAGAGTACAAAAGACATAATTTTCTGTCGCAGTGTCCGTTTCTTTTAGGATGCCCCTCAGACATTCTAGCTCTGACACTGAGTCTAAGTTAGCGTTACAGGCTGTTCGAACCTGATTCGCAGTGACCACTTGCTTGTCATGCAGCTCTGGCCCAGACACTACGTCACGCACTGGTTGTGGTTATGAGGACACAAGTCGATCTAACCATGTCCGTCTGTCTATCCGTCTGTCTGTTTGTCTGTCTGTTTGTCAGCTTGGATTACCATAGAACAAAGAAAGCATTGGAGAACACATAAAGTATATATATTCGTGATCAGCATGACGACACAAGTCGATCTAACCATGTCCGTCTGTATATCCGTCTGTCTGTCTGTCGGTCTATCAATCTGTCTCTCCATCTGTCTATTGAATTTAATTTAATGTTGTATACGTGAACAATTTCCGTATCTCTGCTAGTTTCGGAATTACAGGCCAAAATGTAAAAAGTTACGGTTTTTTGCAACTTTTTGGAACAACCGGCCATCTCGGCCCTATATCTCGGAAACTATCACTCCTACGACTTATGATTTTAAGACATTTTTACTTGCAAATTGAATATACTTTAATTTTGTTTGCTACATTTTCCATATCCCTGCTAGTTTCGGAGATACAGGCCAAAAACTTAACAATTTCCTGTTGTTGGCCAAAAAACTTTCTAATTAAAATTTTGTTTGGCGATAACCGCTTACCTAGCAAAATGGTTTTCACTACTGATTTTAGAGTAAAAAAATTAAATGAAATACATGAACTCCTACAAACAAAAGTGTAATAGCTGATATAACAGTAAATATATTTGAGACATCGATAGCTCAACTATCTAGCATGTTGGCTAACATTTCAGAGTACGTGGTTTCGAACACCATCCATTTGCTTTAATAATTTTCCCTATATATTTCAATTTCTAATTATTTCATACCCAACAATATTATGAACAACCCTCTATTCTACCCACTAACGCTGAAAAAGACGCAATTCGTGCCAAATTTCTGTATGAATACATTTTAATATATTAAAAATATTTAAATCTAAGCATCCTTTACTTTTGAAATATCCAATAACTGAAGAAAATTCCTGGATGTTGGCATACAAAGCGCAAGTGTGAAGAGTATTTAAGCATCAGTTGTACTGACGTTTCCTCTTGTGTTTATACCCTGTACCCAAAAGGAACAAGGGTGTAAGTTTGTGCAAATATGTGTAACAGGCAGAAAGATCACATTAAGTATATATATTCTTAATAAGCGTCGATAAGTAGGTCGATTTAGCCATGACCGTCTGTCCAACCGTCCGTCCGTCTGGATATATGAGACATCTTAACTCAGGAACTATGAGAGCTAGTTACTTCAAACTTGGACATTTAGATTCTACTTGACCATATGCAGATGTCTAATGTTAAATTTTGTGTAGGTCACACCCACAACGCTCACCACGCCTAAATAAATATAAATAAATATAGAAAATCTACTGTAAACACATATTTATAATATTATTTTACATAAAAATAGTATTCAGAACTAAAATTTAAATACACATATGTCTGTAATATAAAAACAGAGCAGTTAAAAACCATTAGTACTAGAATTTAATAGACAGCGAAATTTAAAAACAACAAGCGTTTTTCGAAGATTTTCATTCTATTTAATTAATTTTCCCAAAAAAAGAAAAGTTCCCACATCAAACTCAAGCAAAATAAATAATAAGACACCATGCAATAACATAAACTTTAATATTATAAATTTATATATATATATATATAAAACTATAAACTTTATGATCTTCACAATTTGGGCGTATGTCTTCTAAGTCTGTGCGTGAATGTTTGTTTGTCTGTTTGTAGCCATCATATACCTATATATTTATATATAAAGCACTAAAATTTTGAAGGCCAGATACGCCCACTTGGCGTAAACGCGCGACAAATGCCAATAAGATTTGCCAACGCGACACATGTGGACAGTGGTGCTATAGTCCATGGTACACGGGGTATAAGATATAAATTGAGATGATCATACTAAAACGGCCAAGTTCGGGGCACGCGGACCGGACCATAAACGCGTTTTTCATGCTTCTATCAATGTGCCAACAAAAAAAAAAAAACAAAAAAAAATTAAATATTTGTTTCGCACTCTTTCAGTTTTTTCTTCTAGATATTCAGCTGTAATTAATTTTTATTTTATTTTTAAATGCATGAACAAATTCAGTTCTAATTTTCTCTTTTTAATGTTTTGCACACGTGCTAACGTATAAGACGAACCTATGGCTAACTAGATTATGAGAAATAAGAATTCTATTCCACAATTGTTGTCGCACACCGGAAGTGGTACACGCGAGTCTCTCTAGTTCGTCGTTTTGTCGTTTTGTCGTTTGCTTTTTGCTTTTTGCAGACATTTTGACGTTTTGAAATTTTACTGACAGCGAATTGAATTTTCTTTTAAGCAAAATGGTGCGAAAATGCGGACAATTTTGCGTTGAAAATGCATTTGAAATACTTATTTTTCGCTAAGTCGCTTTCGGTTTATACTAAATATATTTGTATCTTTCTATTTTTTTTTTTTTGTTTTTCGAGGTTCTTTTGCAAATAAATTAATATTAATTTATTTTATTTCTAGTTGTAGTTCTTTTCTATTTTGTTGAGTTTTTCCCATAAAAATTTCTAGCGCCCACAATGAATTTTTCGCTGCTGAGTTGAATGCGCGCAAGAAATTGGGTCAAAGTGGCGTTCAAAAATTTTACTTTTCTAGCGCAACAATTGCAAATTTTTTTGTTGAGATTTTTGTATGTCATACGAAAAACAATTTTGACACTTTTTGCAGCAATGTAGATATTAATTTCGTTGTTTTAAGTCAATATATAACTTATAGATACATATCCACTATGTATCTTATCTTATAGATAAATCTTCTTCAATAAACCCAACCCGCCAAAACGAATTACAAAAAAATATACTCAAAGATATAAAAAAAAAAATGATATTCAACACATTTTCACGGTCAAAACAGTCTTTACACACTTACACTTGAACTCTGTTTTAACAAAAAAAAACCGAACTTTTTAAGTAAAAATAAATATTTGCAAAAATTCGCATTCAAAATTAAACAGCTTAAAGTAAGTAACTGGCGACAAAAATCCATAGTGAAACAAGAAAATAATAAAAAAAAATAAAAAACCGCTGCAGTTGAGTGTAGTTGACATCAAGATACACTGCACTTATAGATTTGTAACGGAGTTACACCTTATAATGCTTTGCTCGTGACCTATGTCGGGACCTATGAAGCCACTGTTTTTAGATTGTGCATGCGCCATGTGAGCCATGTATACAAGTGCAAACCCAGCTAACGAACACAGTTTATGTGAGATATCATCAAGTTGTTAAGCGTAACAACTGAACAATTTACCTTCCTGCGGTACTTCCGCTTCTATAGTGAATGTCCATTCGAACATCTGGAATTTCTACCATAAAGTGGCATTGAAGCAGCAGGTAATGAGTCGCTGGGAGGAGAGACTTAATGCCAGACACGTTCGAATGCTTGCTGTACATTCAAAAATACCGCAAAGCTATACTACACCATTTATTTTCGAAGCTCCCGAAGACATGCTGAATGACTCGATGTTCTTGTTCTGAAGTACCATGGTGTGAACTAATGCTCTGAAATGGCACTCTACACACTGGGAACTACCAACAATCTAACAAGAAACATTTATTTAAATATCTTGAAGAAATTAGGTCTGTAAGACACAACAAGATTGTCTGATTTAACAGGTTTCGGAAACAACACAATCACTGCGTATTTTCATTGAGAGGGAATGTGATGAATGCGTGCTATAGCATTGAAAAACAGCACTAAGAACATCACTCGCATTTTCGGAAGGGCTTTTAAAATTCTACCGTCCAGCCAGGGTTCGTAGCCAGGGTTTTTGGTGAATTTGAGCTTTTTGAAGGGCAGATTTGTATGGAGCCCTACCCATATAGTGATTCGATTTGAGCATATATTGAATAATTTCCAAGAATAGATAAAAGATTTCATACAAAAACGTTTTAAAGTGGTGGGCTACCTCTTTTAGTGGTCCAATCTGGCACATATTTTATTAAGTTTAAGACACTCTATGATAAAGTGTACTAAATGAACCTGCCGTCATACAATTTTCACTTCACATTTGAGTTTGTTCCCCGTGCTCCCATTTGCGTGTCCGAATAAATGCTTCGGAAGTGATTTGGATAAAATGGTTCGTTTTTCATTTGCAGAAGAATTTCACGATTTTAATTTAACAAACTTTACAAAAATGTATTACATAGTATGAATTCCAGTTGAAATCAAATCGCGAAATTCTGCTGAAAGTGAAAAATGAATCATTTTATGCATATAATTTTCCAAAAATGAACTCAAGTTCGAAAACGTGAGCACGTGGAATAAGCACTCAAAAATGTTGGCTAACCACTACAAACACGTATGGCATGTTCAATTACTGCACTTTATATTAAGAGAGTAGAAAGGAAGGTCTACAATTAAGTATCCAAACTTAATGTCTCCATCGCTAATAGTCGCCAAGAATTAGTCATTTAGACAGTTGGTCGGATGAACATTTCTATATCAGCTCGACTACCGATGCTGTTCAAGCATATATATATATATATATATACTTTATATAATCTGCTGCCTGTTACATACATTAGAACAAACTCAATATACGCTTTTACACTATGTGTACAGTGTACAATAAAAAACGTAATAAACAGCTCATTAAAATTGCATAAAAATGTGAGAAAAATATAAAAAAAAAAAAATTTATATATATAATACATTGAATAAATATTTCACACTTGATTTACGCAATCGAAATACGAGTACCAACAAAAACAAAAACAACAACATCATTACTTTAACAACAACAAAAGGCGATAATTGCCGATGCCAAAGTCCGTTCGTCCGTCCGTCCGTCCGTCAGTCTGTCTGTCTGTCCATTTGTCTTTCAGGCCGCGTCGGCGCGCATTAAATCTTAACTCAAAGTAATGCATCAAAATGTCGTAAAAAACAATTTCAATGTTTAAACACTGAACTGAATACAATAAAATACAATAAAATCCGATTTGCCTTTAAATTTACAAGTTCAAATATGCAGAGAAGATTATGGTGCAAAATTTTTCATTTATTGCGGAAATACAAACAAAACAGAACAGAAAATTCAAAGAAAATATTTACCAACTGTGCGTTAGAGTGTTGAGAAATGATAGACAGCTGTCGTGCAAAAGATTTAACCTAATTGATTTTACATTATAGTGGATATAGTTAGTTTCTGTTTAGAGACAAAATGTAGTGAGAATTATTCAAGAAGTCATATACAAAACGAACAGTAGCTCTAGAAGACAGAGAGCTCTAGAAGGCAATCAGAATTACAAAGATTGTTTTTCTCCATAAGTGTTTTAGTGCTGTGAATATTTTGAGAATTAGTCTTAAGACTAAGTTCTTCAATTCTCGGAATTCTTCATGTAAAATAAGAGAAAAAGCTAACTTAGGAAGAACCAAAGATTTTAAACGCTTCGCACGTTGAACAGAAGCTGCAACTTCTTGATAACTAAGTTGTTTATGCTTAAGAAAAGTTTCTATATCAACTATCAAACTAATTTATACAAAATTTTGCGAAAACACACAGACTAACACAGAGGGACATAATTAAATACAATACTATTCATACAATTCAAATTCTATATGAAGAATGTAAAAGTTACACACATCTTCCATTATATTTCGTTTTTTCCATCTCAAACTAAATAATCCTAGGTAGTGCTTTTCATCTGCTTAAAATTGGATCAAATATCAAAGTAAGTTTAACCGTTTTGTAAACATATCGCATTGTTTTTTGATGTAATAGATTTTTTTGCTCTCAGTTTTGAACAGCTGATCTCTGCAGGGTTTGCATATTGTCATTCACACATTGATTGTCCAGTCTGGATATCTAGCTCACATCTACACTACTATGACAAATTTATGTTGCAGTAAACTAAACTAATAGAGCCTTTCCATTGTGCCCAACACACTGAACATTCACATACTGAACATTTCTACTTTCCACTGGCAAATTATGATTATCATGTGAGTGGCAAAATGCTATGCGCTTTATTTAAATATAAGCTGTTTGTAGTGATGAACATTACATGATATTGATAATAAATTGCAACGACTGCCTAAAATTCTCGAAAATGTTGACCAAAATCATTGTTAATGTTTGGTTTTTACAACTTTAACGATTTAGTAAGGCCTGCACTCTCAATGCTAGCAAAATTTTCAATTAACTAAATGCTTTTAAAATGTATGCTATAAAATAGGTTGCCTGTTAAACTGTTTAGCTAACTCACGTGAATGACAAATACTAGCATAATTCACAAACTATGTTTCATGTGAACGGCAAAATATAAACAAATCGGGCGCGAGTAACTGTCAGTTTATATTTATACCAAACCGAAAACATCCGATTAGCATTAGCTAGCACTGACAACAAGAAAAACTTTAGCTGAGCATTATGGAGTGCAAATTTTTTTTAGTTTTTATTATATAAACATGTTAACGTTTACCTAAACATTTAGAAGGCGAGCCAAAGATTTTTTAAGCATACCTTCTTACTTACAGTTAGAGTAGCAGTAAATTGACTAATTCATAAATTTATGCTATACTATTGAAAAATTGATTTAATTTGAGCAAACGAAAGTATATTTGAAAAGCGATTTGTATTAGAATAGTATTTTAGCGATATTGGATTTACAAAAGTGAGACGATGTACGCTTAAATAGTTCTTCGGTATGAATGGTAAGTTAATATGTTATTAAAATTTACGTTCGTAAACACTGTGTAAAATAAACTTTTGTTTTGTTTTAAACTGAAGCAATTTTTCATGGCGCCCGAGCAGGGACGTAGTGGTTGCACACATGCAACAAGTAGCTCAATCGAAAACAGGGCGACTACTGTTCATTAATTCTACTTAATTCAAGAAGATTTCATTAGCATAAATGTTAAGGAGACACTAAAGAAAATGAGTTTTCTTTTTAGGGTTGTCACACAGACGCCTAGTATTTGTGAAGAATAATTAGTAATAAAAATTCTATTTCGAGAAATTTCAATGAAAAGAAAAATATGCAGTTAAATCCACTTCCGCATGGAGAAGTAAGTTCCTAAGCATGCTTAAAAGTGGATGTGGTAAACATGTTGGAAAATATTAAGTATCTACAATAAAATGATGTCAATTTCAGCGTAATGTCTTCTAAAGTAAAATGTTTCACGGCAAATGTTGCCGGTAGTCAAACTCCTAAAAAAAACTTCAAGCTCATCGCTTAAATCGCGCTCATAACAAATCAAATTTATATACAGAGTCAGCGTGAGTAAATCCGATAAAGGTAGACAAAATTGGGCAACATGTGCAACATGTGCAACATTTCATAAAAAATATCAACAACACAGTTTAGCTCAGTATGCTTCAAATACATGAGTACTATCTGCCAAAGAAGCAAGTTCCTGCCCCGCAAAATACTTCACTTCCATCTTCAATTCGTTGCTTATATTTATGACAAAACTTTTCAGTAACTTACCCTGAATTCATCTTGTAGTTTTTGTTTTTATTGCTTGTTACACCAAGTAGTAGTTGCAGAGTTTATTAGAAAATTAATTTTTATTTTGTTTCGTTTTACAGACACAGCAACAACACGAACAGACTCACGCACGCACGCAAGCAAACACGCACGCAAGCACACACGCAAATTGAATGATTTTAATGCACGCCTTAAGGCTTTTGAAAAATTTTTTTTTAGTTGTTATTCAAAAAAATTTCAAACGTAGCATTTATGACGCACACAAAAACACTGAAAAATTATGAAGGAACGAAAAATTATTTTAAAACATTTACGAAATTTATTGAGTAAATTTTTCAAAAAATTAGTTTTTTATGCATTTGTTTTTTTGTGTTTTATTCTTTTCATAGTATTTCTTATATAATGAAACAGCCAACTGGCATCTGTGTTCACACTTTGCTTATAAATACTTATTGTTAGATACAATAGTTTCCAAAATTTAAACTGAGATACTTTTTTGCTTAGTGCAAATTTTTTTTTCCCGATTTTTTTCTTATCTTGTTTTAGAATATCTTGTAGTTAATTTTAACACACTTTGTCTACGTCGAATTATCTGTTGCACTTTTCTTTAGGTTCTACACGCAGTCACATACAATAAATGAAAATGCTCGGGGAAAAATTGCTTTGCGAAAAAAGAATTTTGTAATTTTCTATTTTTAAAACGCACGAAAATTTTCTGCTCACTTCTTAATTCTAAATCGAAATATATATATATATATATATATATATATATATATATATATATATATATATATATATATATATATATATATATATATATATATATATATATATATATATATATATATATATATATATATATATATATATATATATATATATATATATATATATATATATATATATATATATATATATATAAAAAAAAAAAAAAAAATATATATATATATATATATATATATATATATATATATATATTAAGTGTGTATATGTACTTTTCCTCTATATATATATGTAGTATATATATATATATATATATATATGTATATATATATATAGGTATAGAGTGAAAAACTTGTCCAAAATTTTCACAGTATAATTTTTCTTTCTCGGTTGTTGCGGAAAAAACAACGCGTTCAAGTAAGAAGCCCAAGTCGCACTGAATTCGCATTCAAAATTTTTCAAATGTTATAGCCCGAAAAATTAGTTTTTCATTTCGGTTTCGGCCAAGGAAAAGTGAAAATTTTATTGAGAACTTTTCTCGGCCAATAGCAAAATGTTGTATGTGTTTGTTTAGAGAGCGTAAAAGCGCAAGAGTGCTAGAAAAAAAAGCGTATTTTTTTTTTTTTTTTTGAGATACATTTGTATCTTTTATGTTGTTTTTGAGTTAGATTTGTATCTTTTATGTTTATAATGCAACTAATTGCAGCTGTTTACAGGTGTGTGTAATAAATTGAAGTTCTTTTTGAATTATAAACTCAAGTACTCTTTAAAAGATACATTTTTCTCATTTGCTATAAAATAGCTATATGTAAAATTGTGCTTGCTTCTAGCATAAAGTGTGTGTGTTCTGTGTTCTGTGTTCTGTGTTCAGCTTCTGTTTTACTTTTTTGTCAAATTGGTCAATTGCCAAAATTGCAAAGAGCGTAAAAAATAAATAAAAGAAACATATTGTTTCACTAGACATGAATTGTGTGCTGCTAAAGATCCTTAGCACTTAGCTACATACATATATCTAAGATATACACTGCATATATAAAACAACACGTTTGTGCTTCTAAAATTTATATACATATATTATATATAGATACATATTCTATGCATTATTGTATTTTATAAAAGCCACATGCTAAGATAAATCATAATAAATCACGTACTTAAAAAATAAATAAAATAATAATACTTTTTCCCCAACATTTTCCAAACAAATTTAATATGTATCTGCAAAACAAAACAAAAAAAAAAAAAACAAAAGAAAAAGAGTTTTTTTTGAAATAAAACATAAGCTCAGCACGCTTTCTTCGCATGTATTGTGTGTGCGGTATACATAGTAGTAGTCTGTTTGGACTGATGTATTTGGTGCTAGTCTGTGAAAATGATTTTGGCATTAATAAAACATCGATCACTGTGGAACATTTTTGGCTTGTTAAATACAGTGAGGATACATCCAGTCGATTTTTTGTCCCGGCTGCTACTCTCTCACAGAATACAAAAGATTTTGTTAAAGAAAAAGATATCATTTGTAAATGTTTTAATGTATTTTATCAAAAATTGGGCAGCCACTTACAAGTTCAGTAGACTCTGCGTGCGCGAAAGAGTTAGAAGTTTATGTATTTTACTTTGCATGCGCTTCTCTACTATTTTGGTGACTGTCTCTCTGCTTGTTGTTGTTGTGATTTGGCGTGCCACTTACAAGTTTGGGCAGCCACTTGCAAGTTCAATAGACACTGCAAGCGCGAAAGAGTTAGAAAATTATGTACTTTACTTTGTTTGCGCTTCTCTACTATTTTGGTGACTGTCTCTCTCTTTGTTGTTGTTGTGATTTGGCGTGCCACTTACAAGTCTCGGCAGCCACTTACAAGTTCAGTAGACTCTGCGTGCGCGAAAGAGTTAGAAGTATATGTACTTTACTTTGTATGCGCATCTCTACTATTTTGGTGACTGTCTCTCTGTTTGTTGCTGTTGTGATTTGGCGTGTAAGCAATAACAAGAAACGCATAAACGCGATTCCGTTCGATTGAGACGATTGATATCGAGTGTTAATTGTATCTCTTCTATTTAAATCTGTCTCTTAAGGGTGAACCAAATGGATCATTCGGTTGATCTATCAGGGCAAGGCAAGGGCGAAATGGGAGAAGGGCAGTTTGTGAAGGGGACAATTGCAGTATGGCAAGGAGGAGGGGCAGCTTAATGTAAACTGTTTATAATCATAACTTTTTTAAAAAAATATATTAATTCGAATTTTCTTACCGAAAGCGAAAGGAACTTCGTACCATGCGGGTGTCCCACCTCTATTTTTTATTATTAAAATTAAAAACGAGTGCGTGTAATATTTACGCATGGTTGAAGTAAAACTTCTTTGACTGTTGTGCAGGTAATACGAAGTTTTAGGTTTAATCCTCATCGTATTACCTGCACAACAGTCAAAGAAGTTTTACTTCAACCATGCGTAAATATTACACGCACACGTTTTTAATTTTAAGTGAATTCGATCATAGTACAACAGTATTTTGCTACCAAAATATTCTTTTTGAAGTGGATATATGGCCTAACTTCATAAAAAATTGCATGTTAGCATTTCACGCCACATTTTTTCTATGAAAAACTTTCTCATTTATCGATTACTTTGGAACACAGGACAATTGAATTATAAGTTTCACATTACAACACGAAAGCGCTTACAATTCATAAACAGTTTTAACATGTCTGTTCAGGTGTCCATTTCGTTATTATAGTAGTATTGTGGATTATTTTTTTGATTTTTAGCGTATTTGGATTTTTTTTGTTTTTTTTTGTTTTTTAATATTCTTATTCTACTCATCTTTTTGTTCTTTTGTGCGGTTATGTTTTGCTAATTGTTCATCCCTCACTTTTTTTTTTGATTATTACTTTTCTAATGGGAAAAATGTTTTGTTAGGCGAACCGTATAAGCCACCGATCTTGTTTTATTAGGGTTTTGCCATTTCCAATGAAAAGATGTTAAGTAACAGATATTGATACAAGATAACAATTTAAAATGTACCTATAAGTCCACCATAAATTAGTATACAGATTACTTTAGAGAATAGGAGAACTGGATTAGAACCCTTCGGTTAAAACTTTTAATTAAATTATACAGAGTTTACGCGTTATAATCAGGTGGCTCAAACTTATACAGTCACTGAGATTTTATGTGTAGTACAAACAAATCATAACACAAATCACCCGATTTTCATCTAATCTACATAATTCGTAGTCAGTGTTTTCGACAGCCCTCTGTATATAATTATAACATATGTACTTGTAAACAAATGAAAGTTCTGCCTATAACTAGACACAGCCCAGATTTTAGACACATCTCTCAGCTAACCTATACCCTGCTGACGCAACTCAACGTGCCTACTATTCTATATGATATTATATGGCATATAGTATCTTTAGATGTCACTGCTGTTCCTATTTTTTGATTGATATTATAAATATGTTTTGCATGGCTAAATTTAAAACATGAAATCGTTTCTGATTTATTTATCTTTTATTGGATTTTGTTTAATTTGAAATTTTGCAAATGCGCCATTAAATTTAAAAATAAATATAGCAAAGTGATTCAGCCGATTTAGCCGCCGGCACTGACTGTCTGTACATTAACCTCATTACGAGAAAATTTAGCAGCATAATGAAAACAAACGAAATAAAAATACATGCTGGGAAATTATTTAGCTGAATGAACTTAGATTTTTTTTTTTTTTTTTGTTTTTTGCTTTTTTTGTTTAGAGTAGTTGGTGAAGATCGAGGAAACTGTGCGGTAATGTTTATGAATCTAATGAAATATTTTCTAATTTATGTGTACTAGGCGATGGTCTGAAGCTATAAAATAATATATTTAATAATATACGAATTTAAAGATGGTTTTTTTCTATTCCTTCTAGCACTCAAACTTATGCCAATCTTCTTTACAAAGTATGTACCAGTTAAGTTTTTTAAGCTGGTAACACTTAAAAAGTACATCCTTGTTCCGCAAATCATGCTTACAAAGAGTTCGGTAAATGAGCGCTTGAATGTTTGAAAGTTGAACCAATTTTTTAAAGGATGATTTTGTTCAGTGGTGAGGCTCACTTCTGTCACAACGGCTTTGTCAATAAGCAAAATGGAACAACGATAATTTAATGCTGACCGTTTAACTACCGAGACATACAATGAAATGTATACAGCTTCGCTATACTTCTTCAAATATGGAGAAAAATCAATCACCGTCTATGACAAACGAAATCGAGCCATATAATATAAGTTTTTGTTACCAAAAATGCGTGAATATGAGCTGGAAGGCCTTTGGTTGCAACATCAACTCATTGAGCATAGAGTTTGACGACAGCTGAATCTTCAGAAACTGAGCCATTGGCTGGCGCGCAAGTTCGTGTGAACTGACTTTCAGTGAAGATACTTGATACAGCAACTATTTTAGCCTTGCAAACCAATGTATTATGCGTGAGATACGGCCTCAATTGTTTGAAAAAGTGGTGAAAAATTGGATGTTCTCTTTGGCGGTCATAAATGATCATAAATGTGTTCTGCATAAGGACTCCGCGAATTGAAGATATCACCGGCGTTTTCCATCAGTTTTTGGTGCATTTCACGAATTCATGTCTCCTTTTGGTGTATTGTGGTTCATTGTAAAAGTTGTACAGGTTTGATGTTTCCAACGCGCTCTTTCACATGCTGATGAGACAGTTGACTGATTTGATTTTTATTCGGATTTAACAACGGGTACCACAAAAATAAAAACCCCTCTTTGTAAATTTACTTTTTCAGATCTTAAACAAACAAATATGATTTGTAAGCGGAGAATGAATGAGATTGCATACACATGTATACGCTACTTAGGTGGCTCTACAACCGTCTATCGGTCAAGTCCGCACGTAGAATAGCGCACCAATCGGTGTTGTTTAGTGCGCGCCGGCAAAGTCGTTGGCAATACGGAGCTTCTTCAGGTCATCATAGACCTGATCTTGACTCCTCTCTGACGCCGTCCACCAATCATGTTTAGGTATCCGTCGTAAACCTTTAGTGCTGGAGCTTCGGGGTTTATCTGGATGAGGTGACCTGCCCAGTGCAGCCACTGGAATTTAATGCGCTGTGGTACTATGGCAAACTCATTAAACAGATCATACAGCTCGTGGTTCATACGGGTCCTAAACTCGACGCCAACTCTAAGGGAACCAAAAATCCTACGAAGAATCTTACATTCGAACACTCCTAAAGATGCTTTATCCATTGATGCCAGGTTCCATGCTTCTGCGCCATACAGCAGGACCGGGATTATCAGTGTCTTATAGATTTTTATCTTTGTACTTCGAGAGAGGGCTCTACTTCATATTTGATTGCTGAGCCCAAAGTAGTAGCGATTAGCAAGCGTAATTCTTCGTCTGATCTCTCGGCTAATGTTGTTATCGCTGGTAATTTCCGTTCCCAGATAGACGAAGTTTTCTACAACATTCAACAAGTTCAAAATCTCCATACTCACAGACCAACCGTTCAAGACGCGCTGATGGTCTGCGAGTGGACACCAAGTACTTCGTCTTGTCTTCGTTCACCGCTAGGCCCATGAGACGTGACTGTTTCTCAATCTCCGATAAAGCCCTGCTAACTCGCCGTTCGTTGGTGTCGATGATGTAAATATCATCAGCATATGCGAGTACCATCACTTCCTTCTGGAAGATTGTGCTCAACCGTTCTACGTATGGACAGTGGCGTAGAATGTATTCCATCAAGAGATTCAAAAAGTCGCACCATAAAGCATTAAACCTATCTTGGTATCAAAGGGTTTGGAGAAGTTCTTTCCTACTCTGGCGACGCTTTGGGTATGTGACAGCGTCATCATGCAAAGACGAACGATCTTTGCTGGGATACCAAGTTCAGATAGGGCGTTGAAGAACTTCTTTCTTATCGGCGTGTCGAAAGCGGCCTTATAATCGACAAATAGGTGGTGTGTGTCTTTGTTGTACTCACGGGTCTTTTCCAGAATTTGGCGTAAAGTGAAAATTTAATCACTGGTCGACCTCTTTGGTTTGAAGCCACACTGAAAATGTTACCATATAAGAGAAAAATAGAAGGGGCACAACTGCGCACGCAGGGTACACTAGTTTTTTTTTTTTTTTTAATAAATTTTTAATTCAATCTCAAAAAAAAAAGGTTCATTGATCTCTGTCACTGTTTCTGCCATATATTTGACGAACTACAACCAACTGAAAATTATGTCAAAAATATACAGAAAAGAAAGAAAACTAATTCATTTTCACTCATAAAACTGAAACATATGTTTTCCTGTTTTCAGACACTTTTTTGAAAATATGTATGCAGCGAAAATACAGAAATATTATTTGCAAAAAAAAAAGAAAAAAGAAATAAAATTGAAATCCCAGAAAAAACAAATTGAAAAGATGGAAAAGTCGCTGCTAAAAAACTAGCCTTGACCATTAACTGTGCGAATAGGTTTTTTTTTCTGATTTTAGGCTATGCTGTTTTGCCTCCTTGGGCATATCTTTCAATTTTTGCAATTAGATTTCTTTATTTTATCTTTTTTTCTGTATTTTTTATTTTGCAAATGTATCTTTAAGTTTTTTATTGCCTTCGGCTCCCGCCTCTCGTTTGCTTGAGGAGGTTTGCGCATTTTGCGTGCGTCAACGGAAATGTGCACGCGTGAAACTTTTCCTGCTGTTCCTTTCGGTTTTTCTGTATTTAATTTAATCTTTTATTTAATTTTTAAAATTTCGTTTTGTTTTTTAATCAGTTGTGATAATTTAATTTAATTAGTTGCTGCCGTTTTTTCTTTTATGCTACACACACACATTTGAATTTGACATCTGCACTTGGCTTGAATTTTCTTTGACGAAAATTTTAGTATATTTCCAAAAGAAAAATGTTTTATTATAAAAGTTTCATTTTATTTATTTTCTTTTTTCACACAATATATCCAATTTATTACTTCAATTAATTATAAATTCAATTTGAGCTGTTGACAGTTTTATAGCTTCTGTTAATTTATTTAATGCATATTTTGTGTTCGATTGATTTCGTTTTGAATGGAGCAGGAAAATCTAAACTATTTAAATTGCATATCTTGGAAATATCTTCAACAATTGCAGCATTAAATAGAAATATGCTTTTTATTTATGACCCTCTTCCACTATTCTTCAATGAAGAACACTCTTCCCAATTATTACTTGTGCATATTTGTGCATAACATTCGCATAAATTAACACAAATTGTTCAGATCTGGCAACGCTATTGGTATTTATGCTTCGGTCAATGTGCTGAAAATAAACCGAAAGTTAATCCACTGTTTTATAGCAATATAGTTTTCCACTGGTTAGGCTTATTTTTGCTTTATATGAAGTGAAGAATATCCACGAAAGATTCTCGAAGCACAACGTTACATCTATAAAAAATGACTCTTTATGATCCATTGGAATCATTGGTCCTCACTTCATTAAAATTGAGGTAGGCGTGCACGGTAACGTCAACGGTGAGCGCTATGGAGCCATGATTCTGCCCCAATTGAATGGAATGTTTATTGATAACCTGATTTTCTCGAACAGAACGGCGCCACCAATCAATTGGCCGAGGAAATCGTGCGATTTAATGACTTTGAATTATTTTGTCTGGAGTTACGTGAAGTCATTGATTTATGCGAACAAGTCAGCAACTTTGAACGACTTGGAAGACAACATTGTCCTTACCATTCTCGAGATACAACCCCCATTGCTTGAAGAAGTGTTTGAAAATTTGGTTTCCAGAATTTTCAGTTTGAAATTATGTAATCTCAATATAATATAAAATATAAAATAAATACAATATTGGAGTTGGAGCGGCGGTATAATATGAAGAGCCCGAACTGAGGCTCTCGTACAAATTACTGCAATATATGCCAGACAGAAGTATTCGAAATAAGGAAAGCAGCAGAAGTTAGCCAACACAGATGCACACCACTCAAGAACGAATAAACATATTCATCAACAGCAAAACTGCGGTAAAAGTCGTGCAGGCGGATTCCATCTTTTCCAGAAATATCGAGCAGAAATGCAGTTGATGCTCCCAGCAGCTCTAAAAAGCTGCACATCTACTGTATTCCTAGCCACCGGAGCATACACTGTAATTAAGTCGCGTACATTCTAGTAAAACAAGGCATCGGGCTATCGCGAGAAGTAACAACAGACGTACGAACCTCTCTACTGGAGGAGAACGCCTAGATAAAAGCTGGAGAGAGATGGAAGAACACATCCAGCTGTACAATATCTCAGATATACGGCGAGCGGAACTTTGGCTAAAAAGACTACGTTAGAGTGTACAGAAAAAGTGAATTGTAAGCTTCCATTTAAAACTTGAAAGCACATAGAATTCACAAACAGTTTTAATATGTTTATTTAGGTTTCCATTTCGTTTTTCGTATATTGTTGACTATTACTTGTATTTTGTTTAATATTTTTTTTATTTAATATTTTCTTTAATATTTTTTACTTAATTTCTCAAGATCTTTATGATGTACGCCTTACAAAAACTCTTCTGACTTGGAAAAGGATACTGCAATCTCCTATTCTATTATTTTTCCGCTCATTTTTTTTCTTTAATTTCTTTTAGTTGTATGGACTTTTATTTAATTTTCGTGCGATATGCCGAGATTTTTGGTCTCATTTTAACTCTGCGAAAATGTTAATTTTTAGGGAAATTCATTCATTCAATAAATCGAATTTTTAACTTGAGACTATAGATATGTTTCTCGATATATCGATATTCAATAATTCTCGATAAATCGTATTTAAGCACTCTTGCAACGAACTGATGACCAAATCAAATAAGCTTTGAAAAAAAACCGTTGCATAGTTTCACGTGTAAGCGAAATGTTCAGTTAAAGGCAGATGACCAAACGTAGATCGCATGGGTACATTCAAACGGAAGTTGGTATAATTCGCAACAAGTTTCAAAAAGACAGTTAAATTTAAAGTCCTAAACTAAATGGCTACTAAATATAATTATTATGCCAAATACATTTTATGCTACAGAGAGACAATTGTATATAAAAAAGGCGCAAATTTTTAGTTCATTAAAATATACATTACATATAAAAAACTCTTAAAAGAGTCAATTAAAATACTCTTCTATAAAATCAGACAAAAAATCTATATGCTACTTTTACAAAACATTAAATTTATTCATCGAATCCAAATTTCATGCACATATATCACGCCTTAAATCGATAATAAAAAAGAGTGTGGAGATTTCAAATAGACTACAATGGACAATTTGCAGTTTATTTAATATTCTTATAGATCCAGGGCAACAGCGAAGTGACACGTGTATAAACGCCCGGATATTGACCCTTGCCGCAGCCAATGCCCCAGGAGACAATGCCCACCTGTGTATAGCGGCCACTCTCCTGTAGTATCATGGGACCACCAGAATCGCCCTGCAAAGAATTGAAAAGCTTTAAAGTTGAGAAAGAGAAGAAGACAGTAGAAGGAAGTTTGAAGTGAATGGTAAAGTTAGATGCATGCAAATTGAGGTTATGCTGTGTTAGATGTTTGATTTATGATTTTTGTGTGAAATATAGCTTAAGGAAACTTACACTACACGAATCCTTGGACGCCTGACCAGCGCAAATCATTGACTCAATAATGCCACCGGGTGCAGCGCGTCCATATTTACGCGCACACTCCGAATTTGTCCAAATGGGTATATCGACTTTTTGCAATATAGAAGGTTGTGGACCATTTTCGCGTATGCTGCCCCAACCGGCAACCGTAGCAGTCTGACCGCTATAGCTGCGACTCTGCTGCGATGCGGAAATGGGCAGACAAATGGGTTGTACCTCCGGCGTATATGGCACTGGTTCGTTTAGCGTGAGTATGGCGACATCGTTGTGCTGTGTAGGACACGAATTAGAGGAAAAGTAGGGAGAAAGAAGTTTTGGAAGTTTGGCGACACTTACCAGCGTGCTGAAATCGAAGCCTTTGTGACGCACCAAACGCTTTATGCGACGTTCGACATGTTTCACTTCGAAATCCGTGCGTATATTATAATCTCCAAGATGCGCTGTCAGCGCTGCTACATCCCAGGAGGTCATGCTGTAGGTGTGTTTACAAATATGTTTATTTTTAACCATACATCTTGAAATAGAACTTACCGTGCAACACAATGCGCTGCTGTTAGTATATGATTATTTGTTATCAAACTGCCACCACAGAACTGTTTGCCGGACTTGAAGAGCACCGCAATCCAAGGGAACTCATGTGGACTGGCATTAATGCCGCCAACAATACGCTCCTGATCCGGTGAGACAGCATTACGTACACCGCACTGCAGTGGTAAACCCTCTGGCGTTGTGGCGCCTGTGGACGGACGTCTTGTCGTTGTGGTGGTCGTAGTCGTTGTTGGCTTTGCTATGGGCCTATAAGTCGGATAGCTGGGATAGCTGGGATAACTTGGATAACTCGGATAGCCTGGATAGCTTGCAGGTCTACGTGTTGTGGTTGTTGTCGTTGAAATCGTTGTAGGACGTCTTGTTGTCGTTGTTGTTGTCGGCGGCTGTGTACTGCTTGGATTTGTAGGTCTCGGTGCACCAATTGCCGGTGGATGTGTTGGATAATGATGATTCGGTGGATGTGTTGGTATTGGTGGTGGCCAACCGCCCTGTGTAGGTGGATGTGTTGGTATTGGTGGTGGCCATTGCGGCAGTCCAGCAAAGTGTGCAAATTGTGGTGGCCATTGATATTGAAAACGTATTGAATCATCATAAGTCATGGGCACCAATTCTGCCGAAGGCACATTATCACTTTCGACTGTATTGATATCCTGAAAATCAGGTGAATCTTCTTCAGCAGTTTCGGAACTCTCATCTAGCTTATCGACGGGCGGTTTCGCTGTTGCTACAGGTGGTGCTGGCGCTGGAAGCGCAACTGGCGGCACCAGTGGATACACACCAAATGCATTGGATTCAATATCAGTGCAACAGATACCACTATTGCCGCGTCCCAATTGGTCATAGAAACTGCAGATGTTGTTACCCATGTGTGTATTCCATTGACGCACTGCAATGAGTGTCACCTGACGTGCTAGCCGATAATACTGACGACAGCTGTCTATGCGCACACAGACACCCTGCATGCCCTGTGTGGTCAAACATTTGGAGCCCTCCCAGCCAATGCCCTGGAATAGAAATTGTACACCCGGATCTAAGTAAAGCTGACAGCCACTGCGTGTTTTCGCTGGTGTGCTTGTTGTAGGCGTGCGAGTTGTCGCTGCAATGCAATTTTGAAAGAAAGAAAAAATTGTATAAAATAAAGCAGGAATTAGGTCAATATTACGCATAAATCAGTAAATTGTATTAAATTCCAATTCCAAGTATTTAAGCTACTTTGTAATGCACCACAAGGCGTTACTTGATCTTTTTTTTTTTTTTTGTTTTTGTTTTGTTCTGTCAATCCGCTGTCAGTCTGTCGAGAATTTCGGCGCTGGCAAATCCATTCTGTCATAATAATTTAAAAACAATCAAAATAATGGCGAACGAAAGCAATAAACACGAATTTGGAATTGTAAACGGCCGAATTGTTGTGGACTTATTATGCTGATTTTGTTTTCGTTAGTATTTTTTCGGTAATCCGCGAAAGTAGTGAGTCATTTTGTTTTTAAGACGGAAATACCTTTGAGTTTTGGGCTATGTTAGCGTCTAAGAAATTGCTTCCAGGTGAATAAGTTTTCAATAAATTTAATTTATAGTTTGAAAAAGTATTTGTTTTAAGATGAGAATATGCACCATTTCCAGTGAATGACAAATTTTCCAGTTTTTTGGAAGCAACAATTAGATTGATTAAAACCTTTGTAAATTAATTACCATTCACAGAAAAAAACACTACCTACACAGGCTTGATTTATTCAGAACTTTAATATTTTTATTTTTGAAGGATGGGGTCATTTGCAGAAGAAAGTGAGAATGTTATTTGTTGTCATTCACTTGGGAATGGCCAATAAACGATTCTTCTTTGCAAACGGCTTAAGCAGCTCACAAATGTCCTTTTGGACACGAATTCACTGGGTAGCTTCTGAACATACGTTCCGAGGTAAGCAAATTGTGAGATTGCAACCGCCCTTGTTTAAGGGTTGGTGCGCTGGGTTTAGTTCTCGCCACTACAAAACTTTTAGCAATGAATGCACAGTTTAAGCCTCGGATACGATCTCCATTTGATAACGATCCTGAGACAACGTCCGAGAGGGAGACCAAGTCTGGAACGACCTCAACAAATCTTGGTATTAACCACTGCAATGGTGCGCCTTCATACATGCAGCATGCAGCGGCTGTTATGACAAATAAGTAAGTAAGTAATATAATTTTGCCTTAATCTTTTCGTCTTGAGTTTAAACAGATTTTTAAAACATCAAATTCTTGTTATATATCGCCAGTACGCAAGAGGCGAATACACTAGTTCGCTAGTAAATTCAACAGTTCCGCTCTGCACTACCGAGGACTAGGGAATTCGCCAGCCCTCAGTAATGCAGCTGGTAGCCAGTTTAAAAATAGATGATCTCCTTCAGATCATTATTATCGCTAATTGGCTTAGTCCAGGCTTTTAAAGTATCTTTAAGGTCAAAATTGGGCGGAATAGTTTTTTTTTTTTAATTTTTGTCATTCACACAGAAATATGGTTTAAAGTTTAACAAGTGGTGAAAAAACGAAATATTTATGAGGCAAATTTGGGTGAAGAACTCTTAATACTGAATGGATCAGTTGATAAAACGCGCCTTAGTAAAATATATATTTTCTCAATTTCAAAAAAACCTTTCCATACAATGCATTCCAAAAATCATCTTACCAACTTTTATTCTTGTGTTTACGCTCTGCAAATTCTTGTAAAATGTATGCCAACAAATATGAAAATATTCACCACTCAAATACATTACAAAACGCATTTTTCAAGCGACGATTTTGATTCCGAGCACGTTTTGAACGTATTTTTTACAAACACATTAAAGCAAAAACACTCCCACTCACTGAACTTGCTTTTGAAACTTTTTTTGTACAAATGGACTTGGATGACAGTTCTTTGTTGATGTTCTCATATGAATACTTTACATAGTTTTGTAGTATTTGATTTGGATGCGTAAATGTTTTGGCAGCGCACGAGTTTGCCACATCACTTTACGATCCATTAAAAATCAATTATTTTAACACCTCTCACGGTGCTGCCAGCATAAAAGTAAAGTGGTATGTTAATGATGTAAACAAAATGAGTTTCTTGGGATTTCTGAGATTCTTGAAATGTTTTTGTTGTATACTTCAGGCGTTAAGTTGGGTTTTCAAGGAAAATGAAGTGAATATGTAGAACATATTTTAAATATTATAATAACTCTTAAATTTATGTTTTTCTTTTATTATATTCAATGTTTTTGACACTGACTTTGATACTAACCAAATCAATCTCAACAGTACAGATTCTAGCTTTGGTAATGCCTTTTCAACAATTGATACCTAAATGGATTTAAAAGTAGAAAAGAGTGTGCCCAACAGTTCGTTGCAATAGATAATTTATTAAGAGTGAAACTCTTTATAACTGTTTTGAGTATAAAGCGAGAGGAAGGGAAAGAGAGTGAGCAACAGATATACTCGTAAACATGGTGTCCCGTGTCACATTACTTACTATGTGATGTGAAAAGTAGAGACCCAGAGCCTCTTTTGCTAAGCAGTCTTCAATATACAATTTTCAGAGAAATAGAGGATAGAATATTTGCTCTGAAGAAGTAAAGAGACATTATCACTTTTGTTGCTGACTTTTTGCTGTTTTAATATTATATAATATGTGGATTTTCTCAATTTCTTTTCTATATCATGGACTGTTGTTTGATTTTTGGGTAGTACTTATAGAAGCAAGCATCAAAATTTTGTAGTCCTTCCGTAGAGTGTAAAATGTCTCCATTTAATTTAGTTTGTCGTTAATAGTTTTAGCATGCATTTTGACTCTTTTCAATCAACTGCTGTAATAATGTTTCATAATTTCTTTATGGTTGCGATTTGCTTAGAAGTTTCAGATAGGTGCCTGGTGTTATATTTCAATTTGAATTATGGTCTATTCAAGTTTACTGCCTGAGTTTATCTCCATGCCACAGAACAAATGCAGCCGGTTTTTGCATACTAATTAAATTAACCTCAGATCTATTAGAATCTTTAAGTTACTACAAAGTATCACTTGTTTCTCACTTATTTCTCCAAAGAAGAGTACGAAGCTTTCATTTAGACAATATCCAACCACCAATCTCCTTTTGGCAAAATATGCTTACATTAGAGATTCAAGATAATTATATATAAGCTCCGCGTAATATTGCATATACACTTTCCTTCTTTTGAAGTTTGGAAGTCTCTACAAAAGCTTATTTTTCTTCTACTTCATTAAACCTACAAAGACCTTGAACATTTAGTTATCAAACAATGTTATATACTCGTATTTACTAAACAACTTGTTAAGTAGACTTACAATGCTATAATATTGACACTAAAAATGAACAAATACAATACCTAATCAGTTTATGCTGAAACATGAACACCAAATCTCATAGGGAACATGACAAAAAACAAACGATACTCGTTACAGATACAATATACTTCCAAACACTTTACAAATATGATTTATCTATAGCAAAAAAAAAAGAGAAAAAAAAAATACGAAAAGAAATGAGACAAAATTTGTCGCTTCTAACTTGAATAAAGTTTAATGCCCTCGCACTGGAACAACATATTAGAACAAGAACAACTACTTGGGCTTTTTTTCGTCTAACAAAAGTTTTTTGCTTTTAGTGTTGACAAAGCACCTTTGAACATAGTAAAAACCAATATTGATTTAACGCTTTCGCAGTTCTTAGGTGATTACTCAATATTTTGACATTTCGCCCATTTTAGAGCTGTCGACATTAAGCCAAAGGTGCTTTCCATTGCCATCCACACACGCCGCCGCATAACAATTGTTGTGCTATACATATATGTATATATATTTTTTTTTTTATTCTATGAGATTTTAAATCCCGGCGGCGTTCTTTCATTCTGAGCGTGTTTTTCTTTTTTTTCTTTTTTTTTTTGTTTCAGTGGAACTTTCTTCGTTTGTCATTTGTCAGTTTCATTGACAGCTTCTTAAAATTGGTCCAGAGGCTTTTTTTTTTTTTTTTTTTGGTACTTTTTAGCATAAATATGCAATATTTTTGTCGTTTTCAAATTTATCTTTTTCTTTTTGTTTTACTCTTTCATTTTGGTTTTCATGTTGACATTTGTGTGGACATTTTTATACGCTGCACACATGTAGATAGATTTACTTGTTTACACACGAGTTGCACTCGATGCAGGCGGTTAATTATTTATTAATAAGCTAAGATACATTTTCAATTATTTTCTAAAACTTACTATGTAGAAGCATTAGTCAGTTAGCTTCCAGCGGTTCTCAAATCATCATCCTTACTTGCAAACGCTTAAAATCTATAACACGGGCTGGAGTGGTTCGGTTTCTTATGTTTCCCTATAAAAGTAGCAAAAATTTAATTTTTATTCAGTTAAATGCTCACATCATTATTGGATGTCAGACCTAGCTCTGTTTGACAAGACAAATATAGCCATTTTTCAAATATGCAGATTTTTAGAATTTAGATTTTTATTTAATAGTAGTTTAGAGTGGTTCACCGCATATTTTGGAGGGGAATGCATAAGTATGAGCTGAAATTGCGTTAAATGTTTATTTAAGACTTCGCAAAGGCGAGTACGATGGAAATATTGAACTAAAATTATTTCTATATATTTATAGATATTCATTTGTGGATCAAAATTTACGTAAAATTGCATGGCAATATATTTGTATCTGTCAAAATAAATACAAGAAAGACTTAGTATGCACGTGTAATTCAATAAATCATGAAAATATGGCGTCAATTGAATGAACCACTCCACCCCACAAAAAATAAACTACTCCACACACTGACGTCATTTCACAGGTAATTACGAACCCTCATTTTGAATCTCTAAAGTAACTGCTTTCATTCGTTTCGTTTGAAGCTAAAGAACAATTCATTTTGCAATAGCTAAATACTCGCCAAACCAATATAAAACATATTGAAACTGTGTTTTTATTGATTTTTGAAGAGCTACTTTATGTAATTCTGAACAATTCATTAACTCTATTAAAAAATAAGCTGTCAGCATCGTCTAAGCTAAGCTTATAAAAGCTAAGCTAAACAAAAAGGCTAGTGAGCCACTCCACCCTGTCAGCCAGTCGACCCCAACGCACTATACACTTCATTTCTGCTCTGAAGTCCGCATATTGCAAATCTTTGCTCTTGTGTATCATGCTTCTCAGGAAATGCCAACTGTGTATTATACAAGTTTCTATATACCTAATGATAAACCCGTTTACCATTCGAATCATGCTATATCGTTTGTATTATGCATTTTCATTCAAATTGAAGAACAGTCATAAATATATGAGACATTAAAACTTAAAACCACCATTCAAAAGTCTTGGGAACAAATCTGTAAATAATTGGCTCTTTAAATGTGGTTTCCATCAACCCTAGTCACTACTGCCAACAAACTTAAGCATAAAAATTGTCTAGACCCAACTTTCTACTTCATATATTGTATATTTATGTAGCGTATTCAAGCTTCGCAGCAATTAAACCAAAATGAATATTTTCTCTTGGCTCAGGTTCCAAACGATTTTGTATTTAAATTGTTTTTGTTTTTTCTCTAACGCCATTTAAAATTTTGATTTATGAGAACGTGAGTGCCATAGACATTTGTTTGTTCTAAATGAGCCATTTAGCTTTAATGCTTTCATTCGTTTCGTTTCGTTGGTTTCTTCTATTTTTATTTGTTGTTCTTTCTTCTTGTTGGGTGTGATTTGAAAGCAATTTACTTGTTGAGCTCTTGACTTGTGATAGACTTAATTAATTGGAACGAGTTGAGTTGAGTTGAGTTGATTTGTATTATTGACAAGTTCGCAACTTAAGTCTTTTGTTTGAGTAATCTTGAGTTTATGAATGAGAACTAATGTGAATGAAATGATGTAAGGTGATGAAGATTATGTATATTTAACTATTTTGAAATAATTTATTATTGAAAAAAAGGCATGTTCTACACATACCGTAGGTCCTGAAAGCACCTACGGCTAGTAATTTTGGCCAGAAAAAAGAAATCTTGCTTTCCACATATGCTACACGTATGCTCAGTAGTGGACCACTCTCCCACTGCCCTGTGTTCACGCAGTATTAGCATTACACAATGTAGATAGCTCTCCACATAGTTCTTACCAAGAAAAAAAAACCGGGATGCTCATGGTTAGAGAACACTGTAAACTGCGTGCTAAACAATTCATTGCGAGCTGCCATCACACAGAGCACCAAAGAAACAATCTGTTCTTCAATGCTCGAACAGCCAGCGCTGCTCTGAGGGCGCACAACACTGCATTTTTCAAGAAAGTACTTCAAATATTAATTCTCAGATATTAATATCAGCACTGAGTTAGAACAGCAGAAGATGTAACATTGTACTCGGGAGAAGATCTCCTCACACTACCAAGCCCGTATCCGTACATTATAATCACTCTTACGCTCAGTATACTTCACAGTGTTCAATAGCAACCTCTGCAACATTTAACATGAAATTGTTTATACGAGTTTATGTTCGAAATATAGTCTAAGTTTGAACGACTCCAAGCTGTAGTCATACAAAATATGTAGTTAAAACCATCGTCATGCTAGATGCAGTCAAATGAGATTGCCGGATGTCTCGACATCAACTACTTTCTCGATTAAATCTAATCTTTAGTTCTTCTCGATTCTTATAGAGCTAGAACCATGGTACAAAAAAAGGATGTGAAAGCATACTCTGCGAAAGTTTTCTTTTTAAGTTGTACGTGATGTTTGGTTTTACTCCAAGTGTATTGGATTTAAATCGTATTACAATTCATGTACTTTCAGTCTTTACTTCAATACTATATGATTTCCTCACTAAACCCAAGTTCCCACTTCCACGCAGTTGCAGTTCAATGACTTAAGCACCCAGTAAATTTATTCCTGGCACGCATTCGCGCACAAATCTTCGCATTGTGTGACCTTCAAATAATGAAATAGTAAATTGTTTGCGAATGTTTACATGGAGCACAGTGAACCAACCGTTCAAGCACGCCTCAAACGCGCGCCAATATTTTATACATATAAAATAGAGCTATAATCGTAGATGTATTTCTACGAAGTATTTTTTTTTTTTTTTTTTTGGATGTAGGCGTTTTTCGACTAATTTTGTTGATGGAGGAACAAAAACAAAAAATGTTTTAATGTCTATAAAATTGACAGCGAACGTGTGCGATGGACAGACATGCTTACAAGCACGATCTCAGACTGTCAAATGGATTATTTATTGAAGCACTAATGAGTTGGAGAGTTTTAGGGATTATAATTACTTTTTATTTTTAATTTTAAGAGTGGTTTCTTTAAACTCTGTTGACGCATCTCACTTAAGTATCTTCTTAATGTATCTTTTTCAATCATCTTTATAATATATATAATATATATACTCTTTTTATAATATATACATAATCGCACATCATAAAATTTAATCAGGCATTTGGTTTAATTTAAAACAATTCAATTTTATTGATGCTACTTTCTTTACTTTATGACTTTGTTGAGAGCCGCCATGTAATCCGCTTATTAAAAGTATCTATATACATCGTTCTTCGCACTCAATCTTGCCACTTCATATATGCTGTCTGTTGTGACTGAAACTGAAAACACCTCCGGCTGAAAGGCGTTGCTTTAATTTGTTTAATGACTGTTAACAGCAGAGCGGCTTCAATCTGAGCTCCGTCTGTTCAACTGTCCATTATAATAATATTGTTGTATGTATTTTTAAAAGGTTCGTGGTAATAAACCAAATAAAGTAAACTCGTCCCTGGGATGTTTTGTAGTATGCACAAAAGTGGCATGTATCTACAAGGAGTTGCAGTTGCAGTTGCAGTTATTTTTGTATCTTAAAGATATTGTAGCGCGTTGGAACACTTGTTGTAATTTCATATGTTAGGCGTTGCATAGAGGTGCCAAGTTCAATATCATAAGGTCAAGGCACACTGCTTTGAATGCATGGATAGGTAGAAGAGTTTTCAATACATCAATTGGATGCATACATTTAGAAATGATGGTACATCATTCGAGCCATCTAATTGAGATGATTACTGAAAAAACGATTAACAAAATGTATGTTCTTGTGCTAAATAAGCGGCGAGTGAAGTTGGGTGAGATACTTGTTACATCTCAAAAGAACTAATTGGCAGTAAATTGCACAAAAATTGGACATGAAGAAGTTATACACAAGTTAGACGCATAATTTGCTCGCTATTAACTATAAAAGCAATCTTCTAACAATTACCAAGAAGTGTTTGGCGTTGTGCAACTGCAATCCGTAAGAGATTTTTGCATCGTTTCGTAACCGTGGACAGAGCATTAGCATTCGTTACAGCACACCAGCAACCAAGGAACATTCGAAACAGTGGATTTCACCGGGTGCATCGGCACCGAAGCAGACCAGGGTGGCTCTGTTGGCCAAGAAGGACATGGCGCCAATTTTTTTTTTGGGATTCGCGCGGCTAAATTCACAAAAGCGAAAAACAAACATATTATTGCAATTTAAAGTAAAAACGACTTCATTTCGGACGAAACCAAACAATACAGACGAGCACAGTCTCTAGCATGCGCGTAACTAGGACAGCGCAAGTAGGTCGCCCTACAAAACTCATTGCCCTCCTAGAAAAATTTAAACTACATTGTTTTCATTCGTACCATCAAAACAAAAAATATTCAGTACGTTTTCTGCTCCCCCCTGTAAAACCCATATTTAAACCATGGTAGCATACCATGAATTATGCTACCAATCGTTCATTCACAATAGTCTCCAGATTTATTGTAGCTCCAAGGAACTGTTTCTTGTTACCACACATGAAGAATAGACTCGCCTAAAAAATATTTGGTTCCAATGATGACATCATTGCTGAAACGAATGTCTATTTTGAACGTTTTGAGAAATCGAATTATTTGGAAGGTATTAAAAAAAAATTGATAAATTTTGGACGAAATATATCGAGCTACAAGCATTTTTTAAATGAGTGTTAAATGTTTGTTTGGTTTTTTCGTTTTGTATTCGTATTCGTATCGTGTTAAACAACAACTCCACAGATTTAAGGCAGGATTTACAGAACATACTTTAATATGAGATACGTAAGTCGAGTAATAGTCTCGAAAATGATAATTTCTTCAATCAGTTATACCTTTAAACCGTGCTAGGAAATAAATCTGTTAAATGATTTGGATTCGGCAACCCTCAATTCACTGAATAAATAAGGTCAATTTCGTGCCCTAGTGCAATTGTTCACAGCTTTCGACATGCACAGCAGTACATTGATTATTTATCTGATGATGAAGTATCATTCCAAGATAATGTATATCAGTGCTATGTAGATTTTATTCGTAGGCCTTCTTCGCTCAAGCACAAATTCCGAGATAGTCCACCAAATTCCGAGAAAGTCAACCAAATTTTGGCTAGAAGTTCAAAAAATAAGAAAAACAAACTGGCGACGAACAATCAATCTTCACCATGGCAGCGAAACTTCACACACATCAGCTAAAACTATTTGAGTACAAAAAAAAAAACATCGCATTGAAGAGTCAGCCACTGTACAGCCCTGATATTGCAGCCAATTATTGCTTTTGGTTTCGAAATGGAGAGAAGAAACCAAACGTGGAGCATGAATTTAAGCGACTAAAGATGCGCTCAAAATGCGTGTTTTGCACATATCTCACTTATGGTGTCTATGATGACTAGCACTTTATCTAAAGAGGGAATATGAGTGTCTAAATATTCAAAATTTGATGGTTTGATGGTGATATAGTCTGCATGATCTCGTCATTCAAACAGACGCTCGAATCGACGGCCGGACAAACGTATATTGTGTAGCAACTCGAATTTTAATACTGATCTATATACTTTATGGGATCTAGCATGGCTCCTATTGTGACTGTTACATAAAAAAGTGCAAAAGTTTTTCATTCTTAGCACTTTGAGCATCTGAATATTTTGCTGAAGAATGATATTACGCATACGCACTGTATTCCAGTCTTATAATGTACATTAAAATTCTACAACTTTTTCACAACATCATTAACACTCTGTACCTTCAACAACTTCAGTATCCTCGAGCACATCCTGTACTACGCGTACTAAACTAATATTAGCTGCCGGTGCGGCATTCACAAGCAATTTTGAAGTTGCTTCTGTGCTGCTGAGCTCCAACAACTCTTCGCTCCGACTTGTACTGCTCGCCGTATTCAAAAAATCCAATAATTTTGCATCCACCCAAGGCGAAGTTGTCGTTGTTGCATTCTCAACCGAAAGAAGCGTCGCCTGCGTCGATTTAAAATGCAACAAATGCATACAGAGCAATAAAATGCGCACAAAAGCAAACATTTTATACTGCAAGTTACTTTCAATATTATTTTATTTTTGTAGATAAACAACTTCTTATAAAAATTTCTTTTGTATCTTTTTGTTTTTTTTTTTTTTTTAATTTTTTTGCACACCGTTTTTATATTTATTTGTTTTTCGATGCTATAGCAATTAAAATGCGCGACGTGTTTCAATGTAGGAATTCACAAATTTTCAGTATGAAGTAACTTCTACATAGTCCGAACGAGCTGCGAACGTGAGAGAGAGAACAGGACCGTGCGCATGCGTGGTCCGCGCGTATCTAAAGCAGCGAACTGTCGCACAGTTTGGTCAACAGCTATCCGACAGATACATTTTCAGCGCGACTGAAGCGACGACTGCGAAGAAAGCAAGAAACCGGCGGCGACTACGACTGCGTTGGTTTATTTTGGCTTAGGCGTCGCAGCTGAGAATATTCAAACGGCAAACACGCATACACACAGCCATGCATAGATACAGATACAATTTTATATCGTAGATACAAAGATACTTCTATATCTTTTCAATGAACGATCGATTGTCAAACAATTATTCACGCATATATTTGCAAGCTTTATTATTTTATTGTTAGATTTTATTGATTTCTTAGTAGCTTTTAGTTACTTTTTATAGAGCAACACATTTTTCTTTCATTGATTTTAAGTTAAACTTTTTTCGATACACTATTATTTTTGACTTAATTAGTATTTCTATAGCGAGCTGTTTAGTGAAGAAATGAGCACGCTATGTTATCCAGTTGTAACACAATCACTAAACATCCTTTGTATCTGAGTTACTTTAAAACACCGAATTTTATATAGTTTCGTATCGAACTCAATTTTTCATGCGCTCCGCACACGCACACATCGCTTTGCAGACTAACCAACTAACTGATGGGTCCGTACATATAGCTTCTCTCACAGTAGTCTAGTCCAACTCATCGTACTCGTGCTGTATCTCTTTGGCTCTGGATGGCTTTGGAATACATTGCAAAACGTATATATTAGTTGCGAGTTCTTTTGATTTGATTTGCGCTATTTGCCATTAAATGTACACTGAAAGAAATTTCAAAGTTGTAGTAAATTAGCTCCACATTAATTTAAATTCATTCTGGAAGGCATTTAATTAAAAAAGTTACATATATGAATAACTAGTTAAATAATATTCATACTTTCGATAAAATATCCACGGAGATACGAGCTTCGAACTCAGCTATGAGTTCTCATCATTTGTACATTGTATTTCAACAAGCTTATTTTTATCTAGAACCAAAGAAAGAGCTCAGCTAACACCAAATTTAGACCATACGAATGCTTCACAAACTCAGAGCATACTAAGACAGAACGGAAGAAACTGAAGCATGTAGATACATCGTTATGTTGAATACTTTTAAGACCCTAAAACAACCAATTGAAATACAAGCTTTGACAGACCAGAATGTGGCAGAATGTTAAAATTGGAACCTTTCGGCTTGCTTCATTTATAAGATTTTATTTTACACTATCAAATTTAACGTTTTTTTCTACGGTTTGTAATTTGATTTAAATAAAGTTTTCATTTAGTTCAAAATTTGGTTAGAGGAAACTGGTATTCGAATCACGACCAATGGCGCTGAGCGCAAACAACAACAACAACTTTTTGTTCTACAAAGATTGTTTTAGTCACGCAGACACGAGTTTCAAACTCAGCTACAAGTTCTCATCAGTTCACTGGCCGCAACTTTGAAGTATTTTACTTACAACACTATCATGTTAAAAGATATGATATTGTAATTAAAGCTGCTAATTATATTTCATGTATACCTTTCTAACAATACCAAGATCCAAAACATCGTTAGAGCATTTGTTCGAAAAATATTGGCGACCAAATTTAAATACAAACGAAAATTTGTGAAATTTTTGTCATTTCTCTCTTAGTTTTGACATTTCACTACAACGAAATAACTTTAAAAATTAAACCCCTTTACATTTGGAATAAGATTAACAGCTGAATTCTTCAATCATTTCATCCAATACTTGATCGAACTCATGAAACTTCATTTGCGCTTGCCGAGTTTGCACTCTAAACGGCAATAATAAAGCGGAACTCATTTAAAATCACATTTTTTTTATCTTTTTTACTGTTTGTAAAAAACACAAATCAAAATAAGCCGAAACAGCTGTTTTACTTTAAGTGAACATCATTTTGCCACTCACATGCTAACGACAAAGCACATTTGACAGTGGCAAGGCAAAAATGCTGAGAATGTTGTGTGGAATGACTCTATTACTATTTTGTTTTTTACTTCAATTGAGATCTTATTTCTAGAAGCAAGTGTTAACTGAGTAATCTTTCAGTGTACTGCTTATATGAGATCCATTTAAATTCCTCACTTATTTTCGCTGTTTTCTTTTTAATTGAACACCTCCTCACACGTTTATATATGCCTTCCGCCTCTTTTTTAATGCACTATACCTCAACTTACCACTGGACTTCACATGCCAAATGAAATTTGAATTCGATTTCAGAGAAACTAGCGCTTCTTGCAGCTCGATTACGAGTTACGATACTCGTACAAGATGTTGTTCTACCACTTGTTCTACTAGACTTCTTGCAGCCGACTTCTGACTGCCACAGAGAGGCAACGAATCAGGCCTAAGCCCATTGATGACACTCAATGCGACGGCAATGACTTTCGATAAATAATATCGACAATTTATGCATGTCTACCAAATGCAAAATGTTGCAAAAGAAGACAGTCAGGCAGTAGACTCACAGGCAGACAAGTTCCATGTTACAAATCTGCAGGCTTAAGTGATGCCAGTGTGTAGTACACTGTTAAAAATTCTACAAAAAAAGCGGTAGAGCGTTGAACTCTCCAAAGGATGCTTTCTGTGCGTTACGAAGTTAAACCATAAATCGTGCATTAAAATTAATTAGAATCAAAAGCAAGTTAATCAAATTGTATTTAAGCCGCAAACAATCGAAGTAAATTAATTAATTCAATTGACATTGTCGCCTTTTGTCAGTGCCGCGAGATGATTTTACACTTTTTATACGCTGTATCCATAAGGTAGAAAGGTATATTAAGTTTGTGCAAATGTATGTCACAGGCATAAGTAGGCGTGGCAGATCTATTCTTGATAATTATCGGAAGACGGTTCCATATAGACATGTACATCTGTCCATCCATCCGGTCGAACAACTGTTTGAACGATCAAATTTCGGAGTCTAAAAAAGATAGAAGCTTCAAGTTGGGATACCTAGACTCTTCTCTTCTCTCTTCAGATAACTAGTTTTACATGAACATGCCAACTCCACTTTAAAGGATAGCCACCATACAAATCTGGACCCCATACAAAATTTCTCTATAACATTTGAGCACCAATTTACTTTTATAGGTGTAACATCTATAGAAAAAAACACACGCGTATTCGAATGCGACGTAATATCAAAATTTCAAAGCAATCGGTAAAGAACTTTCAGAGATTATCGATTAGGAACAAACTCATATTTTTATTTGTATGGATTAATTTTACGACAATTCTAACAAAACATCGCACATATATACAGATCGAAGCACTAAAGAATATAATCTATGTTTGCTATAAGACGCCTTAAACAAGCTACAGAGTAACTAGAAGTTAAGCAGACTCAACTGCAGCGTTGTTTCTTTTTTTTTTTTTGCAAATCGGTTAAATCAAGTTGCTCGGCTCAATTTCAAGATTTTTATTTCTTTTAGAATAATAACGAAAATAATAATGCACAGGAATTCTGTTTGCTTTAAATAGCATGCTCGGTGGGCTGCAAAAATTGTCGTGATTTGGTGTTTTTGAGAAATTTTTTGCCAACTAATTGTCTTTAATTTTATACATTTCATCGACACGAACAGGATTTCTTTTATGTAGCTGATTTGATTGATTGAACGTGTTTATAGAATAGGAATTAAATGTGATTCATTTATTTTTGTGACACCTACACCGCAACAAATCTACCAATATACCATGTTATGATATTGTTAAGCTGTAGACAGGAGTGCACAAATCGGTTCGCGGTAATCGATTATTGGCTTTGAAAATGCCGCTGGCAAAATTGAAATTGTAATAAATTGTAAATGTTTTGCGTACAAAATCGTATTGGGTGGCATAAGGGCTTTCATTCATCTGACACTAAGCAGTTCATTAACCCGCAATTATTTAGAATTTTATTGAAATTGTTTCTTAAGAAAGTAGCGTTGAATATTTGGCTGTTGAAAAAATAGTAGGTCAAGCAATTTCGATAATCGCTTAAATGTTTTATAGAAATATTTTAGTTTATTAAATTTCTATAGGTAGAAACTTAATTAACTAATTCTATCACAACTTCGACTAAAATGTACAAACTAGCAACACAGGGTGGCCCGAATGAACTGCAATCAATATCGTACCCTAATGTTGTACCCTAAAAAGTGGGCGTCACATACCAATATGGATACTCTATATAACTGCAATAAAAACAAGCCTGGGTGCAGGGTTACAGCTCGATATCTTAAAAATTGATACGTAAAAACTGCACTGCTACCAGACGAATGGACAGACGGACACAGCTAGATCGTCCCATTGCGCTGATCAAGAATGTATATACTTTATGGGATCTAGAATGCGTTATAAACTTTTTATACCATTCACACTATATGCATAGGGTGTTTAGTTTGGAAATTAGTTGGGAGCAAGATGTTTCATGTTCTCAGAATTCTTACAACAAGTGTGTTTACACCTATCATCTGGAAGTTCTACCAGCCTATACGCCAGAGTATGAGTATAAGCTAGAATGTACTTCTTATTATTATGTTTATTGTTTGTGTGTAGTGTCAAAGCACAATTATGTAAGTATGTACATATCAACATACTTCCCCAAAATCAACCACAGAATACTGATTCACTTCTTCTATTTTGGTTTCATTAATTTCGTTTTGTAAAGATCGGTCGAAAAGTAGAATCGATGTAATTTCATGAATTCATGAGTTTTTAGCAACAGTACCCTAAGGTCAGACTTCCAGTATACGAGAATATGTACTCTCTTTTTTCGTTTCCTTTTTAAATAACTCAGGCGTCCTTAGTCTCAGACAAAAATTTAAACCAATTACCACTAGTTGATCACACGATGTTGTCATCATATCATGTATTAAGGTAGATTCAGACGGTGCCAGATGTCTGTCATAAATCTGCGTTTGTAGCAATTCTCGTTGAACTTGTTGAAATTCTTAGATATTTAAAACTATTTTCACAATGCAGTATGATAAATGTGGTTAGTATATATGACCGTGTGAGCAGGGCTTTATAGAAATCTCGGGAAGTTACTATGTTTTTTAACTTATTCCACATATTTGTTTCCATCTTAATAAAAATTCAAGCTTTGATTCAACAGATGATCGCTCGGTTTTCCATAAAGCACAACTGATGATGAACGGTGCCAACTCATGACCAAAACGGATATGAAAAAATAAATATGTTCTATGAGAGCTGATGCACTGAAAAAAATAATTATTAGTTTTCGTCAAAGATTTAAAAAAATATATAACCGTAAACAGAACCGATATTTTAAATTTTTTATATAACTGTAAACTTTTACCTAAATAAAATAAAACAAACGTGCCGGAACCAAAACATGCGTTACAAAATTATGATACTCTTTACAACACTATGCGTAATGGTTGTATTAAAGAGTAATTAAACTTCTCCTATTTTCAAGAATTTCAATATTGACTGGTACCGAAAATACCGAAATAAAACGGAACCGGTAACATTATACCGGAACACACGTTACGGCATGGTGAATTTGTTGTGAGGGGACGTATTCCCCTAAACTGCGTTCTTTTTTTTTCTTCTTATTTTTCTTACTCTTAAGGGCCAAACACACCTTCAAACATTTGATCAAATCCGTGATGTGACGGAAAATGGACGGGTGTAATTGGCGATTTGACTGCTTGACTGCTTGATCAAATGTGTGAAGAAAAATAAAAAGTTTTGATTGTCACATCGCTTTTTTTCGTTCTGATTTTTTCGTATGTGATTTGGGCAGGAAATTTCAAATCCAGATTTGACGCAATGGATTTGAAAGGGCTGTGGGACGCATCACATTTTCTTTTACAAATACTGGATGTTGTTTGGGATGTTGTTAAATCCGATTAAAAATCAATCAACTGTCTCATCAGCATGTGAAATAGCGCGAAAAAAAACATTAAGCCAGTACAATTAAGCCAGTCCTTCACGCTCATCATGTTGTTTCATTGGTTAAGTCAGCTCGCATATACAAAATTTAAAATAAATGATTAGCGTATGGACAGAAATCATTTAGTTTAAAGTTTCTAGCTCTTAGGGTCCGTTCAAGTATTACGTAACGCAATATTTTGATCACTATTGAAACACCCGCTCCTCCCCCATTGTAACTGTTCGCAACAAATCGAGAAGCTCTTGAACTTGAACGGCCCATTACAGGTTCCTAAGATAAGTTGTTTCGTACTGGTGTACTAACGGACATTTCTTAATCGACTCAGTTTCCGATCAAGAATATCTATACTTTATTGGGTCTTCCTTGTGCCTGTTACATACATTTGCTCAAACTTAGTATACCCTCAAGTGCAGGGTAAAAAAATCACAATTGCTTAAAAATAATATTTTATTTCGAACTCATGACTAAAACGAATTCTCGAGCACATGACCAAATAACCGTAAACGATCAACCTATGAAATTAAAGCACTTCCGTTTGGCATCTTCTCAAATCACCTAATTTAATTTAATTACTATAGCTTGTACGATGAGCACATTAAAGAAAGCATTGGAAATCCCATAAAGTTCAGTTTATTGAGACGAGTAGATGTGCCACGCCCGTCTGTCTTTTTTCTGTGGCGACGTAGTTTTTGAGTTATCGGGCTGCAATTTCTGTAAATATGGGCTAAGCATATAATAGAACATATAGCCCCCTTACAAACTCACCACACAGTTTTGAATTTTTGTTGGGAAATTTCTGTATTTCTTGAGCTATCAAGTTGACATCTTGAAATTGATCACGCCAGGCATACCATAAACTACAACTTCCATACAAATCCAGTACTCACTTACCGGTTTTTATTAAAACAAGCTAACTTTCTATTTTTAACTGCATATAAAGAGTTCTCAACCATCGGTTCCACTGAGGTAAACGTTTTCTCCAATTAATTTTTTAAGAATAAATAATAAATTTTTGAAAAAAATAAATACAGCTTTAATATTCATCAAATTCTGCATGAACAAATATTTGGAAGTAGCACTTCTAAAATTTACATAAAACGACATTTTTGTTTTGTAAAAAATTCATTAAAATTAAAACTAACTAAAAATTAAATATGTATAAATTTTCTGTTTTTTTTTTTTATAGAATTTTGTGTGTATGATGTTTTAGAATATACAGCGCAATAAAATACATAGAAAATACGTAGTTATGCAATCAAGAATTTCTCTATAGGAACCTGTGCAAAGAATTTATTAATATGTTCTACCAGAATGGGCGCCCATTGTTCACGTGTAGCCGGAATGCCAACTCGTGTAATTTCGGGCAGATTTTCATTGACCAAATTTAGTATCATGGCATCTGGAATAAGATTTTAGAAAAATGATTTCAATATTATAAAATGGAAAATATTGAAGGGAAACGTTACTTACTCAAATTACGATCCGAAAATATGCCATTGGCTGTAATATGTGCATCGCCTATATTAACATTTGCATTCAGGCGTTGCAAACTCAAACGTTGTGTACCCGTTTCGGTACGCTCAATTTTGCCATCGGTGAGTATTGTGGCCTTGATATTATCTAATCGGTAAAAGCAAATTTAATTAGAAATCAGGGGTTATTACTTACGTAAAGCTGTCACTATTTGCTGACTAAATTTGATTCGCTAAATATGAAAAACTCTATTTAAAATACATGATTTTTCGTTTAATTTTTTAAAAAGTGTACACATATATTGAAGCATAACTCGTTGCCTAGTATAGCAATATGGTTTAGTGTTATTTTAAATTGAAGACACCGATTTTAGCATTAAATCAAGCTTTAGTTTAGAAAAATTCATGGAAAAATAACGAAGTTATGCGCAGTTGAATGAAATGGTCGTATTATCGTACTTATCTAGTTTTCTTTTTCATACGACGTTTATGATAAAAATTCTATTGATCTAACTTTTTTGGAATCTAAAAACCATTTTAATATTAATGATTAATTAAAAACCTTTTTTTTTTTTGTTAATAAAAATAAAAATTTGTTAATTGTATATGCTGATTCAACCATCGATAACTTTGTTATTTTTCCATGAATTATTGTGAACTAAATTTTATTTTCGTTCTTGAACTAACAACTTTATGTTCAAAGTAATAAATTTAATGGCGCATATCTTGTTCCACTAAAATAGAGCAAAATAGTGACAGCTTGGTATTAAAAAAAAAAAACCTTTTTTGTTTTTAATTTTTAAAATGTTGTCTTATTCAATTAAACATAATTAGTTATATAAAAGCTTAGCATGCATTACCAATAGTTATATTGAACGGTCCCTTTGGCACTAAACGCAGACCTCCAAATTTTACATCCGCCTTAAATTGTCCATCGGCTCTCAATTGCGGCAGTTCAGCGCCCAGTTTAATGATGAAACCATGTTCCGTGAAGTTCGATAGCACGCTATTCAATTTCAGCGCACTTATGCCATGTATATTCATGTTCTTGATAAGCAATCCACCTTGTATGCCATCATTGGCATAACGGAAAATGCCACGTTGATAATAATAAGGATCAATGGAGATCATATTGTATTGTGGCAGGCCAGTATGCTGTGTATAATTTGAAAAACTCTATAAAAATAGCAATGAGCCATGTATTTAATATGCTAACAAACCTTCAATCTAGGCGCTATGGTCTGTATGACATTTCTAATGCATTCGTTCAGTTCGACAGAGCTCAGACTGCAAGGTGCCAAAGTCAATTCGGGTTGTGGTGAAACTAAATAAGAATAATAATAAATTTTGTTCTTTTAATTGTGTTTTTTTTTTTAAGTTTTTCTATATTTTTTTTCTTTTTTGTTTTTTTTTTTACATATTTCGTAAGCATTCTATGTATCTCAGAGTCAGGACTGTCGAGCAAAAATCAGGGACTTAAAAATTATGTGCGTTCCCATTGAGTCTGGTTTTTTTGGGGTACTGTACCCCCGCTCGCCGAACATAGGGTAGTTAATCCCATTTACCGTCGAGCTTTGCAGCTTTTATTTGTCCCATAAGGCGCTTGGAACGGCGATAGCGCAGGCGCAGGCGAAGGCGAAGACGTTGCAGCGGTAGATCGTCCTCGTCGTCCTCCTCCGGAGCTGCCAGAGCAGGTTCTTGCGGCTCCTCAGCTATAGCAGCGATGGCCGGCTCATTAACGTTCGGTTCCATAAACTGACCCACGGCAGCAGCGCCCTCAATTTCCTGCTCTTGTTCCTCAGGAATTTCAGCATGTTCACTAGCATCTGGGCTCAAATCCAATGGTTCGGGAAACCATGGGTTAACTGGATTTGGAGCCAACAAAGCAACCACAGTATCCAATGGCATATAATATCCTAAACGCCACTCATTATTGCTAGGAGGGCGACGACTGTTGTGATGAGCTTCATCGCAACCGCAACCGGTTAGAGAACTACGACGACGTTTGTTGAACTTCTTATGCTCATAGTAATCGATGAAGAATTCACCATCGGATTCATCTTCCATATTTGGTCTCATATTAATAAATAAAATCAAAATTATTGTCAAGAATATTTCACTAGTAGCTAAACTACTCTGGAGAAAGTGATATGTGTAACTGATTTTCAAATGATAAACGATCTTGTTTTTAAACAAGTTATGAGCAGCAAGATCATTAAATTTATCTGGCACAATTCTAGACCACCATCATAAAGGATTAGAAGCAGGTATAAATGTTACCGTCTAGTAAGCAGGACAGTTATATAAATTACACGCACACAATACTAGTGTAAGCGAGACAGCTATATAATATCTTCAATTTTCAAGCGCTGTGATTGGCTGAAACAAATTGCACAGGCAGGTAATTATCATTTTGATGGATTGCGCGTACATTAGCTTTTATGACCTGCAATAAAATTGCATTTTGCATGGAAAGTTGCTGTGCCCTCAAAGGGATTAAAGTTTTAAAGTCGATTACGTTTAGTAATTTTATGACGGGTAACAGATGCTGTTGAAAACTGAACAGGATTTAACAAGAAGTGTCAGAAAATGTACAGAACAATATGAGTTGAGTAATGAAGTCTTGAAATTAATTAGGACGCTCTCTTGGGAGGGGAACTATACTTCTATTGCTGGAAACTCTATATCTTAATATATAAAAACGTTCGTGCGGGAAGAGAAATCCAAAAACCTCAAAAGGTGGAAGGAAAAGTGCCAGAAGAGAAACAGGTGCAGGGAAATATTGGTAGGGTAGGGGAAAGAGAGGTAGGGTAAGGGTCAGTCGGAAGGAGGAGCAGGGGTGTCAGAGGAAAAGAAAGGCAGGTGGAAACGCACTGGGTACCAGCTAGTTGTTTTATGAAAATGAACCGAGGGAACGTTCCCCAGTTTCAACCCCCTGAATCCGCCAATGATTTAAATAAGAATAATAATAAATTTGATTTTTTTTTAAGTTTTTCTATTTTTTTTTGGGTTTTTTTTTTACATATTTCTTAAAAATTGCTTATAGCGAAACTGGAGACAATATGTGTCTCAGAGTCATGATCGTCGAGCAAAAATCCGGGACTTAAAAATTATGGGCGATTATGTGTAGTAGCAACAGATTTGCACTCGTGTATTTTTCCATTGAGTCCGGTTTTTTGGGGGGTAATGTTCCTACTTTACCCTCTCTCGGCAAACCTAGGGTTCTTTACCCCGTTCACCCCACCTTTCGTCGAGCATTGCAGCTCATTTTTGTCCCATAAGGCGCTTGGAACGGCGACGGCGATAGCGCAGACGAAGACGCTGCAGTAGTTGATTGTCTTCGTCGTCCTCCTCCGGTTCTTCCGGCTCATCAGCTTCTGGCTCAACAGCAACTTCTTGCGGCTCATCAGCTTCTTCCGGCTCCTCATCAACTTCCATATACTCAGCTTCCTCCGGCTCCTCAGCTATAGCAGCGATGGCCAGCTCATTTACAGTCGGTTCCCTAAACTGACCCACTGCAGCAGCTCCCTCAATTTCCGGCTCCTGTTCCGACTCCTCAGGAATTTCGGCACGTTCACTAGCATCGGGGCTCAAATCCAATGGTTCGACAAACCATGGGTTAACTGGATTATGAGCCAACAAAGCAACCACAGTATCTAATGGCATATAATATCCAAAACGCCATTCATTATTGCTAGGAGGACGACGACTGTTGTGTTCAGCTTCATCGCAACCGGTCAGCGAGCTACGACGACGTTTGTTGAACTTCTTATGCTCATAGTAATCGATGAAGAATTCACCATCGAAATCATCTTCCATATTTGGTCCCATATTAATAATTAAAATTCAAAAATTATTTTTCAAGAATATTTCAAGATTATTTCAGTAGTAGCTAGATCTACTTTAGCGAGAGTTATGCTTGCAACTGATTTCCAAATGGTCATGGACATTCTATTTATGAGCAGCAAGATCATTAAATTTATCTGGCGCAATTCTAGATCGCCATCATAAAGGATTAGAAGCAGGCGAAAATGTTACCGTCTAATAAACAGGACAGGTATATAAATTACAAGCACACAATACTAGTGTAAGCGAGACAGCTATATAATATCTTCAGTTTTCAAGCGCTGTGATTGGCTGAAACAAATTGCACAGGCAGGTAATTATCATTTTGATGGATTCGCAAATTTCTTGCGCGCACATTAGCTTTTATGACCTGCAATAAAATTGCATTTTGTGTGGAAAGTTGCTGTGTCCTCAAAGGGATTAAAGTTTTTAAGTCGATTACGTTTAGTAATTTTATGGTGGGTAATAGATGCTCTTGAGAACTGAACAGGATTAAACAAGAACTGTCAGGAAAAAGCAGAATGAGTAGCAAAGTCATTAGAAGAGTGCATGAGATGATGACACTTTTAGTAATTCTCTAGTGAAATGCGTTCTTGAAACAAGTATTGTTCCTTGAAACAAGAGTTTTTAACATGAAAGTCTTTCTATACATATATGAAGCGGCATATATAGAGCCAATCTAACTAGTTCGAGTAAAACTGTCTCTTGGTTCCAACACCAATTTTTGACTAAAATTTTTGCATAAAATGCCTGTTGAAGCAGGAATGTTCTCAGGAAGTCCAGCTTGAAAAATATTGTAACTTCGTTGTAATGGAATCTAGTTAGTTTCTACAGAAGTACAGATTCATCATTTATAAAGTTTAAATCTAATTCATAATTAATTATCTAAAAATAGAAACAGAAAATAAATGATTTTAATGTATACTGTGCAGCGATTGGTTGAGTGTTGAAAAATTCTTAATAAATAGATCACGAACTTCTAGATAAACTTAAATTTGACATAATCTTGGAGTGGACTCGTATTTGTAAGAGAGATAGAACATGATAGATGGGACAACCATGGTCATTTTATAGTAGACACCTATTTGATTTAGATTCTGTTTTCTAAAAATTTTATTACAATGCTAGCTGTAGGCGAGTACACTCATCTTGTATTTCTAATATATGGGAAACTACTACTACTATTTCGGGAAACTCTACTGAAAAAAAACCTAAAATAACCAGATAAAACAAGATATTACCTTATACACGTTATTATTCTTTTTTGTCTATCATAATGTATAAAAACGTTCGTGTGGGAAGAGAAATCCAAAAACTCAAAAACCGCTGCACCAAATGACACCAAATTTTCAACATATGTTAGTTTGGTCTGCAGGAAGGTTTCTCTTCAGTTTCCTTTTGATATGTACCGCAGGAGTCAAAATATCCACGAAAATGTGTTTCTTCAGTACAATATATTGTATATACATGTTAATGGGATCGAAGAGGGACGGAGAAGGGTAGTATGTGGGGAGGTGCAAAAGGAAAAAACATATTACATAATTCGGGCGATTCGAAACGACTCTAAAACAATTTAATGCATTAAGTTGTATAATGGTCAGGCGGAAGGAGGGACAGGGGGAAGGAGTGTCAGAGGAAAAGAAAGGCAGGTGGAGGGGCAGAAACGCGCTGTTCTATGAAAATGAACCGAAGGAACGTTCCCCAGATTCCTCCCCCTAATGATTTAAATAAGAATAATAATAATAATGAATTTTGTTTTGTTTTTCTATTTTTTTGGGTTTTTTTTTTACATATTTCTTAAAAATTGCTTATAGCGAAACTGGAGACAATATGTGTCTCAGAGTCATGATCGTCGAGCAAAAATCCGGGACTTAAAAATTATGGGCGATTATGTGTAGTAGCAACAGATTTGCACTCGTGTATTTTTCCATTGAGTCCGGTTTTTTGGGGGTAATGTTCCTACTTTACCCTCTCTCGGCAAACCTAGGGTTCTTTACCCCGTTCACCCCACCTTTCGTCGAGCATTGCAGCTCATTTTTGTCCCATAAGGCGCTTGGAACGGCGACGGCGATAGCGCAGACGAAGACGCTGCAGTAGTTGATTGTCTTCGTCGTCCTCTTCCGGTTCTTCCGGCTCATCAGCTTCTGGCTCAACAGCAACTTCTTGCGGCTCAGCAGCAGCTTCTTGCGGCTCAGCAGCAACTTCTTGCGGCTCATCAGCTTCTTCCGGCTCCTCATCAACTTCCATATACTCAGCTTCCTCCGGCTCCTCAGCTATAGCAGCGATGGCCGGCTCATTTACAGTCGGTTCCCTAAACTGACCCACTGCAGCAGCTCCCTCAATTTCCGGCTCCTGTTCCGACTCCTCAGGAATTTCGGCACGTTCACTAGCATCGGGGCTCAAATCCAATGGTTCGACAAACCATGGGTTAACTGGATTAGGAGCCAACAAAGCAACCACAGTATCTAATGGCATATAATATCCTAAACGCCATTCATTATTGCTAGGAGGACGACGACTGTTGTGTTCAGCTTCATCGCAACCGGTCAGCGAGCTACGACGACGTTTGTTGAACTTCTTATGCTCATAGTAATCGATGAAGAATTCACCATCGAAATCATCTTCCATATTTGGTCTCATATTAATAATTAAAATTCAAAAATTATTTTTCAAGAATATTTCAAGATTATTTCAGTAGTAGCTAGATCTACTTTAGCGAGAGTTATGCTTGCAACTGATTTCCAAATGGTCATGGACATTCTATTTATGAGCAGCAAGATCATTAAATTTATCTGGCGCAATTCTAGATCGCCATCATAAAGGATTAGAAGCAGGCGAAAATGTTACCGTCTAATAAACAGGACAGGTATATAAATTACAAGCACACAATACTAGTGTAAGCGAGACAGCTATATAATATCTTCAGTTTTCAAGCGCATATTATCATTTTGATGGATTCGCAAATTTCTTGCGCGCACATTAGCTTTTATGACCTGCAATAAAATTGCTTTTTGTGTGGAAAGTTGCTAATAGATGCTCTTGAGAACTGAACAGGATTAAACAAGAACTGTCAGGAAAAAGCAGAATGAGTAGCAAAGTCTTGAATTTAAAATGAGATTAGAAAGATACGTCATTAGAAGAGTGCATGAGATGATGACACTTTTAGTAATTCTCTAGGGAAATGCCTTCTTGAAACAAGTATTGTTCCTTGAAACAAGAGTTTTGAACATGAAAGTCTTTCTATACATATATGAAGCGGCATATATAGAGCCAATCTAACTAGTTCGAGTAAAACTGTCTCTTGGTTCCAACACCAATTTTTGACTAAAATTTTTGCATAAAATGCCTGTTGAAGTAGGAATGTTCTCAGGAAGTCCAGCTTGAAAAATATTGTAACTTCGTTGTAATGGAATCTAGTTAGTTTCTACAAGTACAGATGTACAGATTCATCATTTATAAAGTTTAAATCTAATTGATAATTAATTATCTAAAAATAGAAACAGAAAATAAATGATTTTAATGTATACTGTGCAGCGATTGGTTGAGTGTTGAAAAATTCTTAATAAATAGATCACGAACTTCTAGATAAACTTAAATTTGACATAATCTTGGAGTGGACTCGTATTTGTAAGAGAGATAGGACATGATAGATGGGACAACCCTGGTCATTTTATAGTAGATTCTGTTTTCTATAAATTTTATTACAATGCTAGCTGTAGGCGAGTACACTCGTCTTGTGTTTCTAATATATGTGGCATACTTTCCCAGTGAGTCTCACTATTTTCAGTACCCATTTGCAACTATGCTTTCTTTGGTTTTTTCTCTTTTGCAAAACTAAATTGATTTCGTGACATCATTTGGATGATTGAGATTGATTGAGACTATATCCGTCTCTCTCCTTTTGTTTTTATGCCATTTTAAGCCAACCCCCTCCAGTAAATGGCATTATAAAGCAAATTTTTGAAAACCGCATGTGTTTTCTTTAAATATTATCTTAGTACCCAGTGGTGATAGTTGGATGTGTCGTTAAATCTCTTTAACATGCCATTACGTTTAGAGGAATGGCTTAAAATGGTACAAACAAAATAGGAGAGAGTTGGATATAGTCTAAATCATTGGGCTCCCATAACAGAAGAAGAATTCAAATTCTTTCAGGATGTCATCGGTTTTCATTTCCGATTACAAAATTTGACTGCATTTTTCTCGTATTACTCTTTCCAGAATTGCTCCAGTGCCGTATCTTCACTTCAACTTGTAAGATCTAAGGCAATACTACATGAAACCACAATGGTATGCTAAAGAATTGTATTTTGATGTAATTTTCTAGAGAGGAAAACCCAAGAAAATATCAGCAAGAAACACTTCATTTTCCACTCCAGTGAAAGATACCAAAAGCATTCTAATAAGTAATAGAAAAACACATCAATCTATTTTAAACAATTTGGCGCCCAGCGTGGGGCAAGGTAAACGTGACTAGATGTAAAAATATGTTTAAGTTTTTCCAGTATTGTATTTTTTTTTTGTATAAAGAACGAACCTTTACGAATAAAAAGAGTCAATAAATTCTCTTGGTCTTCACGTTGAGCTGTTAAGGTTAAGATGCAATCCAAGATATTTCACCAAACCGCTTTCAGGAATTTCAGTGTCTTTTAGTCTAACCGACTCATGCAATTTCGTCTGCTCTGAACATAGGTATGTGGTTTGTACAGATTTTTGTGACTGAACTTTTAGATTTCAATTACTATATTAAATAAACCTTAGCCTGCAGGTACAAAGCCAGCTTTTACAAGGAATCGTAATGTACATAAGAAGTAGAGTGGATATATCTTACTTCAGGAAACCATTTTTCAATTTTGTACAAAATAACGTGGTGCCAAATTCTATATACTGTATACTGTATACTTTATTGTTTTTGTTTTATTTTAAAAGGCATTTCTGATGGCATTGTTCAGGAGTGCCGTGCATTCTACTTAAACCGAACTAATATTAATTTATTATTTTATTCCAATTAACTCTGCATATTTTCATTGGTACTGATCTAGCATAGAGTTTAAGCTTCACTGATCTAGCATAGAGTCTAAGCTTCAACTTTCGCAATACAGGTTTTCCGCATGGCTTCAAATTTCGATGTGATTCATAAAGCTGCTTGAAGCCGGTTTAAAATCATATCGATTTCAGACCTAAAAATCATTGATGCATATTATTAGAAATGCATTTGAAGCTCTCTTCATATTATTTTACATATCGGCGTGACTGGCAGTTCTTAACTGCGTTACGTACGTCATAACTTTGCACTTAAGTGTAATACTCGTATTTAAATTTTAGTTTCAACTCAAAAAACCAACTAAAAATACACTACATAAGCTATATTTTCATGCTGAAATGGTTTCGATTTCATTTCGATTTCCAAAAGGTTTTTCTCGCTCTGTCAGTTCGTGACTCAGCTGGTCAGTCTTGTCCGTCTGTCCGTCTGTCAGAGTATTGACTGACTCAATGATTACTTGCGTTAGTCGTTGTAATTGCTGCAAGAAGAAAAAAAAACAAGAATTGCGCAAATTTATTGACATTTATGTTGCAAAGTTCGCACAACGGATTGTGCGAGTGGTGGAGGATTGACGTGGAGTGCTCAGTTGCGCTTGAGCGACTTCAACTTTAGCAGCTCAAACAGCAAAACGAAAGACTTAAGAAACGAACTTGCTGACTTGGCTGAAATCTTTGAAATCATTTGCTCGATTTTTTTTTTATGACTATATTTTCAACTAGCTGCGCATGAATCTGCAATTTTCGGGTAGCTTTTAGTAACTTAGTAATTAATATATATTTTTTATATAATTCTTAAAATGACAATTAAAGTTTTTGTTTTGTTTAATTTGCCACTTATTTTGCAACGCCTCTTTGAACAGCCACCTTTGACATTGAACTTGCTTTGGTGACTTTCTTTTCTTTTTTTTGTCGAAATTAGTCAAGCAAGTAAATGTCTTTTACACCAAAATAAAATTATATAAATTATTATGTTTAATATTATAATTCCCTTAGCCTTTGTCTGCCAGTCCGTCCGTCTGTCTCTTTAATTACAATTTTGTTTGTCGTTGCTGTTTTTTTGGAGTTTCAGTTTCGGTGTTGCGCCTCGTTTGATAAAACCTTGGGCACTCACTTTCCGTGGCGTGCTATAAAGTGTGTGTTGGCATTGTCTGTACAATTTTCCGACTTTGCGTATAACTATCCGTTTGTCTGTCTGTCTGTCCGTCCGTCTGCACGTGTTAAACTACCTATGCTACTTTATAATTATATCGTTAAAGTATCTCTGCTATTTGACGCTTGTTATAGTTTTTACAATATTATGACATTTCGAGTTCATTGCAGTTCAATGATGTTGCAAGCATTTGGGTGTTGAGTTTTACACTTTGCTGCTTTGCGCACTTATGCACTTTTATTGCGCCATCTTGAGCTGTTGCAATAATGCCATCTTAGAATTAGTTGGGTCACACATAAATTACACAGCTTTTAAACTTTAAACTTTTTGTACAGTAAACAAGCAACCAAAATTTAGTGGTTTCGATTATATTTACAATACATAGTTGAGTTTAGAAAACGTTTGCATTTCTTTGTCTTGTTTTTTTTTTAAATCGTAATAAAAATGTTTTTTTAAGGCTTATCTCAGCACGATTTTTGCTGTGTTTATGATTACAAAAAATAAACTCATGCGGAACCATAAAGTTGACAGAACTATTTTGCTACCAGCCATGGAACCTCATTTGCAGGGTTCTTTTTCCTTTATCATTTTTTATATGTTATGCTCTGCATTTTGTTTATAATACTATAAAAGTGGAAGCAAGTTAAACGTCAGTAGAGATAAAAAGCAAAGCAGCTGTTGAAGCTCTGAGGCTGGTTCCCAAACAGATGTATCCAGTTTAGTGTTGCTTATCTAATAAAAACGTATCATAGACTGAATAAATATGCAGTAATATGTTAGTGAACTACATTAATTAACAGATTTTTGGAAAAAAATACAATAAACTTCTTCGAGCAATTTCGAAATGAAGTATGTCAAATCCATCTTATTGTGTAGGGTATTTGTGTTGCTTACTAAGTATTAAATATTAATTTAAATACTAATTTGTAATTGAACATGCCAACTTAACTGTAAGGGGTAGTCTCCCATATGATTCTTTGCATGAAATTTTTATACTCTTCACACGCAGTGTAGCTGTGAATCAAAAAAATCAAAACTTCCCACATTTCTAGGCTCAACATATATCACAACAAGCATGCCATGTTCATTTTAAGAGGTGACCCCCATACCCAATACTTTTCGGCTTTTGTATGTTAAACTGTTTCAATAATAGAAGAAGATAGTGTGTGAAGAATATTGAAGCTTCGGTATACAGTTAGGAAGAAAGTTCCCATACAAATCTATGGTTCAAATAAAGAACTTTAGACAAGATACAGTATATCTCAATATCGAGCATATTCAACTGCAGCGTTATATCTTCTTGAGGCATAAAGAAGAATAGATTGATAGATATGAGATCGGAAAAGGCATGAATTAACTCGCTAACGCTCATAAACTAGCTCTATTGCAATGTGCCATATAATAAAGCCAGAAAAAAACGAGCGAAACATTAGGCAGCAGGCAGACATAGAGGAAGACAGCGAAAGAAAGTTAAGAATGCTTAAAAATTGAGAGCATTTAGAGGAATCTCTTCAATGATATGACAGAACGAAGCATAAATTGTGGTGAAATTTAAAGAAAGTCTATATTAACTTCATACTACAGTGTGTTTCTTTTGTGGTACCCGATATTAAATTCGAACAAAATGACAATCAACTGTCACATCAAACTGCGAGAACACACGTTGAAAACTTCGAACCAATATAATTTAGACCATGGAGCCGAAAGGAGAACATAGAGTACACCAAAAGAAGAGAGCTGAAATTGTGAAATTGTATTTTCAAAAACTTCCCCAGTTAGACTAACGCAGTGTGCATATAGGCGTATATACTGCGTTCCAAAACTGCCAACACCAAAGCAAATTGGTGGTTCAATACAATAAAATCAGTGCCGTGGCAACATCAACTGCTAAAGTTAAGATGCGTTCGCATCAATAGCTTGATCGAGCAACATTCAGAAGCAGCAGTTCGTTACCGAGCTCAGCAGTTTGGCCTGCATACATTGATGATCCCTTTGATGATTTTGACTGGCTATCTCATTCACCATATTTGACTCCATCTGACTTATTCTAGTGGAAACATTTTAAGAGCAAGGCATATGCCGACAAACTGGCCTTCTTTTAACGAGACGTACTGTGTCACCTTTCATTATGGATGTTATCCTTTCATTATGGATGTTATCCATACAGAAACTTCAACTTCGAAATGCTTCATCTCTATAGGAAACAGGCTTCTTAGACAAATCTTAAGTTCTTATGCACTGTTGCTATATTTTATCTTCTATTTGACTGTTTATCGTTTAAATGAGCTTTTACAGAACATCATATCTATGAAGACTTCTAACCTATTTAAGGTACTAAGAAAATTTAACTAAATCTAAAATCTGTTTATTTACTTTTCTATACAGCATGTGCATTTACTTAACAACCAGACGGTTATAAATGCAACAGCACTTCTTTTTCCTATATTACATCTTCCGAATTGCATAAAAATTCCCCAAAAAACAAGCTGCGCACAACCTGTTCTTCATATATTTATTCATTTTTTTTGCTGTGATATTTTCCGCATCGCTGGCAAAGTTGAAAAAACGCGCTTCACATCACTTTTAAATTGATGTAGGTCAGTTTTTGAAAATTAAATCAAGCTTAGCGTGTTTTTTTTTCTCTTTTTTTTGCACATTCGATAGATCGATTTTTAAATACAACGCGAATGCCATTCATACACGCACGCAGTTACAGATACATATTCATCTATAATGGAGATACATTCAAATATACGCATTGAGTTCAACTTTAAGCGCTGTGGTCCAGTCCAGTTAAGTCCATTCGGCTGAAAGCAGCCGGTTTATGCATATTTTGTCGAAATTTTACATGTGCTTCAGAAAAATTCGAAAAGTTTAAAGCATATAGCAAAAATGAAATGGTAAACCAAAGCCATAAACGAAGCTTTAATACGCTTTAAATATGTATTTCGTCGCTCGCGTATAAATGGGTTTTTACATTCCATAAAAACTTCATAATGCTAATATCAAATATAACTGAAGTACTTTCAAGTACCTTCAATACCGGAATCTTCACGCACTAGATACGAGAATTCTCCATGTTTCGTTACCCTTTTCAAAATGGGTTTTGTTTTTTTTTTTTTTTGTATAGGATAGAAAATTTCGTATTAGCACTGAATAATTGCGACACCTTGTTGCATTTTTGTATCTTTCCATAATGAAATGGTGAGGTTTACTGAACAAAGCGGTCAAAAATTGTTTTGAAAAATCCCAAGTCGCACATGAATTTACTTATTAACACATCCCCATCTCGGATGTTTAAATCGGAGTCCGAAAATTACTCGATTATCTCAGATTCTTCTCCTTATTTTATTACGCAAATAGATTCTACACCATTCATTTCGTTTAGCTCGCACACATTTTCTCTCTTTTACTTATTCATTCTGCTCACACGTTATTCTCTCCAAAAAAATGTGTTCTCTTAAAATCCATCTGATACAAACACCGATCAAGTTTAAAATTTTTTAGTACCACGCCTATCACTCTCACAATGGAGTTATTTGTGTACTATGTGCATGTTTTGTGGCAACTCCATCCACCACCAATTGTTCAGTTCAATATTGGTGCCATATATATGGTATAACGAAGAACTAAAATGATTTCATTGGTCATCATTGGTCATCATTGATCATCATTGGTCATCAACGTAATCTAGCTCCAATTAGCGCCATCTAGTTTTCTTTTTTCGTTTTTTTTTTGTATAAAACACTTAAAGACTGAAAATGATGCAGAGTCTGCATAGCAAAGTTGACAGTGTATTTCGAAGTCTTGAGTTCACGACTATAGCCTTCTTACTTGTCATTTATTTCTCCATGTTTCAACTAACTGCTGCTAATATTTTCCAAACTCTGTAGGGTATATAAATCATATTGATTTACAAAAATCAACACCTGACTGCCAAAGTGTTGGAAAAGTAAATAAAATATGAAAAATAAAGAGTGAACGCAAAAAAAGTACTACATACGAGTACAAGTCTACAGGTATAATTTATTTTCAATGCATTTGCTAATAATTTTGTTTTCTCACTTGTTTGCGATTTTTAGCTGTTGAAAATTTGAGGCGCGTTTTATTTGTTTCTGTTTCTCATATATATCAGCTGTCTGTCTATCTCTGTCTATATATGTCTATCTCTATCGCACTTTTAAGCGTGGGACTTTTTATTTATTTTATAAAAAAAACAACTTGTACGTATTTTTTCTTTTATTTAAGAGTAATTTTTACACAATTTCGTATATTTTTATACACTGCACTCGTAGTGTAAATAGTATTATAATTTTGTCATAGACTTTGTAACGCATTGAAGGGTGTATCGGAGACCCCATACATTATACAATGTACAAGTCTATTCTTGTATATTCTGAATCAGCTAGTATAAGTGGCGTATCGAACAGTGTATGTCTGTCTGTCCCTGTCTATGTGAATCAAAACTAGTTCCTCAGTTTTTACGTTATCGTTTTGAAAAGAGGTGTGCAGACACCCTATGCTGATGAAAAGTATCACGAAATTGTCAATAAAACGAAAACAGCTGTATTATTTTGTCTCCTTCAAAGTAGTTTCTAATAGTTGAAATTAATGTATATATTTTTATATGAATGTATATAAAGCAATTAAGCGAATTAAAGGGTAGCCACCATACAAACTCAACGTTCACTTTTCACATTTTCCATGAAAAACTTTTTTTATTACAGTTATTATCAACTTGAAATTCGGTATGGTGGCTTCTAATGGCTGGAAGCTTTACATATTTATTAATGGGCGTATCCTGCTCATTTTGAGCTAATCTCCATAAAGACTAACCGGCACTATGTGGTTTTTATATGAATTATCTTCCATTTTTCCAGCTAACTATCTTAAAAAAAGAATGAAGACATCAAGTTATCACTGTAGCATTAAATAACTTAATTTGTTAGATACTAGTGAAGAGCATTGAAGCTTTGGTTGTACCAAAGTTTTTGTTTTCTCTTGTTTCTCATTACTTATTTTCACAAAACGTTTTTTAAACTCTTCTACAATGTTTGCAATGCCTTAAACGAAGCATCGGAGACCCCTTGAAGTATATACATATATTCGTGATCAACATGACAAGACGAATCGAGCTAGCCATGTCCGCCAGTCACTCTGCCTGCTATGTCTATGCTTTTCTGTAAGTTCTATACACTCAATCTTTGAAATTTTAATTTAAAAATTAGCATGGAGACTTTTTACAACCAGCAGCCACATATGTTCTAAAATAAGAGCTCTTTGTCCACCAGAAGGTATAGCTGCCATACAAAAACACTTTGTGTTTATTTTGTTGTATCGAACATGTTTGAACTTACACTAACACTAACAAGTATGAAGAGAATTAAAGCTACGGCTCCACCGAATTTAACGCTTTTTCTTCGTGTTTTTGCTATAATTCGCTTATTGACTGAAAAAAGTGTTATTTAAACAGTTTGTACTGAGTTCATTTAACAAGTTGTGAATTTTTTGTACAAATAAATAATTATTTCTTAAAATCAATAAATTAAAATAGAAAATATCAACAGTTTTATGTCAAGTATTGACAGTTTTAAAGACACTCATCAAATATTTGCCGAATTTCATTTTGAATCTCATATTTTTTTTATAAAATGTTTTCGCTTTTTTTTAAATTTTATACACAAAAAATATATGTCAAGTTCAAGTGTTTTTGTTTTTGTTTTTTTTTAAACAGATTTCTTTCATTTGCTGTTTGTTTAAGACCTTTTTTCATTATTGTTTGTATTTTTTTTTTTAATTCAAAAGTGTCAAAGTCGTACAAAAAATGTATAAAAAACGTATTTGTTACCACAAAGTTGCTAATTTTTGTAAAATATTTTTGCAGCTTCTGCTGTTTCTGTTGTAGAAAATTGTTTTTTTTTTTGTTTGTTAGAAAAAAATCCAATTTATTTTAATTGAAAATTGTGGTTTTAGCGGTGGTCCTCATGAAGCTTTTTTTTTATTTTATTTCATTTTTGGTAGTTTTTACATTAACAAAAGAGTTGAAGGTTGAAGTTGTAAAAATTTTTGGAGTCTATGCTGAGTCATTGTCCGAAGAAACTTGTTTGCACGAAAATAATTGGATGGAATGCCATATAAAGTAAGTCTGCTGTTTAATTTATTTAACTTTAGTTTCATAAATGCATCAATGGAGAATTTTACTGGATTAAGTTCTGAGCAAAGAGTTAATTAAGAAACATAAAAGTTATATTGCATAGTCGCTAAAACAGTAGTAACTTTAGCTATATTTCGCTGTGCAGTAGATTCAATAAAACATTGTTCTAAACTGATGCTATCATGCATAAAAATATGAAGTTAAACTTCAAACCAACTTTTTTTGCAACAGAAAGAGACGAACAAAGATTTGAAAGTTGCGAGAACAGCAAACAGTTAAGGTAAAATGTGTGAAAGTAATATGAAGGTCTGTTGATGAAGCAACTACCATATACAATAACCATCTAAAACGGCTCAACTTTCCACCTTTCCACCCTTTCAAACTCCAAGCCGAGATTAGAAGTCTGTAGAACATAAAACAACCGAAATAGAAGTGACTTGGTGCACGAACAATTAAGTCTCTATATCTAAAAATTTCAACTATTTGCAATGTTTTGCACAGACTTCTATGTTTCCACTCATAATGAACATTTTCAGAATGGAAGTCATCTTAATTCCCATATTCGTTAAACTTAACTGTCATTACGTCATATCGATTAAACAGTCTACTATCATTTTTACCAAAAAAAAAGTATCTTGTAGAGTTTTTGCATCACTGTTTAAACGTTGATGCAATTATGATCAGCAATTTGAACTTCATACAAATTTTGGGACGACTGAGCAGTGCCTCACATTCGTCTAAGTCTTTATGCGTTTGAAAATGTGTTTTTCTTTTCTTAAAATTAATCAATCGTTGAACAGATTATGTCACGAAGCGTTACTCTATTAAGTTAAAAGCTACTTTATATAACTTTTAGGCAGCTACTGTACAGCGAGCCTAAGCTTAATAGACTTAACTTTACTTGATCTATTAGAAACCAGGAAGGTTTGGTTGTAGTGGCTGAGTTGCTAAATCAACATTTAAACCTTGTTTAACCCATTGTGCTTCCACTTCAATCTCTTTTAAAATTAGCAAGAAAAATCATTTAACTTGAAATTCACAGATATGGCATCTAAGAAAAACAGCTCAGGAGTACGAATCTAGTTCTAAATAGTTGGCGCAGGGACGTAGTAGATGCAAAACGCTTTCCATTTCTTCACTGTTTTCACAACTCCTACAGAAATCGTTTGAAGTGTTCCTCAAACTCCTGGCATATAATCTCCTGGGATACAATGTCCTGTATACGTATATGAGACCGTGCTCTTTGGTAACTACTTAAAAAATTTCCAAATCTATTTTACTCATTCTTCGTATGGCTGAGTCGTACTTAGGCCACGCCTGCTTTGATATATTGATTATAGCTAGTTTCGACCACCGCTTGTGGTGGGTGACTATGGAATTAATTCAATGAACAGCTTACGTCGACAGGAGTAGCCCAACCCACTGCTTATACTGTATAATATGATGCGTTGTAGCTTATCTTGCAAGTTCAACTGACTATCAGCTTCACTCTATACCGTTGTGCCCTACACTCAAACTCTACTCGGTCTTTGACATGACTAGAAAAGAATGGAGTGATTTGAGAACTGATTGACTACCTAAATACAGGAATAGCTGTTTGTACCTGATCGTAGATGAACTTCATTGCTTCCTATATGGCAGCGACTTCCACTTGTTGGAGGCTGCAGTAGACAGGTTGCCTGCAGTGGATTTATATTTCTGGTGCGTAGACAACACCACAAGTCATCTAAATAATTAATATTAGTTAGTTTGTTAGGTGGTTCTACAACCGTCTATCGGTCAAGGCCGCACGTAGGAAAGCGCACCATTCGGTGTAGTTTAAGTAATGCGCACCAGCGCCATTCGCTGGCAATCCGGAGCTTCTTCAGGTCATCATAGACCTGATCTAGACCATCTTAAGCTCGGACGTCCTCGCTGACTCCGTCCACCAATCAAGTTCAGGTTTCTGTCGTACCCCTTTAGTGCTGGAGCTTCGGATGAGGTGATCAGCTCAGTGCAGCCGCTGGAATTTAATGCGCTGTGGCACTATGTCAACCTCATTATACAGCTCATACAGCTCGTTGTGCTTACGGGTCCTAAACTCGACGCTAACTCTAAGGGAACCAAAAATTATACGAAGAATCTTTCTCTCGAACACTCCTAAAGATGCTGTATACGTTGATGACAGGGTCCATACTTCTGCGCCATACAGCAGGACCGGGATTATCAGTGTATTATAGATTTTTATCTTCGTACTTTGAGAGAGGGCTCTACTTCTAATTTGCTTGTTGATCCCAAAGTAACAGCGATTAGCAAGCAACTTATGCTCGTTCACCGCTATGCCCATGAGACGTGACTGTTTCTCAATCTCCGAAAACGTCCTGCTAACTCGCCATTCGTTGGTGCCCATGATGTAAATATCATCAGCATATGCGAGTAGCATCACTGCCTTATGGAAGTGCATAAGTTATAACTTGATAGGCCTTACTCGGCTTGGTAATGAATATCACTTTTATTTACTTCCAACAGTTTAGTCTGAGACAGCTTTCAACACTTAAGAGCGAGGCAGTCGAGTGTGGTTCACTTCAAACCTTACATACGTCACTTCCAGTTGCGCATAAACACTTGGAAATTCAGAACGCGTACCAAAAATTTTATTATTTAATTTTCCACAGCACAAGTTCTAAACGAAAGTAGCCAGCCATATTTCAAAAGCTTCTTTCTAAAATTACTTTTAAATGCGCAGATCTTAAATTTAACTACAGATTTTATAATTTCAAACCACGTCGCAGCCATAAACTGTGAAAGTGTCCAAAATTAAAGGCATTTATGGCTCATATTTGATGTAAATCTTCTTCTTTTTTCATATTGCCAATTGTCTAAGTAAATAAATAAATAAAATAAATACAAAAAAAGGTCTGCGACAAAAAAAAAATTTTTTTAAATGGGAAAGATTTGAAGAAAAAATTCAAAAATAAAACAAGAAACGCTTTATAAAATAGCTGAAAAAATAGAGGTGAACAAAAATTTTAATACTACTAACAAAAACAGCTCTAAAAAAATTTGCAAAATGCAGTGCAGACAAAAGACTTAAGCGACAAACTTGTTTTTTTTTTTATTAGAAAAAATTGAGTTTTTATTTTTGCTGCAATTTTTTGGTTTTCATTTCAGTTCTTTTTTTATACCCTGTACCCATAGGTTGAAAGTGTATATTAAGTTTGTGCAAATTTATATAACAGGTAGAAGCAGGCGTGGCAGATCTTTTAAAGTATAAATATGCTTGATCAGCATCGGAAGACAAGTCGATATAGACATGTCCGTCTGTAAATTCGTCCGAACAGATCACGGAAACTAAAAGAGACAGAGAGAGAGAGAGAGAGACTTCACATTTGAATATTTAGACGCTCCTTTTACCACTTCCGTCAACTAGTATTTTATAAATAAATCCAACTGCACAATAGGGTTGGCTCCGTCTCCTTTTACTTGGATTGAGTCATACTTTTCCGGTAGAACACAAAAAGTTTTATTTAACAATTGTTTGTCTAAAACTATTCTTGTTTCTTCTGGTGTTTCCCAAGGTAGTCGTCACCTAGTTCCAATATTGCTGAACGTTTTTTTATAAAGTATCTTCTGTACTGTAGTGAGTTTGAATCCGTTTGCAATCCGTTTCCGTAAAAAACCATTTGGCTCAAAAACCAACCGACGGAAGTGGCTTGAGTTTGCCAAGGCATACAAATATCACTCAGTCGAGTTCTAGCGCCAAGTAACTTTCCCAGATGAGTCGAAGTACAATCTTTTTAGGTCAGATGGATGCTACAAAGTTAGGCGACGCTCTGGAGAGACCGTCAATCCCAAATGTACTATTAAAATAGTCAAGTATGGTGGTGAAGGCTTGATCGTTTGTGGTTGTATGGCTTCTGTAGGCGTCGGAAACTTAGAGTTCATTGAGGGTATCATGTACCATAAGAAGTACATAGATATGCTTAAACCAAATGTGAAGCAAAGTGCTGAACGGCTTGGTATTGGATCATCTTTTCTTTTTTATCAAGATAATGACCCAAAGCACACAGCAACAAACGCGCGGTTATGGATAATCTACAGTTTGACTCACGTGCTCCAGCCACCCCCAGAAAGCCCTGGCCACAAACCTATTGAGTACGTATGGAACAAGTTGGAGGAAAACGTAAGGGGACAGGAAATTCGCAGTAAACCCGATCTAAAGGCAGCTTTACAGGAGGAATGGGAAAAAATTTATTCTGCATACTTGGAATCGCTAGTTTCCTTAATGCCTCGACGACTTAATGAAGTTATTAAAATGAAGGGATATCCGACAAAATATTAAAATTCAAAACCATTGTAAAATGGGTAGTGTAAATAGGTAACATTGAAGGTGTATCATGACTTTTGTGGAGCCAAATTCATTTCTTGTCAGAGTTTTTCTTTAATTATAAGTAAACGGAAATTACTGGTATTTCTTTTGTTTACTATATCCTTAGATATGTAGTTCAGAATATGTTATATGATTTTCTATTAAAATAAAGTAAGTTAAGAGAAACTTGAATTTTTTGAAGAAAAATTTCTGCTGTATCTTCACTTTTGTGGCCCACGGTTTGTAGTTGGAACTTTAAATAAATAAAGTAAATAAAAAGGGGTAGCCCCTATACACAAACTTGACTCTGATTTCAAAGTTTTTTTATGAAAATTTTTAGTGTTGTGGTTAATTGCGCTATAAACGGCAAATTTGCTGTATGTGTTACGTAAATCCTAATAAAATATAACGCATAGGTGAAGTACGGCGCACTTAAGGGTTCGCTCCCATACAAACTTGAACAACATTTTTCAGTTTTTGTATGAAATTTTTATGTTTTCGTATATAAACTTAGGCTAGAAATACTAAATATGGCATATCTTACGTAAACTCTTACAAAATATAGCATAAATCGGTTCTTTAAAAAAATATAATATATGCTGCAGCGTATCTCAAAGTCTGCAGCGTTCTTACTTGAAATTTTTTTTAATAGATACAATACAAAATTTGATTATCAAGTTCTTGTTGTTGTTGCATAATCATATGTACATATATATACACACAGTTACACACACACACACACACACACACACACTCACTTGCACTAAATTCCAAACTATCGAAATCGATATTAGAGCCAAGCGAAACTGAGGCAACATCCAATGCAGCTGCCGCAGACGCTGTTGATGTTGCCAATTCCTCGTTTTGTTGTTGTTGTTGTTGTTGCTGTAGAGTTGTATCTGTATCTGTAAGCGTTGGCAATGTTGCCGCCTCAATTCGACTTCCGACTAGGACGACAATTGCAACGAATGCAAACACCAAATGCATAAATTGTTGCATATTTGATTTGATATTTGTTTTTGTTTGTTGTATTTTGTGTAACACAAGTTTTGTATCTTTTTTTATAAATCTTTCTTTTTTTTTTTTTTTTGTTCACCAAAATAGAAATACGGATTTTTTGTTTTTTTTTTTTGTATTTTTAAACAAGTTTAAATGCTTTATATATAAAAGTATATTTTTCGCGTAATTTCAAAACCGGCTGCACTTTTTGTTTTTTTTTGTAATTTTTTATATTTTGTATCTGCACAACTCTTTTATTTATTTATTTTTTATTTCTTTTTTTGTAAATTTTTCGCGATTCGTTTGCTGCTTCCTCAGCTGCTTCCACAGCAAATAATTGCTGCAATGCAACTACAACAAAAAGCAACAACAATTTAGCGCAACTATTGCCAAACAGCACACAAAACTAAATTAAATTTATCTTTTTTGCCTAACAATTTGAACAATTTTTCAACAATTTTATTCCAGTTTCAAATGCCTTCAGAGTCTTCAGATACTTTTTCGCTAGTTACTGCACCGTTGACGTTCGGTTTGGAAATCTTGCGCTGAGCTTCGAAAACGTTTATTTATAGGTTTTTTATTTCACAGAAACAAAAACAAAAAAAAAAAAACAAAAATAAAACCATTTTTTGAGCAGACAAATTTCGTTTTTTTTTTTTTCGTATAAAAATAAAAACCGCATAAAATTGTTCAGCGCCGAGCTTTGCAAGCGAAGCTTTAGATTTAATATCTTTCTTGGTTACTGCTGAGCTTTTTTATCAGTTTGCTGTCAAGCAGTAGAGCAAAATAAATTGTGCGCTATGTGTGAAATTTTTAAGTTAGATAGATATTTTATACAATAGTTATAAAGAGAATCCCCAAATTTGGTCTTCAAATGTTGTCCGTCAAAACATTTCCTCCATTTGATACCGAAATTTAAATTTATGGGATCGAATATGCGCAAAGCCCAAAAGAAAATAGTTTTCTGCTAGAAGTAAAACAAGAAAAAACGTTAACTCTAATATCATTCACACAGGGGGTGGGGTGGGGGTGTACGCCCACTAGTAGATGTGTATGAAGCGACCATCTATAAGATGCCGCCATATCGAATTACAACTTGATATTGACGTTTTCCATACAAATGCATAAAAGTGAGCTGTGGGTTTGTGTGGCGGCTAACCCAAAAAGTGGGCTCTCCGACGGAAAAGTATAAGATTTTTATGCAATAAGCAAGTTAGGCCTCTCACATTAACTGAAGAACAGTTAAACCGTTGGCGCGTAGCTTTTAAGGAAACTAAAATAGAGCAGATACTGAACATATCAATACGAAAGTCGAAGAGCGTGCCTTGCTTCATGTCTGCTTTTTTGTTGTTCTAGCGAGTGATGGATCCCAAGTACTTGCATTTGCTGTAACGAAATGAAGAAATCTTCCTAGGCCAAACACCCAATTGCTGTGAGTACTGACTTTTTTATGTTTGCCTATTATTATTGTTCTTTTTTCTCTTGTTTAATCTAAGTATTTTTTAAATCTGGTTATAATTCACAAGTAGTTCATGCGCAACATATATCAAGGTTCAAGCTAATAAGTGTTTTAGTTCACTCTGGCTTCTCTTCAGTTGTCGAATAAATCTTTCGCCTTTTACTAAAGATTGCCGTGGAGAGGAGCACTCTAATGAGTCTAAATTAATTTTTGATGGTGCCCGGCGGCCTTGGTTGCTGGGCCGATACATAATAAATTAAAAGTTGGAAACTTGTTTCCTCTAGATTTTGTTTCTTTCAATCTTCGACGTTGAAATTGCAAAGAAAATTTCTATTCTGTCGTTGCTCTCAACTAGAAATTTGCAAGAATCGTATTCGAACTCTTTCAGAAACTTGAACTCTTAGGAAACTGAATATAAATGATGCTCATCCCCGCTGCATCTGACAAAGCTAAAAACCTGGGTTAAAAACCAGTGCAACATGAGCAAAACACTAGTAGTCGTCTTCTTCTTCTTCTTCAAAGACAATCTCCCCCTTTCTCATTGGTATAAGTACCTAGGTTGCTGGAAAAATATCTCCAGAATATATTCTATGCTATAGCATCAGTACTTTTTTTTATGATATGTATTAATTATTTGGGCTGAAATCCCGGCGGTACTGCAATACCGGGCCAACCCGCGACAGAGGTGGAGCAAGCCCCTAGATACTCCGTCTATTTCCAAAATTCAGTTTAACATTTGTTGTCCTTTAATGAAGAAACTATCAGATGTTAAGCTGATAAGAACAGATGCTACACTTTGATCTTGGCCATAAGGCCGAGAAGCGATAACTTCAACAAACAAATTGTGTCTTTCTTAACGCAATTAAGCTATGAACTAGTTGTAAATTATAACTAGAAAATGAAAAATTGTTTCTTTATGTAGCAGAAAGTATTAGACTAGTTAACTTTAGATGATTGTTATACTCTGCAAAGAAATTATGACACAGTCGAAAGGAGACGTGGCAGAGTATATACATAGCTATTTACTTTATTATATACGTATATGATTTATACGTACGTCTGTAGAAATGCCGTTAGCCTCTCTTCTGCATGTTTCTTCGAGCTGGATTTTCTGTATAAGGATTTTTACTCACAAATTCAACAAAAACAGAATTGGTTGGAAAAATAAGCGTTCTATGTTCTCAACATAAAAAAGTAGTACAAATTTTACTAATTTCTCTACTCAAATCCGTTATTGTATAGAATGATACACAGAGTTGAAGTTTTTTCCATCCGTTAAAAGACTACTCTAATAGGATTATATACAATCGATTACGGAATAGACTGTAGCTAAGAATATTTACTTTAATCATAAGTTTTTATTATTTTTATGTTTTATCCGAATTAACGTAAGATACATCCACAGCATATTTAGTATTTTCGGCTTAAGTAACAAGAAGTTTTTCACACAAATAGTTGAAAATTGGATGAGAAGTGGGATTAGGTTTGTACTCTACACTTATACACTATCAGTTTTGTATTACTATCTTTTATAGAATTATAAGTGAGCTTTCCTGAGTCTAGTAATTACTGTAATTATTACAAGACACTCTCTACATCACATCGTATCGTATGCGTACGATTACTGAATATATTTCCATATTATACTTTATAGCTTGCTATAAAAACCATAAAGAATCTCGTATAATTTTTTGAGATTTATGCGTCTAGCTGGCGCAATGTGCGCGTTTAAAATGTGGAGCACGTAAACGAATTCACCTTGAATTGAGACAAAATGAACATTACAGATGAAATAAAACAATAAAAGTTAAAAAAAAAATGTATACATACAAAATTTGAATGTTGGGGTTTTCTTTGGTAAATAAAAAAAATTAAGCTATGCGTCATTTACAAGAAAAAAAAAAAGCAAAAAAAATTGAAGTAAAAATTTTATAAAAATTTATGATCGATCTTCGAAATGTATTCGCGTGCAGCGCTTGTCAAACTGTCAGTTGGCGTATAAACGCTTCCTATTATTGCCGTTGTTGTTGTTGTTGTTGTTATTATTATTATTGCCGTCAGCACGCAACTGTCTGATTGACAGATTGAACAAGCGACTGAGTGACTTTTAAATGTATTTGATTGACAGCTTGCGTTTCGCGTGGCGTCAGTGATTTGTGATTTGTATATAAATTCTTCACTTTGTTGGAGTGGGTGTAGTCGCAGTGCTGCTCAAACTTTAAAATAAATATCGCTAGCGTAACATTTGAGCAGCACTGTGGATTGGAGCTGCAAAATGTGGATCTCAACAAAGGGAAAATCCCTAATAGTATTGAACTGAGAAACGATAAAAAATTGTATAAATCTTTGTTTCGCCATTCAATAAATTATCTCCAACGAGATCAAGTTCAAGAAAATCAGACCACCCATTTGAAATTTTTGAACAGTTAATCAAAAAGTAATGAAATAATATATTTGTGTGTTTTAAAGCTTATGGCGAAACTAGAACTAGAATATGGGATGACATGTATAGTATATAGTTCACAAAAAAATAAAATCTTTTCTTCTACAACTTTTTATCAAATGACAGAATCTGTTACAGACGGCTTAATATTTCTTAACATGTAATATATGTATGTACCGTCTTTCAAATGCACTGTTAAATAAATGGCGTAGCTCAAAAACTACTATAAAAAAAGGGGAGGGGCACGAAGTCGGCAAATGCCTGAAGTTCAGACGCGATTCAGTTGCCAGACGAAGAGAGTTCGTTAGCAAAACGGCATTATGCTATCGGTATTTTGGGCAGCTCCTTTTGGGCTATGTCAACGACTTTAAAAAGGATTGGAAATGCAATCGCTGTAATAAATGCCATAATAATCTGCTACACGAAGATAAGAAGGAAAGTGTCTCTAGCAACTCCCTTATAAATAATTCAGGGCAAGACAGACAAGCTTCTGGCCACAGCGCTCATAAAAGCCAATAATTCAAAAGGAGAATATGAACAGCTAAGAGCTATAATTGATGGTGGCAATCAGAAAACACTGATTTCTTAGAAAGCGGCTCAAATGTTAAATCTACAAAGAGTGAAAAACACAGTAGAGGTTCAAGTGATCTTTTCAGAAGGCAAAGAAGTTACGAAAAAAAAAATATATCAATTGCAGAGATTGCAGAGCACTTTCAAGGCAGTCATCGCAGCACTAGTGCTTTCCAAACTCCAAAGAACTCGTCCGAGCAAAACAATCGACATCGAAATCAAAAAAGATTGGAAAGCATGTAATCTAGCAGATCCAGAGTTCAACGAGCCCAGCAGTATAGACGTCATAATGGGAGTGGACCTCTTATGCAAAATAATGATTGGAATGGTCAAAACAGTTGATGGATTGTTTCCGCTAATATATCTACAGCATCCAAGAAGCGGATAGTAAGCGCAAATACAATTATAAATCTGTGCGAACTTGAACGCTTCTGGGAATTTGATGGCGACAGCAGCAGTGAAAAGGAAGAAAATGTTGAATGCGAAATCACATTTTCAAAAACACAACCAAGATGGATACAGACGGCAGGCTAGTGGTTGTAATTTCATTTCCTCATGGCTTTGAACTGGGTAACTCACACAAACAAGCCCAAGCAAGAATTTTGCAAATGGAAAATAAATTCAAATCCAATCCAAATTTGTTCAAACAATATTCTGCATTTATGCAGGAGTATCGGGAGCTTAACCATATGAATCCGGCTCGAAGGACCAATAAATTGAAGTGCATAAACTTCTTACAATACAACCAAGATAGTCAGCGCGTTTAGTCTACATTCGGGCTATTTCAAATTCACGTTGACATGTACTGTGAGAAGTGCTAGTGTATACGATTTCTTCGATGATTAGACACTTCAAAGTACACGTTAAATTAGCATGTGGTGACTAGCGTCTTTCACAAATGACGTGTTAATTGCAACGCAATTTTAGTTTAAATATTCTATACAATTGTGCATAGTATTGCGCAATTAAACTAGTTCAGTTGCAGATACGTTGAATGTATCTTATTGGAAAATTATAGCAAAATAATTACTTTACTATAATATATACATATTTAAATTAAATAGCTACACAAGCTACAAAGCTGAGATATTCTATAGAGTAAAGACTCGTACAATGTGTGTGTATTCAGCGCAGTCTAACTAACTCACTTGGATTTTAATGCAATTAAACATGTTTTTTTGCTTAAGTTTAACGTTTTAAACGATACAAAACTTAAAAAAATAAATAAATAAATAAATAAATAAATAAATGTGGTAATTTTCATGCCCTAGTTAAGCAAATCGATGTGAATTGTGCGTAATTTCACTTTTAGCTATTACAAACAAAAACAACTTAAATAGCGTGCAAGCACCAAACACCGACCTTGAAATAAGATACAAAGTGTGAAAATATGAATTAAACGTGAAGTTTTTTTTTTTATTATATACTTTTGTAAATAACGAAGGGGTTTTTTCTTCACTTCTAAAATAAACTACAGTTTTATCAGCACAACAGCACAAATTTCGTAATTTATGCAAAAGATACAACACTATTTTGCGCTATTTTTACAATTTGCGACACTTTATTTGAAATTTTTATGCATTTTAGTTAAAAAAAATTATGAAATCTCTTCATAGCTTAAATTACATAGCTACTTTTTAGCAAATATGACATGAAAGTTGGAATTATTGATGCAGCAGATACTTTTTTCTTTTGTAGAAAACTAATTTCTGCTTAGATTTTTATTTTTTACTTGTTTAGTTTTGTAATTGAGGCATTAGCTTCAGCGACCCTATACGATAATTGGTTCAATTAATATGCAAATCTTTAACTAATCGTTAATTTCAATTGTGGTTTATATATGGGCGTACTAGAGAGAGAGAGAGAGTAGTAAGTAATAAGCTACAGATATACGAGATTAAGTTTCTCTTTGACAGACATTGAGCGCGAAAATGAAAGCCGAACAGACGGACAGAAAGCAACTGCATGGCGAAATTTACTTCAAGGCCATGGATGAAACATGCAGCCATTGCAACACATCAGCGATCAAGCATTAGTCGAAATATTGCGTTTCTCTGGTCGTATCAGCGCAGCAGCCTTCTGATATCTGTTCTTCTGTCGGCCTTTCCTTTCTGATTTCAATGAAATATCTTATAGTTTATAAGTTCTTCCAGATGTCAGTTTTAAATAAAATTTGTGTATACGGATTAACTTTATTTGCAATCTTTCTGTATCAATTAGCAAATTGTACGGTTAAAGGAAATAGTTGATAATGCGTTGGCGGAGCCGTTGTGCATTAGGAATAAGAAGGCTTTGGGGAAGGGCGAATGGGGTAGAAAAAATAAAAGTGAGCGTATTATTGCCTGCCATGAGGGAGATCAAGCGGGTGAAGCCTTTTGAGTCTTCTCATACTGAAGCTATTGTCGAGCAGGTTGATGGCGAAGGTGTTGGTGTGCCTGTTGAGCCGATTATGATAAAAGCTGCTTAGTCTTCCAATTTCCTGGTGAACCCAAGGTACCCCGAGTTCCTCGTGTAGCACTTTGTTGCTGAGAAAAAATGGTTCAGATTAGACACATTCCGATTATGTACGGAATAAAATATCCGGCAAATGGCCCTCGCAGCTCTGAATGCTGACTCTTCATAAAATTTTCGATAGATTTTAAGAAGGCGTGGCTCTATCTCACCGATGACCCGTTGGATCTCGGCCTTGAGCTCAAGAATTATTTGTGATTTGTTCACATACAACTAAGATTTCACAAAACTCCAAAGAAAGAAATCTCACGGCATTAAATCGCAAGATCTTGATGCCCAGCTGACATTGGAATTTCGGGAGATGATTCGGTCTGGAAATGTTGCGCCAATAAATCGATTATTTAGTTACCATTTTCCTGAAACAAATGCCATTCACAGCCATCTCATTTTCAAAGAAGTAAAGCCAAAAAACGCCGCCTGACCAAAATCCAGACCGGATAGTTGCTCGATGTGGATGCATCTGTCTTTGAGCCCCAAATTTTATAATACTTATACTTCTACAAAAAAATGATGGACAATTAATTAATCATGACAGTCAATTAACAAAATGGTCAGAGTTTATCAGAAGTAATGATGCAGCTGTTGAGGAATAACCTCATACAACTGAAGAGAAAAAAAAACTCGTGAATGCCCATGTTGCTTTGATTGAACTGTCTGAACACGAACCCAGAAGTAGCACAAAATGTTATTTATAAATCTTCAAGATATAAATAATCTCAGAAAAGCAAAATTTTTAGAGGATTAGAAGTAAAACGGTTTGGAAATATCTACAAAAAAACCGACTGAAGTAGCAGAAATTTTGGAGATTAAAGCCGAAAGTTGTGAAACCAGTAGAGTGAGATATGACAACAATCCAGTCATGATAACCAAATTGTCATTAGAAGTACGGAAAAACCGTTTGAAATAGAGTTTTCTAATCCAAAGTTTGATGTTTCTATGACCGTTATTCGCGAGAGATATCAGTAACTGAAATATGATCAATTCCCAGTCAAAATTAAAAGTTTATCTTACCAAGAAACTGTTGCAGTCGATGAAGTAACTGATATTAATGGAAGTAGTTAAATTTTTGAGTTCACAAGTATCCAGAAGTATATCAGAACGCCTCAATTGTCTCCAATCGATGTTTTGTACTTCTTCTGTCAAAACAAATTAGAAGATCTCTATCTTGGAACTCTAATATGAATTCCGCTGATGTTTTTGCTGTCAACTCTAGCAAATGTTGAATGAAGTTTTTCAAATTTGAAGTTAGTTAAGACGTTTCTGCAATCGACATTGAGCCAAGAGATTTGAATTTTTCTAAACATGTAGAGAATTTCGCCCTTCAGAAATGCTTCTTTTATTAACGTGTTCTAAATTTTTGAGTAATCAAACATGTAATAAAATATTGTACTTTAAACGATCATTTTATGATGAACTAGTAAATTTCGGAAACCTACAATATCAATGCTCTTTTAAAATAAGAAAAACGGCACAAAAAACTGTGTGTATGGGTGCCTTTAACTTACTCTCACCACGTAAACGACATCAAATTCCTTGGCATTTGTTTCGAAATTGTACTTCATTGCCCACTATCTTTTTCGAAGCCAATGTTGTGACATGTTTGACTTTTCATTACAAGTAATCAAGCTTTATTTTAAAACACCTTTACTTCGTTTTGAAGTACCAGGAATTTTGTCCTATTAAAATTTTATAACAAAGACGTCAAAAAACGTGTAAGAATATGAAGAAATGAAAAACTCATCGTTCGAGAGAGCAAACGAGAGAGAAAGAGAGATAAAGAGAAAGAGAAAGAGAGAGAGAGAGAGTGATAACGAGAGAGCAGCTTTACAGTAGCTGGAGAGCATGGTGAATTTATACTAAAGTTGGCGTATTGCCCTCAGCTGCGTTCTTTTTCATTTCCTAACTTGGCAGTTTGAAAATCAGCTCCGTGCCAAGCAGTTGTGTTGCGGATTAATAATAATCTAAATGTATTCTAAATTCTTAATGATGTAAAATTTTCATCAAAGAAATTAATTGAATTTAAATAATTCTCCATACTTTTGCAGTCTGTAATAATTTCCAATGATCTTTGTTTTGAGATATGATCTAACTTAATTGCTAACTGAATTATTCTAAAAACTGGGCAAGCTATGATACATTTTCTTTACTACATTTGTAGAACAGGAAATTAAATGTGTTCAAAATAATATATTGTTAAAGAGACAAAAGTAACTTCATCGAAAAAAATCACTAAGTACTTCTGTAACCAACAATATAAAATTTTATAGTACAATACATTTGGAGTTGGTGCCAAAGTTATCACCCTAACGGAAAAAGTGCTCATTTTTTTGGCGTCTTAACTTTAACGTCAAGTTAACTTTTGCAACTACTTCCACCATAAGTTCCTCCAAAAAAGAAACTTCACAAATTTCATAATCTCTTATTCGATTTTAATTGTAGAATTTATACTATTTGCTGATTATCCTTAAGATAATGATCGATGGGTACTAGTTTAAAAACTTCATTAAGAACACGTAAGACCATTGGCTGCCAGAATTGACGCGTCTCAGGCAGCATAATTCTATAAACTTCACGCCAATACTCATTTGCCACACCCAGCACAACCTCATCTGTGAAAAAAAGATATGATTTTAATAAATCTACAGACAGAGCTATGCTTTAAGTACAGTTATACTCACCCAAGGCCGGATCCGGAAATATGCCATTTGCTTGAATTTTAAGATCGCGAATTTTTGGTTCTGCATCGATATCGGTAAGATGTATAAACTGATGGCCATCTTTGGTGTAGACATCACCCTCAGTGCGTATTACAATATCAACATCAACTGAAAATATAGCAGAAATTTTTATAATAATAATTTTTCAAAATAGCTTTCAATTTCAATCGAGTAGAAACTCACACAAAGTTAAATTAAATTTGCCCTTTGGCTTAACATGCACCGAATTGAAGACCATATCAGCCTTGTAGGTGCCATTCATAAACATCTTCGGCAAGTGTGCATGCACACGCATTTTAAGTTTATCCGGTGTGAGTTTAACTTCCACATTATTAACCTTTTGATCACCGAAACCATGTATTTCAGTGTGTTTTGCCGTTATGCGTCCACTTACGGGGCCATTTGTATACTGAAATGTGGTACGATTCATGATAAACGGTTCATACGGTAGTATATTGAATTCTTTGGCACCATGCTTAAAACGTGGCCATAATATATTCATAAGACGCTTAGCGCATTCGCCGAGTTTGTCATTATTTTCGCATTTTGGTACATCGTCAACTGTAAGTGGGAATGAAGAAAAATTTGATTTAGTAATACTTAAAAAAAAAATAATAAAAGAATTGTTTTAAAAATAGGTTCCCTAAACAGAAAAGTCGTTACAAAACAAAAAAAATTCGGAGCAAAGACAGAAATGAAATGTTTATTGATTTTTTTTTTAAATTTGGAAAAAAAAAATTTTTTTTTTTTTGTAAATTTAAATTTAAAATTTTTTAATAAAATTCGAACAGGTCGTAAAACTTTAATTTCAATATTTAAAGTATATAGTTAATATTATTACACAGAAATCAAGTTGTAAAACATAAAAATCTATGGAAGGATAACGAAGTTATAGACAATTGTATACAATAAGCCAGCTACAAATTATTAAAAAAAAAAAATTTTTTTTGTTTACTTTTACTTTGAAAACAGCTACTAATTCTCTAAAGAGCAAGAACAAAACTGTTTTTGGCATGACTACAAAAAAAGTGTCACTCAACTTTACATAATTTCATTATATTAACATGGATTTTTATAAATTCAAGATTATTTTCTGCGTTAAAGTATCTTATATACGCTTAAAATATGAAACTAGTTTACTAATGCTTTGTTTTTAAGTTTTTTTAATATTATATTCGAATTTTTTAAATTTTAACTGAAGTGTTTTTTTCGGTTTCTTTCTTCGATTGCTCAAAAACTACCGAAGCAATTTTCAAAGTTTGTATGAGCAAATAATAGCTAATTTATTTAGCTTTCATTTGAGCGTGCACTGAACTACATTGTTTTACAATTCATGCAGTTACACTCAAATTTGTGGGAACACCTTTGAAGAAATTCGAAAAAAAAAAATGAAAATTTTAAATCGCATTTCATCAGGTACATTTAAATCAGCGAAGCGTAGTAGTAGCTCGGTATAACATTTTTTTTTATTGTATGTTGAACTAACTTATTATTAATTTATTTCCGGGTTCAACAGCTGTTGCATCCTCTTGACCCTCTGGCGTTGGCAATGCATGCAGAAGAAAACTGCTGCAGCACAAGATAATGAATGCATACTGCAGCACAAATTGAGGTAGTAAGGACATTTTTTATGAGGCTAACTGCCGTTGGAGACTCCTTTAAAGCACTTTTTTCTTTCTAATCTATACTAAACACACGCGAAATTCGAATTCGAATTTCTTTTCGTTTTGAAATATTTTCTTATTGTTTTCAATGCACTTTGCTGCTTCAATTGCAGCCAATAACTGAAACGTCGATTGAATTTTCAAATGATTATATGCAACTTAGTTCGCTGAATTAGCGCATTAAAAATACTATCTAGCTATTGACATTAAAAAGCAAGTTTAATAACACAATAGCAAAAAAGTTAGTTCAAATTAAATCAACTACTAAGTATAAAGACGTCAAGCTACTTGTTATTGAAAGCCAGAAAATTATAGAAACAAGCTAGCTAAATAGTTGTTCTGTTTCGATTTATTGCACTGGAAGATCTATTACTCATGCACAGACTTGTTCTCCCTGTGCACTTGAAACCTGCTTTATATATTGCTACTTTATTTTCTAAAACGAGTAATTAAATGTATAAAACAAGTAAATACTTAGTATTTGACATTTTTTGTACCCTTAGCTTAGCTACTCGTTCAAATGCTACTATAATCGATAGTTATATCACTTAAGCACGAGCATTTTGAGTATACACTTCATACGTGGTGTGAATAGTATGAGAATTTTGTCACGAAGTTTGTAATGTATGCAAGGAAGCGTTGGAGAACACATAAAGTATATATACTAGTATATATATATATGCTTGTTCAACTTGATGAGATGTGATAAATAATTAAACTGCCATCTGTTAATAGCCTAGGTACAAATTTTAAGCAGCCTGCATCATTAGGTATGTGTTTGACAGCCAGTGGAAGCAGCTATGAAAGCCAGACAGACGGGCAGAAATGTTGCCGCGTTGTTCCGACCAAAGAAAACCACTGTTTCATATGCTGATTGGGCGCTGATGGAACTGATGATGGTGCAATGAACTCATATTTCATTTACGTTCATGAAATGATGCAAAAACTTGACAATATAGCGGTTAAGCAATGTCAAACACTACTTTCAAGTAATCACACGATTACGTTTGAACTCAATTTCGGCACCGACTTACAGTACGGCTGTCTGCCTTTCATGTCTGCTTATAATGGCTGTCAAACACATAAATATAACGTTGCAGATTTGGTACTATAGGCACTGCCCTCAAATCAATATAATTCGTAAATACTGGCACTACCCTCTAATCAATATAGCTGCCTCGTATCAATACAAGTCACACGGTTTTTAAGATATCGTTCTGAATTCGTTTATGGAGACTTCCTATGTGTTCCTAGGCTAAACATTTATTACAACTACCATGCCAAGCTTACTTTTAGGGATAGCTCCCATACAAACCCAACTCACACATTTCGGGTTTTGTATGAAAATACTGTTCTTTGAAGTCAATATTAACATGGAACTCTAATTAGCGAAAGCATTACATACTTAGTTATGAGCTAACCCCCTTGGGGGTTTAGAATGAAGAGTAATGAAGCTTCGGTGCCACTTAAGTTAACGATATATTTTATTGTTTTTTTGTTTGTTTTTTGTTTATCTTTATTTTTTAATCTTAATTCAAATGAAAACTATTTTATTATAATATTTACATAAGAACCAACAACAAGACGCAGACTAAATATACAATACAAAGTATAATGTTAGTGGGCCTTATATAGTTAAAAATTAAATGCTAATTAATTCGATTTCAGTAGTAGATCGAAGGGTAATACTGCAAAGAATTCATTTGCTGCATCCAACATCATCGGTTGCCAGGCTGAAATTGTATCGGGTAACATGGTTTTATAGAGTTGACGCCAGTTTTGATTGATGAACTCCAAAATGACAGAATCTGGAAAAAGGAGAAGAGGTTTTTTAGAATGAATTATTCAATATTTATATTTTTCTGTAATTAAAAATTTTGAGTTTTTTAATCATTCTATTACAATATATGTCTATGATCTGTGAGTATCTAAAGTATATTCAATGCCAATTAGCACGGTAAAGCAATGCTTTTCCGTACTGTAAACAAATATTTTGTCGTTGTAGCTTTTAAGCGTATCTATAGTTTGCATTTTTGCACCGATACACAACAACGTGAACACCTTATTTGTTTATAATACTTTTTCACTTGAGTGCTTTTTTACTTTAAGAAATAGACGCACTTTGCATTAATATTCTGGAGCTGTATGACGTCTAAGAAATTTTTGGACAACAGATATTTTATATGAAGCTCATTCAAAAATGTTCTATGATTTAACTTTTTCTTATTTTTAACCAGCTTTTATGGATTTGCGGATATGGTACAACGTCATGAATACCCTTATTAAATTTGTTAGAAAAATATTGATTCATCCCTATACATGCTCCCGTTTATTATCGAGTTGCGGTTAAGCAAAAGTTTTTAGTTTATTTTTTTAATTTTTGAGCTATTACGAGTGTTATGCCAGCTGAAGATGACATGTTCGGTATCCAACTACCATTCTAGATAATTCATTATAAACTAGAGATGAGCTAGTCAGTGATTTTTAAGTAGCACTGATTAACGTGACTGATAGCCAGATGTGCCACCAAATCGATATCAAGTGACATTTTCTAGAGAGAATTGACTTAAAATGGTACAAGAAACTATTCGATGGTGTGATAGATAGTCGGTATCATTGGTTTCCCGCAACAGGATATGGGCTCCACACAAAGATCTTGAGAATTGAATCGGGAACATGACTTTTTAGGTAGTCATCTGATTCGTATATATTCCAAGTGGCATATTTTTACTACAATTCTTTGGGCCTAATTCCAAACTACAGGAATATCTTCCTTTTTTATGATATAGTATATCAATTGATCAATATTTAACTACCTGAGACTTAATCACGGTGACTGAAAATCACTGATATCAGTTGCTACTCGATATCACGCATATCATCAATTTTGACTTAAAATACGTTGATCATTTATGTGCTGCTAACACTACATGCATGATATATTACTCATACGCCGTGAATCACAGGGGGACACTAGTAAGAAACAAATGATACTCAATCACTGACATTTACAATAACGAGTAACAATTGATATCAGTTGATATCACCGTGATTGAATCACAGATAGTTAAATATCGCTCAAGTCTATTATAGACCATCAATATTATGTAATTTGGTAAAAGTTTAATCTTCTAAATAACACCATAATCTATACCAGACGCGATTACCGAAAGAGTTGTTTGTAAATGCAATTGAAACGATATCAATGTCTATGCACTGCCTGGAGTTATTACAACAGTAATGCTATTATATGGTATAGTATATCCAATTTTATGTAGAGAATATAACATATTAAACAATTCCAAAATCATAAAAATCAATTATTTTGACACTGATGCATTTGGAGCTAGAAAGAATTTGCCTATTACCTACTTTTCAACACAAACTTTCCACTGAACTCCCACAAAAACATAAAATTATATGTTTTTTTATACCAACCCATGTCGAAAGATTCTTGAGTATAAAATTAGCATTCAATAATCTATTATTTTAAAACATTAAAACGCTATATTATGGATTAACGCAAGACATTGTGTACCATTGTGAACGAATGGAGTTGTTGTTATTATGTCCAAACCATCATTTTTAGCTTCAACTAAAAACTGCAAATATGTGATTGATTTTAGTTCCGCACAAGTTAACAGCTGGTATCAGCTGTCATGCTAAGGAAACAACAGTAATACTTATAGGCCAAGAAACCCCGTCGCTAAATAGTGAATGTTAACTAAGATCAACCAATCGAAGTTTGTGATGTAACCTGTACTACTGCCATAAACATTGGTCAAAGTTTATTTGCAGAAACTATTTAGAACTCAAGAATAGCCTCGGCACCTACAGATTTTCAGATTTCCTTCAACAGTGAGAGTTTTCGGGTTTGTAAAATTTGGAGATTTGTCGAAAATTGAGTCCAAAAACTTGTGCTCGTATTTTGTATATTAGCGTTTTGTGTGATTTAGTAAATTTCGATATATAAAACGTCTTTGTAAAACGTCTCGTTATAGAGATATAAAAGGTACATATTATCATTTACATCAGATTTCACAATACAAATGTTCAATAATAATCGTTCGACACAAAATTTACAGCAGGATTTTTTTTTTTTAATTGCGGACAGGTTTTCTGCACTTGGTTTATAATTTGTCAAACGGTATTTATTTGATTAAGGCGTTCCTAAGATCCTTCCCGTGCACACACCTTTGCTTTACGTATACATTTATTCATAAACTACCTACAACCGTCACTAATTTTTAAAACAACTTACTCAACGCAGGATCCGGTACCAAACCAGCTGCATAGATTTGCATATTACCAACCGTAGGTTCAATATCGAATGACTTCAAACGCAGATATGTATGCTGATCACGCTCGTACAGCTCACCAACGGAACGTGCCTTTAGGACAATGTCAGCTGTAAAAAGAAATAAAATAATAATTAGTACAATTTTACATAAATAGAACTGAACAACAACTGTACGCACACATAGATACATTGAAGTAACCCTTCGGTGTCAATTTCATCTCATTTAGTTTAATATTCGCCTTATAATCGCCCACGGCATGCACATACGGCGCATGCGTCTGCAACTCCATACGTACACGATTATTCTTCATGCGGAAGTTGACCTTTTCCACCGTGGCATCGGTCATGCCATAAACCTTGACCTTACGCAGTGCAATGCGACCCTGTACGACACCCTGTGTATAGGTAATGGCAGCCTTATCCAATTCAAAAGGATCTAGTGGTGGTATATTCAGCGCTTCAACGCCATGCTTAAAACGTGGCATCATCTCTTCAAAACCACGCTTAATGCAATCATTGATGTTTTGATCATTTGAATTGCAGGTGGGTATATCATCAGCTGTTTTGTGTAAAGAAAGAGATAAAATGAGAGTGAGTTAAAAGAGAAAAGAAAAGTAGAAGTTTAATTGCATATTGTGGATAGAGATGTGCCGGTACAAGTATGTACGCGATACTTATCGATATTTTTTTTTTTTCGACAAGTGTGTACATTTTGAAAATATGCCTATCACTGTTAAATTATTGAAAATATCTATAATTCGATAATTCTATAAAAGCAGAGGCGTAGCGAAACTTTTTTGGACTGGACTTTTTCTCGAAGCCATTGAACCATTGAAGGTTACATTTACGCACAAGAAAAGCTATTTCAAAGAAAAGAAAAACCCTCTGTGGGGCCCCTAAGGGTAAAGTTAGGAAAAACGAAAGAAAGAAAACGATTGTACATTTTCAACGAGCAGAAACGCATGAGCCAGATGGCGCTAATGCCAAAGGGAGCATAAAAAAGTGAAGAATTATGTCATATAATCTAAGTAATCCAGATATTCGAATATAAATAATAAACAAACTTATTTGTGCACCAGATAAGTACAACTGCTACTTATAAGAATGTCGCATACATAAAATGAGGTTATAATTAAATCAGATTAAATTTAAAATGAGGTTATAATTAAAAACAAAAAAAAGCACAAACCTAATGTTTCAGATTGCTCTATAATAATAGATGGTAGTTGTCAGAAACAAACGTGTTTAAAATCTACGAGTATTTTCAAGCCGCTTTTCAGTCTGCCCCTTATGTCAAGTAAGGATATTCTCTGGTGGTACAAAACCCTTGGAAGATTAAGGAAGCTAGAGATCCAAAAGACTAACTTGGAAATATCAATGTGAGAAGATAACATACTTACAGGAGACGATCAGACTAAAAAGATCTCTACTTAGACTTCTGTAAGTTATAATAAAGTAGAGTACAATATTTCTACAACATTTCTATTAAAAGTACTAATAGTACCTAGCGTTGTATTATTATTATGTCTTTTTATAGTTTGTCTCGCCTATATACGATGTCATTCTCTCTAACTCTACTTTGCTTTGTGATATACCTATGATGCTTTATGCTGTTATATATAAGTATCAATACTTTACAAAATGTTCATTTCGATACCTTTAGATATCAGCACATCGCTAATGTTGCTACCTTGACATAAAAACACACATTTTTTTTATCTAGTCTAGTTAGTATAGTATTTTCAGACTCATATCGAATTAGTTTCAGCTTTTTAAATTATAAAATTGATTATGCTCTGTGAAATGTGCTGCTTAGAACCAATTGCCGCTAATTAAATGTTGTAGTTCATTTTTATTTATCAACATAATTGCCTAAACGTTGACATCGTTGCGTGTAATTACCATTTTGTTTATTAACAATTGTTTATTATTTAAAAATAAAAATTATTATCAGTAATTGCAATCTATTACATTGAAATACAGCGTCTAATTGTCAGACTGACTGACTGACTGACTGACTGCTTAAATGCGTTCGAGGCAAAATTAATTAAAAATTTGTCGTTTAAGTCTTTTGTTCTGAAGGTTTTAATTACACAAGGTTAAGCCAAACGGAAATAATTAATTTTTTTTATTTTGTTTTTGGTCTAATTATGCCCAAATCGCTATTTGTTTTAACAAAAATAACAAAAGACTTAAGCAAAAAACTTGCACGTTTAAAAATAAAAATTCTCAGACTTAAAAATGATTTAACAATTTCAAAAATAACTCGAGCATCTCCATCGAGCTGCTCAAAATTGTCAGCATGATTTTTAATAATTTTATACTTATTTCGTTCTTATAAATAGAAAATAGTACAGAAAAAGCAAAAGTCCAAATTAAGCCGCAACACGCAAACTAAATAATCAGTTGCCAGACAAAGCCATTGCAAAATACATTTATTATTGTATTTTATAATGCGCTTACGAGTATCTAAATATAATATTCAAATATTGAATATAGATGACAAAAAAAAAAAGTATTTAATTAGCTAATAGCAATGCATACTTTGGAACTTTGAACTGAGAACTCGCTAGCGAGCCAATTATGAAGTACGTCAGCAATATGAAATCTTTTTGCGGTTTGAAGTTTGAGGAGATGCAATGATACAAAGTTTAGTTATGGGTGGGATCACACAAGCTATTTGGCGCAAAGAAGTTGCGGCCTGAGATTCGGATTGAGCGAGCCAAAATCCATAGGTTGGGACTACTCTGTTCCTTCGAACATCATCCTTTTTTTTCCTGAGTTTATAATTGCGCAATGAAATACAAATAAGAAGGAAAAGCTGATCAGAAAGCAAAATTGTGTTAAAGTAACTTGAAATTTGGTATTTAATAGTTTTCCCAAGGTTTTAAAACAGAGCAGAGAGCATTAAAGTGACTGGCTTTTGAAGGAGCAAAAGCTGAAAAACATTTGCTCACTATCACACCACCTCCATACATATTTATACACCAGGACCCCAAAAACAGGCACACTTTATCTCCAATATAATATAATAATATGTACTGGTACGGTGGGATGGAGTGGTTCGTAAGTCGGTGTGGCTTACTAGCCATTTTTCGCTTATAAGGTTATGTTAGACGAGTCTGACAGCTTACAAATCGTGCGCCAAATTTGGAAATTTGTGTGACAACTCTACTGTGCGCGTCTGTCTGTAACTGTCAAATATCAGCTGTTTGTTTGTTTACAGCAAACCTGCCAACTTACAGCAGTCATATTTCTGCCTATACATTCGAAAACGTCTTCATTCAAAAAAAAAAAAAAAAAGGATCCTTAAACTTAAAATAATCGCCCTAATAAAACTATCTACCCTAGCTACTAGCACAAACGCGTGCAGGAGTCTTCAGAGAACTTGATCTGCCACTTACTGATCCTCAAACAACTTCGGCATACAATGTTTGGTGCTATACTCTTGTATGTTCTAGCAACTATTTTAAACTGTTTTTAATCTCCATTGATCAGATCTATTGTATTGTAAAACCATTTTCGCTAAAGCTAAAAGTTTTGGTTATTGAGCACATTTAACAGTATAAACTGAGCACTGAACAGAGAGCACTTCTTCAGTGTTCAAGATTATGATAAATTTACATAAAAATAGTAATCATGATAACGTCAGCTGTTTTATTTTGTTACGTCTGAATACAACATTCTAAGCAATGCATTTTAACAGCAACATTTTGTGTAACTGCCAATCTCACATTCACCCGTAATCAGCACACATCAAAGTTGGAGATACTAATTTAAAACCATTAAGTTAAATTCATGTATGAAATAATAAGTATAATAAGTGTCTATGCGCGCTGTCAGGTGCTCAAATTGGTTTTTCAATTAACTAAGCTATACCTATATACGTCTGCTACAAACTTTGCTCACGTGTTTATCAACAAATAAAATATGGTACTCTATATTCAGCTCAGTTGATCAATGAACATCATTAATCTTTTTTTAATTAAACAATGGAAAAGTATCCAGATTAGTAATGTGTAGAAAACACATTCAAATGCAAAGCTATTATTCATAAACTCGAATTAAAATAATATAATTTTGATTAAACTTTAAGTATTTATAGTAGCCGTTGTTTACGTCTCGACAAATTAGATATTTAGATTTTTATGACGCAGAGTGTTCAATTAAAAATTAGTGCACACAAAAAACAAACAAAATATAACTTATAGTTAGTGAAATTTTGTATGTGACAAGTTCATTTTTTAAATATTTCATTGTAAAATTAGTTTTTTTACACGACAAACATAGTCTATATTTTATAATAATTGTAATACTTTTTAATTTTTTTAATAAAAACTGCTTAAATGTAGAATAATCTTTGTTTTTGCAGCTAGCCTAAATTGGAATACACTAACCGCTCTTAAAAGTATGCACTAGAAAAAGTTCAGTTAAAATATCTAAAGCATACTTTTCGGTGTCGGTTTTAAAGTGTTTTTGAGAAAATTTGTAACATATCACAAAATCGAATGAATAAAATTTAGTTCAATCAAACAATTTCTGTTAGCCAATTGATTTATCTTTGCAATATGCCACAGTTTTGATGTAATAATTTCCTTAGAATGGCATAAACTAATTAAGATATGCAGCAATAGTGATTTTCATACGGGCATATTTTCCGTACCTTTGCTAGTTTCGGAGATACAGGCCTAAATGTAAAATGTTCCGGCTTTTTAAACTTTTTTGGAACAACCCTTGTTCCCGGCCCTATATCTCGCAAACTATCACTCCTGCGACTAAGAATTTTATGACCTTTTAGCTTCTCTGCTAGTTTGGGAGATACAGAACGAACTCCTAGTAAGTCGACTACAACAGTGTAATTGGCGATCGGATATTAGGCACGCCCGAAATTGCTGAGGTTCTGGGTATCTCACGTGTATAAGTGCAAAATATTTTCCATGATTATTTGGGAATGAAGAAGCTAACTGCAAAATGTGTGACGTGTTTACTTTTAGTTGACAACAAATACAATATTCAAATATTGTCAATGAAATGTTTCGCAATTTTTAACCGCAATAAATAGAACTTTTTGGTTCCTTCATAAAAATTGGTAAAACCTCAATCCATCAAGAGATACAGGGGGCCAAAGAACAGTCTAACCAGTGGCAAATCAAAGCTGAAGATGGTAAAACTGAGTATTTCGGGAAACAAGATCTTCTTGGGCTCCGTTCTTTGGATTACGTGCGTTAAAATTTATAGTGGTTATTTTGAAAAAAAAAAATTAACCGATATCAGTAAAAGTAAACCAAGATTTAAACCGAATTTAAAAAAAAAAAAATGTTCTTTTACTAGGACAACGCACAGGCGCACAGGTCCTTTACGATTTCGGTAGTCTCTGCTCTCCAAATTTAGCCACTGTACTATTTTCTTATGTGAATTTTTCTTTATATGACGTATCCCAAACAAATTTTTCTTGTAGTTCTAATTTCTAATTCGTTTGAGATTATACAAAATCAAATTTAATACAAAACTATCAAGCAAACAGTTTCGGTACTAGCTACGGAACCTCTTCAGCAACTTAGTTTGATACTTTTTTGCACACTTTTGTTTTGCTGAACAATTCAATCCTGGTAATCGGCTATATATTTTTTTACCGATTTTGAATAATTAACTCTAGAAAGTACACTCTCACTTCTACTAGATTCAAGCTAGTATATCTACATTAGAGTGTTCCGAAAATGGTGACAATTTGTAGCTGGAGTACTTACATGAAACAGTGGAAAACATCTACAGTCTGAAGATAGAATTCGATTCTATGAGCTACGAAAACAAGAACAACTCAGCTAGATACTGTTACTTTTCTTAAATTAATTACTTGTTCGATGTGGAAACATAATATATATTTTCTAAACAAAAATCTTCTTTTTTTAGAAATCTTTTTTCAGAAATCTTCTGCTTCTTCTGAGCTCTAATAACTATTCTTCATTTTTGCTTACTCTCTCCCAAAAGCACCTTCAACAAAATCTAACTACCCACTACAAAAGAAACAAAAAACTTACGCAATTCATTGATATTCTTAAAATTCCTCTCCGGCAGTTCGATATCAATATCCTCTGCGCCCAGGCACAGCCAACTGCATTGCAGTGCCATAAATACAAAAAAAATTAAACACTTGAACATTTTCTTTGGCGGCAAACCAATTTTTTTTTTTGTTTTTGAAATTTTAACTTGTTTTATAAATTTTTGTAGAAACTTTTAGCGAAGATTTCGCTTTCAGCGGGAATGCTTTAAATTAAATTCTGGAATCACAGTATACACACGAACTCAACACGTAAGGCCCTTCACAGTCAAATGCTTTGTAGCATCTGAAGTTCCCGGCTATTTTAGCCTTGTATTTATTGCAAAAAGTTCGTATAGCAAGTGTATAGCACCCAACGACAACAACAATAGAAACAATGACGAATTAGAAAATTTAAACTTATTGTACAAAATCAACTATATATTTTATCTAAAATAAAAATAAAAGTCGTGAAGTTATAAGTAACTGACTTTGATCCGATACACGTTCGGTTACAATACGAATCAAAAAGAAAAACGAACCGAAACGTATATATAAAAAAAAAATCATGTTACACCAAGTTACTTGCATGCTTCCTCAAATCGTCTTATCGATGACGTTATATTTTCAATAGTAGTCGCCTAATAAACTTTTAATGATCATCAACATTATTAACAACGACAACAGTTTTTTGTTCAATAAGTAGCTGGAGCAGACAGTGACAGACAACACGACTCTTGAACGTTGATGATTCCGCTACTGTTCATTGATTTATTTAATAGCCACTTTCAGTAATCCGTTCGTTCCCGCATCCGTTCGTTCCCCCTCCAGAGCAAATCTGTCAGTCACTATGACTGTCTGTCTGTCTGTCTGTCAATCATTCAACTAACTTAGTTGCTTCTATTGAGCTTGTATTTATTGTACCCTTTAAATACAATGTAAAATATATGTGCTGTTTTTTCTTTTAAGTAGGTACAGAAGATTCAATGGAGATGTTGTAGTAAAGCTATTCATCTACCGACCTGCTTGTATAATTCACTAAAAAATTCACACATAGCTTTTGAGTTATCGATCGAAGACTTTTCACGCCTGCTATAAAACAAATACCTATCCATCTATAATTAAATTTTCATAAACTGTTTTATAATTATAATCTCCATAATCATAAACTGTCCAAAATAGGGTCTATTTATTACCATAAGTGATCAGTTTTCTGCTCTCCACACATCGTCTTGAGCAGTGCTGTGGCGCTTTGAAACTGAAAATGGAGATACTCAGCTGTATGCTGTGTTTTAGAGTTACACACAAACCTTAAAAAAGTCTCATCTTCAAACTAACTAAGTCAATAAACTAGTATTGCTAGCAATTGTTAACTAAAGTTTCCTATTTTCATAATTCTTTTTTGTTGAAGAACTCGTGCAGAGTATTATAACTTTGCTGTTACCGAAGCTAAAGCTTTTTTTTTTTTGTCTAATTTGTTACACTTGTTTTTGTTTTCACTTCATTCAAAGGTGCTATGTTCGAGTGCAGAAGTTAATATTCGGTTTGCCGGTAAATGGGCATGTTCCTACGTTTTATAGTCTCTGGTAAATTTAGTTCACTAATATGAGTTATAATTGTGATTTGCATATGCACATGTTTTGAATTTATTGAGGAAAGCCGGAAATTTTTTTACAGTGACAAATAATAATAATATAGAGAACATTATAGTGAAAAACGTGCATATATAGAAGTGCTAAGGTAGATGCAATGGTAGTTGAAATAAATCATTTAAAACACTTTTCAAACAATATCAAGTTCGGTACACTGGTTCCAGATATAAGTATCTGTATATGGAGGCCAGCCAGCAGAAAAGCTGCAAATTTTCAGTAAGCGCCAGCTACACTATCTACAATCCAGTCTTGTTCTGCAGGTCTGTACTTGGAAGAACACATCACCACTGACAAGTTCCGAAAAACTGTAAACTAAATCGAATCGCAGTGATTTGCAATCAGCAATGAATGCACAATAAATAAGCGATTGCTTACAAGTTTACAATAATTACGATTAGAATTAATGCTTTTTAGCTTTGTTTTAATACAAACATCAGCAAGGTATGCAAATATATTAATAAAAACATACGAAATTATTAATTATTTTGATGTAGATTAATCAATAAGTATGCACCACATTTGCAAGAATAGGCCTTTTTATTTACAAAATGTATTTTATAGACGTATTTAGTCAAATCACCAACTCAATTGCAGGTGATTTGTAATTCGCTAGTAAATTAGGTCTGTGGCATGGTGAGTGGGAATGGGAATGGGAACTGAAACGAAATTCAAGCAAGAAATCGGTTTCTGTCGCACCCCTGTATATAAGAACATAGCATCCGCATTTATTGTATGCGTAGTAGCTGAACTGTATGAAATCTAGTAGACAGCAATGTCAATGAGTGAAAATTTAGCGCCTAGAGTATGCAGTGAGTAAAATACGAAAAATATTGAACCTTGAAAAATTCCTGCAGTGTTAGAAAACCCTTAGCTGCCTCCATTTTGGTAACGCTTGTTGTATATGTATATACTCGTATAATACGCTTTAAGCTTAACAGAGCCTCAATTAAGAAAAATAAAATTTGAGAAAACCTATTCTTATTGTCTTATTAATTAGTTTAATATATCTAGAATTTTCTACCAACGTTTTAAAAAATTAGGTTAAAAGTTTAGAAGATATAGCCAGGTAGGCCCGGTGCTTCGCAGGTATATTGAGGCTGCTACTTAACTATTGCCCATCTGTCGTCTGTCTTTCTCGCTCGCTCTCTTCTCTCACTTTCTAAGGGCAACTAGTTTTAATTGAAAACAAATCGTTAGTTAAGGAGAAGAGATCGAGCGAGACAGACATACAGACAGACAGACAACAGGTAATCAGCATTCCCAATATACCTGCGAAACCTTACTCTTCTTTTGACTTAAAACTTTGGTAGAATATTCTAGACATATTGTACTATTTAATACGCCAATAAGAAAAATCAAATCAATTTTTTTGAAATTTTCAAAGCCCTGTAACCCCTTAAGAATGAAGACTAAGTTTGTATGGGAGCGACCACTGAAACTGGGGTTGGCATGTTCATTTAATGCTAGTTAGTTAGTGAAGAGGAAAAAAGGAGAGTCTAAATATCCAAACTTGCAGTCTGTATCTCTTACAGTTTCCGAGATCTGTTCGGACAGACGGATGCAAGTCAAGAATATAAATACAAGAATATAAATAAAAATAACCGAACTATTAATTTAAATCATCCTCGTAGAACACGCAGCGCCATCTGTTAAATGTTGGCAGTGTTAGAAAGGTACATTTTTCTTCTTTCGAAAGCAGCGAAGTTCATGCTAATCGTTTGACAGATTACAAAATGACACACGTTTTAATAACAGCAGTTTTTTATAGTTATGTCGTAAAAACAAAAGTGTAAATATTAAATTTTGTTTTAAACTCGGTAAAAAACGTTTATGATGATGATTGCATGAGTCGTACTCAATTTTACACGTGGTTTACACGATTTAAAAACGGTAGTGATGATTTAAATGATGATCCTAGACCTGAAAGACCCCAAGTATCTAATCGTAATAGAGTTAGTGAAAAAAGTAAGTGAAATAATCGTTTTCGACGCAAATTTCACTGTGAGAATGCTGGCAGAAGAATTAAATTCATATTACTATAAAATCTACGAAATGTTGACTGAAGATTTGGTTTAAAATGAAAGGTGTGTGCACGTTTTGTTCCACATCAGTTAAATGATGATCAAAAATCGATCGTTCGTGTAGGCAATACATTTTTTATGAGAAAACAGATTTGTCTCATCGACCACCCTCCGTATTCTCCTGATCTATCACCGAGCGATTATTTTCACTTCCCAAAAATGAAAACTGCAATGAAAGATGACAAACCAGCTATACAGGCAGCCGTGACACAGATGCTAAATAACATCCCAAAAGTTCGAGTTTAAAAAGTCTATGGATAAATTGGTTGAGCTTTCCAAACGTTGTATTGAGTTAAATGGATCGTATTTTAAATAAATATCAACAACATAATGCCATGCTTGTTTTATTTTATAATTAAAAAGTTCGGTTATTTTTCGATCATACCGTGTATATATTTTCAGGAACTACCACGCCACGTTACATACATTTGTACAAAATTAATATAATCTTTTAAATGTGTTTAAAAACAACAAGCGCCATTCGACATCATGTCGGGTTTTTCTGTGACAAACTTCAAATCATTTATGGTACGAAAACAGTACAAGAAAAATGTTTGCAAAAATCCACTAAAAAATCTTGCACTACTTTGCTCGAACCAATTGAAAAAACAGTGCTGTAAAACAACATGAAAATATAACAAGTGGCAGCATTTTTGGCATTTTTTTTTTTAATTTGGTATTTTTTGGGATAACACTAACTCTGAACAGCTGTTAATTCACAAAGCAGGAATAGTACTAGCTATTAGTGCGTTCAATTCGCAGCTGATTTCTTGTTCCAGGAAAAACATTTTTTTTTATATAAAACTCAAATACAATACAGCTCTTAATTAAATCTCTGCTAAAAAAAAATTTATATTATTATAATATTTCCGTGAAATTAAAATATAAAAATAAATTACAAAGTAACTTCTAGTTCCAGACTGAAGCTATGTACACAAATAAATCGTTAAAATTTATGCAAATCTTAAATGGAATACAAAGCAACTGTAACCCCATCCCGCATATTTAATACAAACAACTAATAAAGTGACTTGCAACAATAGAATCTTTACTTAATTAACATAATATTGTAATTACAAAATAATCAAATTAGTTTTACAACTTTGACACGCTGGACCATAAAAAAAAAATTATAAAAAAGGAATTAAAAATTAATAGCGATTTTGCGAAGGAAATAAAAAAAAAAAAAAACCTGACCACTGACAAAGTCTATATTATTAACATATTATCTAGAATTTTGCGGGCGATTAGCTATTAAAATGGAAAATTTTATGTACGAATTTAAAACAATGTAAATAAAAAGATAATAAAAAGTTTTGGTTTTTTTTAGGTACATTAATTTGAATTGCAACGAAAAAATAACATTCTCAAAGAATAACTACTTTGAATTGTAACACATTGTAGCAAACTTAATCATCCAGCGATTGTTTGCCTAAGTTAATTGAAGATTTTTTAATTGTGTTAATATTAAGTATAAAGTTTACAAAACTTTCTCAATACTAAACTCCAGCAATTATATAATCAATGCTGAATTTTTTTGTCGGTGTTGACGGCGAATATAAAGCTGACGTATGGAAGACGACATCTTTTTCCATTTCTGATTTAATTTGCAGCAAACGAATTAAATAATCTAAAAAGGCCACAGCACGAAAGCTCAACTCCAACATTTGAAAATGCTTCATTTGTTTCGCTTCATATTCTTTCTCAGTGCTAACTAGTTGCAACTTCTTGATACGTCTGCTCCACAAACAGGCTACGGTATTTTTATTGCGACGCTCCTGTTCCTTTGCAGAACGGTTTTTAATAGGAAAGTTGCGTGCCATATTAGCATGATATTTCCAGATATTATCTACCGTCTCTGTTGCAATGCGTTGCAGTAATGCCCTGCGCGCTGCTGAGCCGATATATCTCCCGCTGTAGCTGTTACTATTAGCGTTACTGCCTGCAGTTTCCGCTTCCATTAAACTACTACTTGGTGTACCAAAGCCCGAATCCGCATCAGTTAAATCCAACGATTCTGGCCTAAGACGCTTCGAAAGCGGCGTGCTGGTATCACATGCTATTAAACGTTTACGTGCTTGGAATGCCTCAAATTCTGTAGAACAGTTTGAATCAGCACAGCTGTTGGCATCCATGGAATATGGTGAATAGGGTATTTCCAATGTATCCTCGTAATCCTGTAGCGTCTGGGTCTGCGTCTGCTGCAGCAGCACCAGGCTGCTTGCTGTCCTCTGACGTTGCTTGTCGAATTTTTTGTGACGATAATGACATTCATTCTGTGTTGTTGTTGTTGTTTTTGATGCTGCTGTTGTTGTTGTTGTTGTTGTTTCTACTGAAAGTGCCATTTTTGTCATTTGTAATTTTAATTGCTCCTACGTACTTGTCACTTTGAGGTCTCGCTACAGAATGGTATCCTTGTCTGCCGCATGCAGCATTTTTATAGTCGTTGACGACACACTTGTTTAATCCGCTTATCAGCATATACTACCAAGGCAATACATATTTTATGACTGTGTTTATATTTTCTTGTGGTAAAAATGCACACATATGGAAAGTATTATCTATTTTTGCAAAATGTAAATAATGCCATAAACCTTGTTTCCGCCGAATGCAATCATGCACAAACTTGTTCTATGTTATCTGCACTAATAACAGCTGATCTCCTGCTGTGACTTCTGTTTAACTACACTGCAGCATAACTATTGCGCCCTCTCTCTCTTTTACACACACGCTATTTGCATTTGAAAACATCTTATTATAACAGTTAATGTTGCCAGCCTGCCAGCCTGCCAGCCTGCCAGCCTGCCAACCCTGCCTATCTGTGTCAGACTGTGTAACACAATTGCAGTCAGACTAAACCATACTTTTACAATGCACATGTTTATATTATTAAAATTATTATATAACATTTCGTTCTTGTGCGTTGGTTTTTTTTTTTTTTTTTTGTACCTGTTAACAGGTAACCATTCAAGGCCAGCACAAGATCCGTAGACAGATAGAAGCACACAATGGAAAAATGTTTTGTCAAAAGTCACTGTCTGTCTGCCACTTTATATATCATGTATATAATGGTTATATATACGACATATTTTGTGGTTTGATACGTTAGTATCTTTGGGACTTATCTATGAAGCAGTGCAGCAGGCATCACTATCAAACGTGGAACGTTCACGCCCTGGTACTGCCACACGCATTAACACTACACAGCGAAACACAGGCTATATAGGCATGCGACGGCAGCGGATGATGGCAAGGCGAAGGTCTACGATGACCTGTAGCAGCTTCGAAATGCAAGCGACTGGCACGGCACACACGCACTTATACCAAATGGTGCTCTTTCCTACGTGCGGCCTTGACGGATAGACAGTTCTAGAGCTAATTAAGTTGCAAATCGTTCGAAGAACCCGTCGGTGCTACAGAACTTCGAGAGATTCGATTGTTTGTGCTTCTATATTTCCGAATCAACGTACTGATAACCATAGGAATTTTTGACTATCTAAGCAAAGGGTTGTCAGCAGTCAAGAATAAACAATTTATTCTCTATTTTTAGTGTTGTTTAGTTTTACAGTGTAGTGTAGAGTTAGTTTCATATTTTACGCCATAACTCGAGTTGGAAACAAACGATTAGGTCGCCATAAACAACATATTAAAGGTTATAAAATATTTAACATATGTAGCTTCCAACATTGATTTATAAAGCAAAATATGTACTATATGAGAAATGTCCATATTTTGGGCCAAAATAATTATGCTCAAATTATGTTTTTTATCTATAGCTCGGACATTTACGAAGAAAACAAGTTATTGTTGAAGAAAGCCTATACATAAATACCAAAGTTATAATTAATTACCTAAAGCTATCAAAAACCTAATTTTACTCTGTTATGTATTTTTTTCACTATTTATAGCTACTATGGTATTTCATTTAATGAATTCAGAACGTGATTCGAATATGAATTTTCGTCGTTTTCTGTTTTAGACAAGCGTTCGCATATGTGAGATTAGTTTTTCCGGGACTTTCTATTACGCACGAGCTTGTTAAAGATTTGCTCAATAATTATGCAAGAACGGTTTTGGAATATACTTATTTTGTTCTTCTATTTCATTTACCGTCTGTCTTGGCTTACAAAATGATTTCAGCACCCATTAAATATGTTGCTCAAAATTCCTTTTTGCATTTCCACTTGGATTTTTTTGCGAAGAATCTCGGTGATGTAAGTGACAAGCACGATGAAAGGTTTAACCAGGAAATGCTAGTAGGAATAAAAAAAAGTAGGAATATTCATACCAAAGCGTATTTGACCTTTTTGCATGAAATTCTTTGAGAAAGGTTTATCATAGTCTTTGATTTTAACATTCGGAGTCCTAATTGGACGTTTTCAACTCTATATATGGCTTAAAATGTGAAACTATCTCCGAAAGAAAGAAGAAACAATTTAGAATCTTCTTATAGACGAACGCTTATAATGAGCGTATTCTGTCTACTTTTAATGGTGTCGGCTATATAAAACCACCATAAATTTTGTATATAAAACTTTCTTATTTCTTGAACTGATCACCTAAAACACTGAATGAAGTATTTGGATGTGTATGAAAAATGTGAAAGCTTTTGTTGAACGTTAACTTTTTGTTTTCTCTTGTTTTATCAAAATTGTCCTCTTTGATGTATTGCACTTAGGTCAACGTATATCAAGTGTTGGGATCCCTTCGAAATAAAAAAAAAATTTGTTTTAAGTCTTCTTTCTAAATTGACTTCTTTAGCAATGGTAGCAAAATTTCAATTGCTTTTTCGAAGAATACGTAAACTGTATCAAAAGATGTGTACCCAAGTGAAACATAACTTTTTTCTTCGCCCAATAAGCGAGTTAAATATTCGATCCAGAAATTTTGGCACCAAAAGCTAAAAGGAGAGTATGGACACTTTTTGGCTCGTTCAAATAACACTAAATGTTAAATTAAACAGCAGAATTTTAGAAATTTAACTCTGTACTACACTGATGTTGTCAAGAACGGAAAAAATACATTAATAAATTATTAAACTGCTCTTCAAGAACTTTTGTGGGACTAGACGTCTTCTACACCCTACACCCCCCCCCCCTCGTGGATTCATCAGCAAATTATTATACTAAAAAAAATTTCATACGAAAAATTGAAAATGGCGTTCACGTTTGTATGGGTGCTACCCCTTATAATGATCCGATTTATCGCATAAATATAAAACGCTAGAACATACAATTTCCATCAAGTTCTTAATTGACGATTCGGCACGCGTAGCCATTACAGCTTAAGTATGCATATAAATAAGTAGGTAGCTAGATACTTGAGTGTATAAGCCTTTTGTTTTTGTGGTATTTTGAATGCTCACTATCTCTTTCTGACGATTGTTCACTCACTCCCACACACATTATACCATTCTATTCATAACTATCATTTGCTTATCACACTTGTGCATGACATTGCTGCTTTATATTTTTGCCTAATAACATACAATGCAGAAGCAATATCCTAATCCTGCATTCATTCTTTTCAATATACCTTAAATGTCCGTCCGTCCGTCCGTCCGTGCACACAATAGGTGGCAAAATTGTTTATCTTTTCTATGGCATTTCTTTGCGCCTGGCGCGTCGCGATCAATGTTTTTCTTTTCTTTTCATTTTCAATTTTTGTTTGTCTACTTTTCGCTATTTGTATTTGTATTCTATTCATTCAAATCTTATTTGGCTTTTGTGTGATAATTTCAATTGCCTTTTTGAACCACTGTTCGTACTTCATTGCCCTTCCGTCCTCGTCGCATCTTTTGTTGTTTGTTTTTCAAATCCGGCACAGTGCAACATGCTGTGCTTCTATCTCAAAATATCAAAAATACAATACGAAAATTTGCTTTGCCGTTTTTCATTGTTTGAATTCTATTTTCAATTTACATTTAATTGTTCAATTTTTGGCTGGGATTGTGAGACGTCAGTATACGAGTTTAGCTGATAAGATAGGATTGTGCGTTGTTGCTGTTTAAAGATTTGCTTACTGGGGACTGAATGTTATTATATAGCACACTTATCACTTCTCGGAAAACTGTCTTCGAAACATGAAAACATGTTATTAATGCGTAGCATTTTGTGTTTGTTCATTGAGTAATCGTTTTTCAAATGATAAAATAATAAATCTCCTTTTTTAAGAGCACACTTTCGAATCATATTAGATAATTGTAGGTGCGAGTGTTATACTGAAAGTTTTTGGAAAATTTCTGAGAACAAACTCTTCTGTTTTTTTTTTCTAAGTACAAATCTTCATTTTTTGTGTGTCATGCTGCACTCCAAGTGAAGCACTGGGCTTCTAAGTCCGATTTGCAGAAACTAGTTAAACAAAATAAGCTTAAAAAAAAAAAATTTGAAAAAAATTTATCTGTTTAAAATTGCCAATCAGAGAATCGCAAAAAGTTAAAAGATTCATAAAAGATTCAAAATGTTCGTGAATACGATAATAATACGATAATTTTAGCAGTTCAAGCTCTTTTTAAAATATTACAAGCTCATCTGGAGCTATATGGTTTTTTAAATTCGTTCAATTAATCTGTCATACAAACCGTGGTTTGAATTGACTAATATCGAACTCCAACCAAGCAAATTCGAGAGTAAGTGTCAACAAAAAATTGAGACGAAAACTTTCTTGAACCGAAATATCTAAAATCCGTTTGGATCAGAAGTGATTCAAAAACATATGAGCGTTTTTCTTGCTTTTATATTAAACTAGATGGTCCCCGCAACGTTGTACGCAGCCCTCCTCTTTCCCCCTGCCACTCCTACCCCCTGACACTTCTTCCAACTTCCCCACCTTCCACATGCTCCTTTACTCTACTTCCAACTCTATTAAAATTAGAAAAATCTAATCTTTTCTGTTTATCCAATCGCCACGAATCTTCACAGAATCACCCACGGGACTATATTTAATATTGCCACAAAATTTGATCAAAATCGGTTGAGCGGTTTCGGAGTCTATAGAGAACATATATACATACTTCTATTTTTATATATGTATATAGAAGATAAATTTTAAATACATATAATAAAGTAGTCATAAAATTTTAAAAACACCAACTCTTGACCTCATTGACCTCTTTAGCTCATGACCAGTTGGTGCGACATCTAGCGTTGAGTTGAACAACATCTAGTTCGCTTGCTAGCGCTATGTGAAATTGTGTGGTCCTCCCCACCTTTCACATACATACATACTTACATAGATTTGAGATTTATATTAATACTCCTATTGGTCTTAGCTCGATAAATGGGCTATCTAACACTGAACGAGTTTTTCAAATCGGACCAGTAGTTCCTGAGATAAGCGTGTTCAAGCAAACAAACAAACAAACAAACTCTTCAGCTTTATAATATTAGTATAGATTCGTGGAACAACGAAAAAAGACTAGAGCAGAACGTATTTCGTCCTGAAAGTTGATGCATTGATTACTTCATCTCTCGCCCCTCTTTCTCGTACCTTTGGATTTCGAAACCGTTTCCTATGACTGTGGATGTGTGGCTTTACTCTGTTGCACCTCTGTTTTTCAAGTCCCTAGATGGCTTTATTACCAAGACCAATATGGAAGTCCCACGGAGTCTAATCAAACCCTTTCGGAAAATTCTCATCAATACTACTATCGCTTAACAATATTCTTAAGTATATCAGCGATTTCTCTTACCTTCGCAGCATCATATTCATAGATGATGGAACAACAGACGACGTAGTAGCTTGAATCCACAAAATCGCTTGAATCTACTAAGTCCAAGCAATCTCACTGACGACTGAAGTTTGAAGATCCAATGCGAGCATAAATCCAGTCCTCTTATATGGCAAAGAAACATGGAAAGTATACAGAAAATTGCAATTGTTTTTAAAACAAACCAATAACAATAATATGTTTTATATACAGAGTGTTTTTTTTTTGTGTATGCGTCGAAAACTCAAAATGTTCTGCATCGATTGAGCTCAAATTTTAGCACGATATATAACCCGCACCAATGAGGGTTTTAATCTATTTTTCGCACTCGCCAAAAACAAAGATCAAGAAGACGAATTTCGAATATGACTGAGGAAGAGCGGGCATTCGTACGAGAGAGGAATAGACTAAGCAGCATCCAAATAAGTAACGTGGAACCAGCGGAAAGACGAGCAGCCAGGCTTGAGGATGTACGATTGCGAGGACGTCAGACGCGTCCTACAGCAACAGATTTGGTTCGTTATTAACAGAATGAACGCGAAAGGGTAATGATAGCTGAAATACGAACCCAAAGAACAGCTGATCTGAATCTGCCATTCAATCGTCTTGCGTTCCGGTACAATCCAGCTGTTGATTATAGTTCAATTCGGCATGTTGTCATTGGCCAGATGAGTAAGGTCTTTATCTACTGCCACGCTGGAATGAAAGAAAGGTAGGTAGGTTGAAGGGGGAGGGGAATAAGTGGTATGGGGCGTGTTGGTAGGGGCAGGAGAAGGAGTGGTAGGGGGAAGGGTGGTAGAGGGAAGGGTGGTAGAGGGAAGGAGAGGTAGTGGAAAGGGAAAAGAATAATAGGTAAGGGAATGGGGGAAGGAGAAGGGGAAGGGGAAGGGGGAAGGAAAAGGTGAGCGTTGGTAAATGGGTAGAAGGGAAAGAGGTGGAAGAGGGGAGGGGAAGAGGGGGAGGGGAAGAGGGGAAGAGAGGGAGAGGGAAGGGGGAATAGGGGTAGGGAAATGGAAGGTAGGGTATGGGATCATAGGGAAGGAGGGGGAATGGCAACAAAGCGTTTAAGATAGAGCGATGGAATGTTGTACACATGTGAATACGATCGAAGGGGCAGGGAAGAGAGCATAGGAATGGGGGCAGCGTAAGTGGTGGTTGTAGAAGGGGTGGAAGGGACAGGAGAAGAGGGGTAGGAGAATTGGAGCTAGAGTAACGGGGCATGGGGAACGTTAGGCAGAGAGAAGGTGGTACAGGGGGAAGGAGTGGCAGGGAAAGGAGAGGCAAGGGGAAGGGCAGAACGACGTCTGCCAGGGTACAGCTAGTAATTTGAATAAAAGTCAATAATTCTTTTTGATTCATTTATTTTATATAAATTTGTTCAGTCTTTTTTTTGGAAATAATAACCTTCTACAACCACATATAGATCTACACTTTTTCAGCTTATTCAATTGCGTTCTAAGAAATTTCTAGTAATATTTCTGCAATTTCAAGGCTTATCTTTGCCTAAAGTTATGCATTTTTTTTTTTTTTTGGAATATACCTTGCTCTTCAAATATATTCAAAAGAATAAGTCAGACGGATATGAATAGAGATGAAAAATACGAAGTCAAAATTACCACTTTTCGGAAACAATCGATTAGGCAACATCTGCCTGAATAAATTGATTGTTTCGCGAAAAGTATGACATTTTGCGTCATTCTGCTAATACCAGTAATCCTTCATGTAATTTTCATCCAGCTATGTTACCAAAAGGGCGCAAATCATTATCCTAAATCGCTCTCCGAATAATCATTGTCGCCTACGAAAATGTACGGGTATTAACACTTATCGAACAATACACCACACCAGGTAGAAAATAGATAGACACCTCATTAATTAGTTGAAAATTTTGACTGCTCAATAACGAACATTCTGCGTATTAACACTTACACACAGCTTAAAATATACTTCGTCGCCTCTGAACCGGGGACTGATTTTGAAAATAAAATTTCAGGACTTGAGGTCTTTCTGTTGGGGTGTTGTCCTCCAGGGTACAAATTGCACTGCCCAAATACCTAGATGTACTACACGCGCTGTCATACGCTAATGTGACAGCTGTCATCATTAGTGTTGGAACACAACCGATAGCAACGATAGTTTTTCATTTTTTTTTTTTTTTTTTGAGGCGACTATCGAGCAGTTTCCAAAACCATCGATAGTTTGGACTTCATCTCGACAATAACTTTATTTGAACCGCTCGCATCCGTAAATTTTTTGATTTAACTATTTTCTCAACTGCTCTAAAAAATGAAGTACTAAATACTTTAGAAAGCGAGAAAACGGAACATTTTAATTCCGATGAATTTAAACGGATCCAAATCTAGAAGAGGAGTGATTATTTCAGTGTAATATGAGCTTAAGCTAAGAACACCAATATCGTTGAAGCAAACTTCCCTGCCGAATAATTAACTTTATATTATTAACTTTATATTATTATGAAGCTACCAGCATTTTGCAAAGTTAAGATATCTTTTTTCAAAACGTATGCAAACTAAATAAATATATCTCAAACGATTAACTTCAAATTACACTAAAATCAATTTCAAAACTCACATAGAATCATTGTAAAATGCAACAGCAAAAAAAAATATGTATATAAAACAAATCAGTTTCATGGACATTGATTTTGAAGGTCAATACGTGTACACTTTGGCCTGAAACTAGATTCTTTTTTCTCGCATTAATGTAAGTCGTACAAATCTCTAAGTTTATGAGTTTGTTAGCCAAGTAAATATTAATTTATTTAAACGCATGCGCCATGCGAAAAGCTCAAGTTCAGCAACTTTTGCAATAAATAACACTCAGCCGATGACGATGATTATCCAAACAGATTAGTATCTTTTTCTGCTGTGAAAATGCAATTTTCAATGATAAACGAAGTCTATCTATAAACGAGAGCATTTTGATAAGTTTGTGACTTTTTGAATTTGAAATTACATTGATTTGAGGGTGGTGCCTGAAGTAACCAATTTGCATCATTAAGTTTGTGTTTGAGTACTATTGAAAGCAAAGATGAAAGGCAGACAGACGGACGGAAAACAGTTCAGTGCCGAAAATGAACTCAAACGTAAGGTTTTGATAAATTCGCCTGTCTGCCTTTCATATTTTCTTTAAATGGCTGTCAAACACATACTTAATGATGCAGATTGCTTAACATTTAACCGTTGTCTATTAACAGTTGATAGTTAACAGCAGCAGTGTTGCATTTAAAGTTACTAAGTGGGAAATTCAGAAAATCATTGACTTATCAGATTCCCCTAGTAGTATAGTGTATTATATACAAACATAGCCAAAGTGGTTCATTTGGTTTTTTCTTAGTCGATTTGTATTTTTTGTTCCTAAAATTGCGGACAAACCAAACTTTTTTATACACGAGTGCATCTGCTTTACTCGTACTACCTGACGATTCATAAAATTCCGAGGAAGTCTTTAAACCGTCAAATGGCCTACAATTAAATTGAATTGTATATATTTACTTGTATGATGTAATAGTTTTTATGCGGCCACAACATGAATATGTAATGGAGTTAATTAAATAAATATGTTGCACTTGGCTGCCTTTTTTGTGTTTATGTATCTATATATTTGTATCTGTTGTTGAGGAAAATGAACCAATACATATACAAAGCTTTGCTTCCTTATGCGCATGCGTAGAGTTGTAAGTTTTGAATGGAATTTATAGTATTGTAGCTTCACAGCTTTATCATTATATTTGTGATATTTTCCAGTCTGTTGCACCGGAACGTTTTAATGGTGATTTAGTTACTCTATATACTCGTATAATAGCAGATACAATATGGAGTTGTAAATATATTTACAAGAGAGATGTAAAGATGTCAAGCGAAAAAAGCTACATCATTTTCTCATCTTTTTGACTGCATTTGGATTTCGCGCCGGAAGAACGACTCGTCTTTTGAGGCAATCCACGAATCGACCCAAAAATCGAATCGAACAATTGGTAGTCAGAAGAGGCTATGTCTGGGCTATAAGGGGGAGGGGTGGCGTGGGTCAGCTGTTCTCAAGTGAAAAAATCTCATTTCAATCCATGGCTTTGAGGCGTTTGCCAACTGTTGAAAATTAAACTCCAAATGATTCTGACAATGCTTGAAGGGTTTGGCACAGATCTTCGTCGAGTAATGCTTCCAATTCTTCATCTTCAAACTTTTTGGGCTGGCCCGGACGTTCTTTGTCCTCCGTATCACCATTTTTAAACCGACGAAACCAGTACTCACAAGTTGAAATCGATCGATTTATACCCATTACCATAGTAGAGATGAGCTAATCAGTGATTTTTGAGTAGCAGTGATTTTCGTGACACTGCTACTTTCAAATCACTGTGATTTTTAAATGTTACTGCGATCACTGGAAAAAAAATGATAAGCAAAAAAAAAAAGATCTTTTTATCCATTTATTTTATGAAACAAAACATTCTTACTATTACTTTGTGCATGGTATAGACGTCCCCACACAAAATAGCTTTTCAGGTTCGGGTATTTATACCCATTACCATGCCACCACTTTCACGGGTCGGACTTTCGTCTTCTCATTTGTATTGACGGGATTTGGATGGAGTATATATTGCTGTAGTCTATTGTTAACGGCTGTAGTCTATTGTTAACGGCTGCTACCAGCTTTTATTTTGCGGTTTCCATTATGGTTGAATCGCTAAAAGCTATCACGCTTGGATACTAAGAACACATTTAAGGAAAACACTTAATGTTGTCAAAATTGTGCTTTGTAATGCCATTTTCTGGAGAGGATTAACTTAAAATGGTGCAAAAAAAACCATTCGAGAGTATGGGAGTCAGTCGGAATCATTGGGCTCCCGCAACAGAATATGGGATCCTTACAAAAATCAGGCGGGAACAGGGTAATTTGGGTGGTCACCTGATTTGTATATATTCCAAGAGGCATATCCTCCATACAGTTCTTTGAGACTAATTCCAAACTACAGGAAACCGCCATCAGCTTCTGAAATATCTTCTTTTTTGCGCCATTTTCTGGAGAGGATTAGCTTAAAATGGGACAAAAAACCATTCGAGAGTGTGGGATGTAGTCGAAAAACCCATTGGAACATGTATATACCGCATAATCCTTCCCAGGATTAACCAAGTGGCATATCCTCAATACAATTCTTTACCAATGATATCAGTTGATATTGGTACAATATATCAGTTGAGCGATAGTCAGTGATTCAATAACAGTGACTGAAAATCACGAATCACGAATATCAGTTGATGATATGCATTATATATTACTCATACGCCATGAATCACAGTGACTAAAAGGGTGGTAGGCGAAGGAGTGAAAAGGGACAGGGGAAGATGGGTAATGGAATGGGTGGTAGGGTAAGGGGGCATGCAGGAGGAACGGTGAGAAGGAATGGCAGGGAAAGGAGTGGCAGAGGGAAGGAGAGGCTGGTGGAGAGGCAGACACGCGCCAGGTACCAGCTAGTGTATTATATAAAATATTGCCTTTGGACTCGTAGTATTGTTCGGCTGCCTTGATGGCTGTTCGCCAACCATTTGACCGAGTGTAGCATCCTGGACTTTCGCAAAAGCTCAAATCTCAGCTGCCGGCACCATACTATTTAGTATTAATGGTTCTATCTTGACAACATGACTTTTTATGTCAGCTGTGAGGGTAAGGAATCTGTCTTAAAATCTGTCCGAGCTGCAGTTCCACAGGGCAGCGTGTTAGACCCTGTGTTATACACGTTTTTTACCGCTAACTTCGCGTTAGTGTGGGACAAAAAGCTAATAATAGCAACGTATGCCGACGACACTGCTCTCTTGGAAACGGACGGTGATCCTGTTGCTGCGTCAAAACCAAGGACCAGCATTAACTACTAGAATCTTGGTTCGTTAGATGAAATATTGGAGTGAATGTAGAAATATCATCTCATGTAAGTTTCACAATGAGACATACTAGCTGTCCTCCAGTTTTTCTCTACCCATGAGCACCACTGCAAGGTATCTTGGCCTAAAACTAGACAGACGGCTTACTTGGGAAACCCACTTAAGGCTGAAAAGAAAGATCTCAAACTCAGCCAGATGAACTGGCTGCTGAACTTAAGTTCACAGCTGAGTTTGAGCAACAAGGTGCTGGGTTAAAAGACAAAAATATTAAATTTTGTCATGTCAAGAAAAGAACACAAAGGATCCATTAGAAAAGTGAGCTCAGAGTAGAGAGTGATGCACCTCCCTGATCCCGAAGATTTTAGTGACTCAATTTTATTGTAGATACTTAAAAAATAAAGGAGTAGTGAGATTAAAGCTAATCGTGGGACCTATGTGAGTATGTACAACCAGTTACTTATGTGTCTGGTTTAACAAAGCTGGTTCGCACAACACCCGCACAGAGAATCGCTTTCTCCTTTAAAGAAAAGAAGTTTCAGTTGAAAATTATAATAAAAAATTTTAAGAAGTTTTAGTTTTATGTTTTGAATACTTTTTTATTTTAATTAACGTCTTTACTTTAAAATTAAATCACAATTTTGAATATTTCAATAAATATTTCCAAAGGACATCTTTTAGTGCGTGCAACCGAAGATCATCAATTGTTGTGAGAGTGACATTTGCTTCAGAAATTCTTGCTGTTGCTGTGGCAGTTGAGAATTCTGGATGATACTATCATGAACGATGGATTGTTGCAGCAGATGACGATAGTAGAAACTTAGACGTATCGATTGCTCCAGCATGTTTTTATTATGTGCACTACATGAAGCATATTGTTGCTTCAATTGTGCCTGATGTGCTTGCTCGATGCCAAGTCGATGCTGTTGCTCCTGCAGTGTAGGTGTTTCAGTTTTTGTTGCTGTTGGACGCCTGACATTATATTGCGGTATTGGAACGGGTTGTTTGAAGATTGCATCCGTTTGCTCAACACTGGTTTTAGCCCTGAGCCATGGTCTGAATAAACCGCTGTCTGTGGCTTCACGTTTGGCTGCTGGAGGTGCCAGATACGTTTGTGTTCCGTTGATGTATTCCACATTAGTAGGGATATCTCCATTAGAGCGTTTGCGTTTCTTTGTCGAAAATTGTTGATGATTATTGTTGAAATTTGTATAATTTGTCTGTTGGGTTGCCATTTTTTGACTTTTTAGAAGAATTTTAGAATTTTTAATATCACAGAAGCAGTTGTCGTTTTGAGCTTGTCAAATTGAATGTTGCTCAAAGGATGCGATATACTGTTTAAATACAATTTGCCCACTGGACAGAATGCTAAACAGGTAGAATTTTATTACCAAATATTATGTTGGGTACTTTATGATCCACATAGGCTTATCACTAATATTGCAGGTCATAAACTTTTATTGACCCAATCAGCCCGTTCTTCCGCAGGATTAGCGGCCGCCAACAATTTTATTACCCACACATATTGTGTAATTAGAATGCATGTCATATGTCCGGGTTATTAAATCATTAGTTTATTGAGTAGGTATAATTAAATATATCCAAATTAAAGTTGCTGATTAATCTCCAAATAATTTTCAAAAATTCCATGTTTTTCTTTGCCAAGCACTCATCCAATGATAAATTATTGATTTGACAATTGTGCGACCGAATTGAAGTAAATAGATAACAACGAAATTTAAACAATGGATTTATGACAATGACCACCAACGTGTCTGTCTCTTTGTGCTTGTATGTTCTTTGTAGGACCACCAAGATACTTTTAGCAACAATTTCAATAGAAGCACTCTAAATGTAAAGGTCATTGTAGCAGACGTTTAATTTAGGATCGTTGTTCTGAAGAAAAAATGTTGTTTCTCATAAAAAACACAAGGACCGATTGAGCAATACGAAGTACATACTTGACGAAATAATCCATCAGTTCAGAACATCTTCATTGTTTCATTGTTTTTGCTTGAATTTAGCATCCATCATGCTATTATTCATGCTATAATTTTCATTTAGTAATGTATATGCTTGATAATTAGTTATGAGTTTTAGCAGGGGCTCAAGTGCATTTTCCTGCGAAGCATGATTTGCAGCATTACATGAAGGGATGTTTCCCGCCCACTTTTATGGGCAGCCCGCATACAAATCATTTGTTTATTTTTTGAGTTTTTATATGAAAAACATATTTATTTTTTTAATTTTATATGACTGTTTGTTATGGACGGACAATTCACTTAAATATAAGTGAAAGTGACCTTCATTTTTTAAGGGTAATTGTCCCATTTTTGGAATTTAGCATGCACAGCGTTTTTAACATTTAAATGGTGGCTTTTTATGGATGGTCAGTTCACACAATTATCAAACTTACTATCCACGTTTAGATTTTTGTGTGGTTCAACTTTTTTCTTCTTTATGTCTGTTTCGACTTTAAGTTTATATTTTTTCTTGTTTTTCTTACAGATTTTAGTTTGTTAAACTCAAAATAGTCTCCACAATATTTTTTTTCGAAAGTGATCCACTGTTTTAACAATAACTCGAGTCAGGATTCTTTTCGATTTCAAATTGCAATTAATTGGTATTACTTAAACTCAAAATCAACAAAAAAAAAATTGAATTTTAGTACATACTAGTATGTATTTTTGAAAAACCATAACTTTGGAACCTATCCATAGATTTCGTGGGTTTGTAAAGGGGCTACCTCAAAAAGTGGGCGGGCAACGCCCAATTGTCTATATATATTAAGCGGCTGCATCTTAAAAGGTACTATATCGCATTTCAACCTAATATTGACTTTCATAAAAAAGTTTTTCTTACAAAATCAAAAGTGGACCGTAGGTTTGTATGGCAGCTACCCCAAGTAGTGGGCGGAGCACGCCCGTTAGTCTATGCATGCTGACCATAAAAAGGCACTACATTGCATTTCAACCTAATATTGACTTTAATAAAGAAGTTTTCTTACAAAAAGTCAAAAGTGGGCAGTAGGTTTGTATGGGAGCTAGCCCAAGTAATGGGCGGGTCCCACCCATTAATGTATATGTCAAGCATCCGTCTACTTTAAGTTACTATATCAATTTTTAAGTTGATATTGACTACAATAAAAATGTTTTTCATACAAAAAGTCAAAAGTAGGCAATGAGTTTGTATGGGGGCTACCCCAAAAAGTGGGCTTGGCGGGTCAATCTTGACACTATATTAAACTGGAATAAAAAGAAGTATACGTGGAAAATTTCAACTGGATAGCTTAAAAATTAGTCCCCAAAAAATGGGCAACAACATACAGACGGACAGAGAGACATGGCTAGATCAATTCGTCTCGTCTAGCTGATCAAGAATATATATACTTTATGGGGTCTCCTTTAATGCGTTACAAACTTTCAGACAAACTGATAATACCATTTCACACTATGTGTGAAAGGTATAAAAAACAAAGTTGGACAAAGTTAACCAATTTATATTTTTCCATATTTTAAAAGTAAAACCATTGGTCCAAATTTTACTCCAAATTTTATTATAACGTTCAAACCACTTAACCGATTTTAGACAACTGAAAACTTTATTTTGACATTAAACACAATTAGATTGGTCGTTTCTCACTTGAGATACATATAACTAAATTAGTAGAGTGGTGGAGCAGTGGATGGGAAAAGAGATTCCAATACCACGAAGTCTATAAAAATCTCCAGCAATTGAACCAGATGATAATAGGACAAATATTGAGCACTACTAAGAGGGAATCACTTCTTCTCCGAAGTGAGAATCTACTATGAGAGAACACCAACTTCTCTGATGTTTTAATTTAAAATCGTAGAACAGCTATTGCAAATATTAATAAAATAAATCAAAATACTTTAGTACAAAACATTCTATCAAGTATAATTTAGCATGGTACTTTGAGTCATCAGAAAATGTTCAAATGTATAAAATAAAATCTAAAAAGTGCTTAATTTATGCGGCTTATCTATTCAGCAATATCTCACTTTCTCGATTTTGTATGCAATAATTTATGACACCCGTTAGTTAGGGTCAATGGACATGTCAATTGGATATTATTTGCAATATAAATTTTATGCAACTCGGAAAATCCAAATAATACAGTATTTTTAAATTTATTTCGGTCATAGAGAAATACGTATACCTTTCGCTGGAGAACAAAAAAAGGAAGCTTGGAAATGTTCTTCATTTGGTTACAATTTAGGAAGTTTTTCAATTGAATGATAGATAGGAGTAAGTAATAAATGTTGCAGTTTTTCAAAGAGACAAAAACTGACACCACAAAAAATTGGCATACAGGGTTAATCTAAGAAAAGTATCTACGAAAAAGTATCAGAGTGTGATAAAGAAGAAGTAAAAAGTATGTTCCATCCGACATAAAATTCGAACGCAACATTCTACGAAAATGTTCCATCTTATCTTCAGCACATATGAAACTTAAAATAAAAAGAATAAACAAGAAAAGGTTGGGCTCAGGATTTGCTGTCTTCATGTGTGGATTTTCAAATAGTCTCACAACAAGTGTTTCGTTGATTCTGCTACTTTTAAACTGTTTTCACCAGTTATAAGTTTAACCCTTCAATTATGTTTTAAGTCACCCGTCAAATTTATAATAATAAACAAAAGCAGTGTAGGGTATCAAGCGTATACAACTGTGCAAAAGTCAGTAATGGAATTATGCAATTTTTAAGTGGATAATTAATCTTGAGTTGTCATAAATTTTGTATGTAATAGATAAAAGGGATGAAGTAATTTTAATACTCTTCCGGAACTATAAGATGATGTTGATGGATGTTCGGTAATATTTACATACTTAGAAGCATATTATAATTAAAATTCTATTGTTTCGTAAAAAGTAGAATTACATTTTTCACCGTTCAAGTATTACGCGAAATAGGGGGAAGGGGGGCCGGAGGTTGTTGCCGATGAGATTATCGATTTGTTATGAAGTGTTGCAATGGCAGAGGAGGAGGTGATTCAATTTGTTACGTAACATTTCTCAAGTTATTTTAATGGTGATCAATAAGGGAGAAATTCTATGCGTACTGAAGATGGTTTGTGAATTGACGAATATTTATAAGAAATTTATGCCAATAAACCAATTACAGTCCACCATATCAAGTTAATAATGACTGTAATGGCAAAAATGGCAAACATTTGCGTTACGTAGTACTTGAATAGTCTCTAAGAATGTAAAAGTAAACAAATTAATGGTACCCTCAAGTTCTTGTAGCGATTTACTACCTAATAACCAAGAATGCCTTCTGGACTCGAACTTGGCTTAAGTTAGCCTGCTATCTCTAGCTGGATATCTCTCTCCATAAATATATTTAACAACATCGAAAGTTAATATCTACGTCCTTAATATCTAAAAGTCCTTTTCTTCGATAGTCTTTTCCCAAAATCGTGAAAGATTTGCAAGATCGAACACTCTAATCAAATCTGCTTTTCACAATTGGATTTAACCGACTCGACCGACTTATGCTTCACATAATTATCAAGGGAGTGTCAAGGTGGGTTTACCAACAAACTCAGCCTCCACGTTAGCTACTTATGTCTTACAACTGTTTTTTTTTAACATAGCTGTTAGGAATCCGTTCTTGAAAAATTCTTTTTAAAAATGTCGGTTCTATTGAAGTTAAATTGTACTCTAGTTTTAAACAAAGAAAAAGCAATTTTTATAAAACCTATAATATTTATTTAAACAGAAATACGTTACTACTTATTATATTAATAATTTACAGATCTAAGAATTAGTTTACCGCGATCATTTAAAGCGTTACGCATAGTACCTGGTTTCCAGTGTCACTTTCGTTTTTTATGTTTTCCATTAAAACCTAAAAACCGTAGAATAATAATTGTTGTCCGATGGCCATTTGTTGTAGAAACTGTAGCTGTTGTTCTGGTAGAAATCCTGAGAATCTGCTGCCGCTCTGTGAGATGCACTGATGCAATAAATGCCGATAGTAAAGACTCAAACGTATCGTTTGTGCCAATATGACAGCGTTCTGTGCACTAATTGTCGTATATTGATGTTGCACCATTGCCAATTGCACCTGCTTGGCACGTCGACTGCGCAGACAGGCGACAGTATTTCTAGCACGGCGTGCCTGCTCTTGAGAACTGCGTGATTTAGTTAAATTTTTCGGCTGATATCGCGCCATATTTGCATGATAGTTTGGCACGGATAGCACTTGTTTGTTATTTTGCTGCACTGAAGTCCATGGTCTAAAGAAACTACGATGCAATTGACGATCTTTTGTTGCTGGCACACTATTTAAAAGTTTTGACTCCGATTCCAAATTACGTTTACGCTTTGAAGCTGCTGGATTACTTGTATGTGATGCCATTCTATATGATCCCATAGTATTATACTCAACAATATCCTTACGCTCTAATGCTTCGTGTGTGAATGTCGTCTAATTGTTCCGTACATTGACTTTTATGCAAGACTAACTAATTACTACACACAATCACAGCGAATACTTGTCTACATCTAAAAGGCGGACAACTGGTATTTCCCAATAAAACTTCATTCATAACTTCACGGTCATATGCTGCGAGTTGCTTACCCTTATCACAACAGTTTAGTGATGTGTAGTACCTGTGTGTGCATTGCAGGTAGATAGCGTGACCTCATCCCGAACTCAACGTCTCTACAGCTGACATTTCTTCAGTGCTGACCTCAATTATGTTCGCTCTTGAAATAAAAAACATTTATGACCATGAACATGATGTTTACATAGTTGTCTTTGGAATCTTTCGCACAGTGTTTTACAATTGTTCTTCAGTTTATTGTCTGTGTGCCTCTCTGTCTGTCGGTCTGTCTGTCTGGCTACGTATCCTCTTAATAGTACAATACATATAATCCCGGCGCTCTTGATGGACGTCTTGTAACACATCACATCGTTTGTTCGTGTTTAACACCTGAGAAAAGGTTTTATTGTATTGTCTTGTCGTTTATGACTTTTGCTCAGACACCATTCGGCAGTATAGAGTCTATAAGAACACAGCCAGAGAAAGTCTATGCTGCAGTATAATCTTTGGGAACATATTTTTCTATTGCTTCGAAAAAAGGTGTCACTCATTCGATTATGTTGCTTTGCTGTCATCATTTTTCATTTGCTGATTTCCAAGGATTTTTCGAAAGATTTAGTCTTATGCGCGCTTTTTGGTTTTGTTTTTTTTTTTTTTGGTCACCGGCAAGAGTTTTAGAATTTCTTTCTTTGCGCCGAATTCAACCATTGACCGTCGGAACAATGAGTTGCATGTGGTTCATTGATTTATGTGTAAGGGAAATGCATACAAGTACTTTAGGCGCATTTATTAGCAGTGGGTTTGAGAGATTTTTCAGCTGTAGTCTAAGAATGACTCGACTAGTTGAATAGCATTTGAGGGAAAAGATGTTTTCTGAATGATGTACTAAACAGGAAAATACTGTGCATACATCGAGTAGTCATTATGCTATGAAAAACTGTATATAAAATGTATATTCTTTGGAAAGATGTATAAAAATTTCTATAGTTCTGGGAAATTAATTTGTATAGTAGGAATTACTAAAGCAAAAATATTATTCGTAGTATCTCTAAACGCAAGCTTATAATAATTTGATGATTGCTCAATAAAACTTCTGAAATCAAATAAGTTTTGCACGAGTTGTAATAATTGAATAATTAAAGACGAAGCACTTATATTATTGTTCCATTACAAACTTTTAATGTTCCAAAATATGTTGGAGAAATTTGTAAGGTGTTTAAAAACATCATAGCAAAGTTTACGCTCACTCCCTCGCACACAACTAGAAATATTAGTATAGCCATGTGAGTAGTACTGCATGATAAGAGACATCTGTGCAAATCTTCTTTAGATATTTATAAACAACTATCTATGCCATAGATTGAGAGATTGAATCTAGAAGAGGAAGACAAGCAAATGAAGTTTAATGGTCAAAGTGACAGAGCGATTTTTTTAACTCCATCAATTGTTGAAATTTAGTGATAGGAAAGAGGAGGAACTCAGACCATTTGCAGTTTTTTTTAAGAATGGAGGGAGAATGTGATGAAACATTCGCCCAGTTCCATCCGTGAATCTATATCTATATATTTTTATTGATTATTTATAATCGGAAATAATACGAACGTTTTTTTTTCTTTTTTTTTAATTAAACAATTTAGTCCAACAATACTAATTCTGAAAATCATGTCTTTTGGCACATTGGGCCGTTTTAGCTTTAATACTCGGCTCAATTGCATCAATTGCTATTGGTAACCTTCCTCAGTGAGGGTCTAATTAGGCTGGTGAAGCTCATAGTAGATCACTTCGAGCTGATCCTGATCAGATGCACAGCATTAGCTTCTTGCCATGAATATTCAGTTTGCATCACCATGATTTTCTGCGACATAAATTGTCGTAGTGGTTCCTCTCGCCCCGTCAGCATACAAGCATTCAATACAATAAAACCTTCTGATTTTGCCTTTGCAGAAGTTGTTCGTACATGAAAAAGAGCATCTGACATCTTTTGGCTTGAGTTCATACAGAACATAAGGCCTTGAGACGGTTTGAAATAGCTTATTGAGTTACTCCCAATGTTTCAGCAAGCTTCTCTTGAGTTTGGCATGAATCTTTGTCAAACCTCAGCCTCCAACTCAGCGTCTTCAAACTATACGGCCTTTGGCATTATTTGTCAATGTTGTCAAAATCTCCACTTTTAAACTGCCAGTACCAGTACTCACATATTTTATTGATGGCGTATGCTAACCATATGCTTCACATAGCAATCGATGTCCATCAAAGGCTTTGAAATATTCCGATAATCGAAATCTAATTTTGATTGAAGTGTTCCATGTTAATTCTGTCAGTTTACATACTATAAAAATGAAGCAAATTATATGTACACATTCATTCATAATAATGCGCCATATCAAATTTGAAGTTGATAAGAACAGGAACAAAAAGTGGGCGTGGCATACCGATGTGGGCATACTGCATGAATGCCGGAAGTAGAACGTCTATATACCGATTTTAAAAACTCATCGTCCACTTTAAGGTTTTTCTAAGAAAAAATTTTGTTCCTGTTCTTATCAACTTCAAATTTGATATGGCGCATTATTATGAATGAATGTGTACATATCATTTGCTTCATTTTTATAGTATGTAAACTGACAGAATTAACATGGAACACTTCAATCAAAATTAGATTTCGATCCCCTATTTCCACCCACCCAGACAAACAGACGGACGATGTGCGGATTAAGAATATGTAGGTACCGCTTGCTTCTAAAGGTTATTTAGCTAAAAAAAAAATTTCTACTGTAAATAGAAATAAATATAATAATCTATTAAAAACGATGAAAACAAAACCATAAGAAATTTGGTTGCGAATGAAATAATTACAAAAACTTAGAAAGAAATCCGCTAATTATATAGGAGACCAATTTCAAACCAATTATTATTTTAAATTTGCTTTAATTCAAACATTTTCGATACAACAAAATAATTTCAAAGTGGTTTATGGCTATAAAAAGTCTAAATACTGACTTTTATACCAGCTCTTATATCAATTTAGCGACAGACTGACGGACATGTCTAGATCGATTTGACTCGTCGTGCAGATTTCATTTTTAACTAGTAATTCTCTATGCAATCAGTTAGTTCTATACTACAGTATTTATAGATTTCCCCCAAAAAAAACTATACTCAGAAGTATGTACATACGTCTCAGTCTTGGGCTTAGAACCATTAACTTAATCTAGTATGTATAAAGTTAATAAAACTAAGTTCAGGTTTTTCAAGTTGCACATAAAAGCTGAACCTCCGTGCAAATTTAAAACCAAATACTTAAAATCACACAAAAATCCTACACATAATCTTCCCGCATTGCTAGCAACACGTATTCAAAAACCACTGGAAAACCCCAACAAATTTTCATTCAAATAAATTTTTCACTGGACATTCCGCGCTTATTTCGAGAACACGCACAGGCATAGAACTTTATGAGCCAGCTTAGCCAGCGACAGCGGAAAATGACGAAGAAATCACGCACAAGAAATCTACAAATCTCGCTGGATCGCGGTTACTTTACGATAAACCAAAGACGATAAGAAATATGTCAGCTTAATTACGCTACGGCAAATTATTACGACACTGAAATACCAGGAAATCTATAACAAAGCAAGATACAAAAGAAACAAAGAAAAAAGATACAAACAATAGCCAATGGAGCAATTGTTGTAGGTGCACTCGAAACTGAGACAGCTTGGAAATACTTAAATGAAAAATTAATTACATACGAGCTAAAAGAAAGTGTCAGGGTAGGAACCACTGTAACAGAATTTCCTTAGGTAAACCAGACCAGAAGGACAACGACGAAGACGACGGCATCTATTGATGATGCACAGGTAGGCGGGCATGCACATAGACAATATGTTATTTGGAAACTTCTTTGAATCCTTTATGCTCGATTTATGACCCACCGATCGACCGATCGATCGACCGACCGACCGTATCTTTTGTCAACAATTTTTTCCCATTAAATGAGCAACAGATAGTTTTTTTTCGGAGCGCACATTTACAATAGACAGGACTAGGTTGTTTCTTAATGACTGTTTGTGGGGTTGAGCGATGAAGTTTTAGGGTGAACAGGTAAACGAATCTCAATACCAGGACAGGCATATAAAAGCGTGTGTTGCGCAGTGCACGGAGAACAAATCCCAAGTTGAAGTCAAAGTGTGAGCATCACTGAAAAGTAGCTCAAGAACAGATTTTGTGAAGATTTATAAAAAAATTATTTAATTTAAAAAATTAAAAGACAACATGGCACCCGCTATACACATGGAGTTTAATATGCCACCAACATATATGAAGAAGAACACTGCCGGCGTGGATTATACACACAAGAAATTCAGCGCGGTTTATACCCATAAAAAGTTCGGCAATCGAGTGCTTATGCAACGCACTGATAACAACAACAACAACAATGCGCAGCTCGCTTATCAACCGCCTTCCGCTAATCCACACACGCTGGATTTAAGCGTTAATCCGGGTCGCCATACCGCATTTACGACGACGACGCAACCAAGCCTATTTCGCCCATATGCATTGAACGATGAGCATACAACAAGAAAGCGTCGCAACAATGAGTTACAAAAAGAGACACTGCCTCCACAGCAATATCAACAGGAAGCGAAACGTCCTGCTTTGTATAACTCCCACACAACAACAACAACAACACCGGCACCACCACAACAGCGTTCACATTTTATGGTACCGAATTTTGCGCCCAGTTTGAATCATCAAACCTTTGCCGTCATTCTCCACAAACAACGTGCTGCACTACAGATGCGTGAACTGTTGGCCATTAATCCGGATATAAATAGCTGGAGCACGGAATGGCGCAATGCCTTGTTTGCTATGCTTAATAAATAAGCTGGAAGAGCTACTATTCTACTCATCAAATGGCGAAACAGTGATATGTGTTTAGATTTAAAAAATAACTTTAAAAAGGAGACTTGAAAAATTGTACATTGTGAAATATGCGCTTCCGGGTATTATTGCCCTAATATTGAATTAATTATTGATTTGAGTTGAGACTTGTATATAAATTTTGATGAATTTTTTATTTTTTAATAATAATTTTAAGTAACATGCTAAAAAAATTAAGTTCTTATAAATACAAAGAAGTTTTGAAGAAAAAAACTACAATATCTTTTTAATTAGATTGGTGGATTAAGTATACGGCATGCTAAGATGCAAATCAAAGAAATCGTATAGATATGGAGACAGTTTCTCCGTTTTTATACCGTTTTATCGATAGGATAAAAGGGTATAGGAGGCATGGAAGACCCCATATAGTAAGTATATTCTAGATCATCGTCGGTAGATGAGTCGATATAGACATGTTCGTCCGGCCACTTGCTTGAACTAATAGATTGCTGAGACTATAAGAGATAGACACTTCAAATTTAAATACTCTTCTTACTTAATTAGTATTAAATGATTTTGAAATATCGTATCTTTCTTCAATCCCAGTACCTGGTTCCCGCAACGTTGTCTTTATATTTCCCGGTGCCCTTTGTATATTTACTAAAGTCTCCAGTAGTTAAAAAAACTTTAAATCATCTCCTATTTTACACCGATTGATCAAAAACGCAAAAAACATTCTTTATTTCTTACCAAAAGTATAGATACTCGTATGACGAATTTTTTTATCCCTAACTTGAGAAACCATTGGTTCCCTATACAAACTTTCATCACAATCACGTTTGTAGCCTATCCCTTTCTCCAAGATCGCATCTATCTCTATACCAGAATTCATACAAATTGGTTCAGTGATTTAGGTGTGAAAAGGCAACAGGCAGACAGAGTTACTTACTCATTTATAACATTAGTATAGATTAATTCTAATTTCTCATCAATTCTAATAATATATCTCGCATATTTTCAGATAGGACCTCTAAAGATTATAATCGATGATTCATATAGGGAGCCTTAAACACGGTACAGGATATCTCGACGTCGAGCATACTCATCTGTAGCGTATTTTCTTGATATATAGCGTCAAAATTATAACAACAGAACAGACAAAAAGCGAACAATTGTTTGATGGCAGGATTTTTATGCTGATCAAGAGTATACTTGTACATACATATAGTATAACTATACTGTATGGCTCTCCTTTTTGACTGTTAGATACTTATGCACAAATCTAATATAATGTACACATTTATTTTTTATTTATTAATCGTTCATTAGTGCAGAAATAACAACCCTCTAAGAAGCAGTACAAATGTATTCCCCTACATAAATAAACAATTTTCATTCGTTTACCATTTTTGTAGTTATAATTCACAGCCACTTCATGCTTGAATTGAACTAAGTAGCACACAATTTGCTTGTTTAAGTTATCGCTTCTCGGCCTTATGGCTAAGATCAAAGTGTAGTATCTGTTCTTATCAGCTTAACATCTGATAGTTCCTTCATTGAAGGACAACAAATGTTAAACTGATTTTTGGAAATAGACGGAGTGTCTAGGGGCTTGCTCCACCTCTGTCGCGGGTTGGCCCGGTATTGCAGTACCGCCGGGATTTCAGCCCAAATAATAAATAAATATAACGTAGAAAAGTAGTTTTTGAAGATACTAAAACTGAGGTACGGAATTTTTTTCTGGAGAGGCTGTGTAGCAATCATCATCATCATGTTAGGGGAGGATGATTTAACACATCTCTCACGCATAACCATTTTTTTTATACTAAAACATTGCGAAGCATCTTGGAACTTATTAATCAAATGTTGTTACGGAGAATGTTCTAGGCAGCACCTGTGTGTGTGTTATTATTATCGAGAAATAAAATAAGTGATACACGCACAACAGTTTCTGCCTGAACAGGACTGATAGCGAAATGTTTTTGGTGTCCAGAATCCAAGATGCAGTAATTCATAGTTTGGATCGATCGATCGCATCGATCTTTTTACTTGCAGGCGTACACCGCTATTGTCTGTTGTGTTGTGGCAGAAAAGTTGTAACATTTTTCACCCTATTAACACAATAAAGTAGTATATATTGAATTACATTTTGTAAAGGTCATCGTCCGTCAGTTCTGTATATGTTTGTTCCGTTGACGTTCGTTTTATATACGAATAGATATGAAAGGAGAAGGACGAACGTGCCGTCCCCTTTTCTCCTCACCAACTGCGACTTCCTTGTGTTCGCACACAACATGCGCAAACTTTTAGTTTCAACAGTACATTAACTCCCCACCCAACCACTTTCAATTTATTATTAATCGGCCCAGCAGCCAAGGCCGCCGAGCACCACAAAAAATTAGTTTAGACTCATTAGAGTGCTCCTCTCCACGGAAATCTTTAGTAAAAGGCGAAAGATTTATTCGACAATTGAAGAGAAGCCAGAGTAGAGAAACATGCTTTTAACATGATACTAGATATATTTAGCGCATGAACTGCTTGCGAATTATAATTATAATTTGAAAATGCGAAAGTTAAATAACAAAAACAAGAATGAACATAACTACAAAAAAGCATATTTCTCACACCAATTAGGGCTTTGAAGCAAGAACGATGCAGAACATGTTTCTGCTTTGGTCAAGGATTGCCAATTCAGTACAGCAAACCGACGTACTTGGCATCCATTTCTCGCTACAACAAAAACAATAAAAAAAAACTTGAGAGTGTAGAGTCCTCAGCATATTCCAATGCGATTGGAATGAACTGGACATTTTCTACGTTTGTTTAGACGACATTGGGACCACACATCATTATGATTTCTAGGTATGGCAGTTACTACATGGTGGAATAGGCTATACAGAATTTGATGGATAGTAGGACGTAATTCGTTTGCCTGTGTATAGACTTGAAGTATGACATGGCCTGTACCTGCGCTATTTAAACGGAATCCGAAATTTTGCATGAACTCAGAAAAAAAAAAACCTATTTTACAATCTTTAAAAGGATATCCCAACCACGTCTCTGGTAGGCATTCGTCTTTTAATATGTGCGAGAGCATATGTACCAGAACGCAATTATTAAGCGGGAAGCCTTAAGCATTTCAACATTAATTTCAATTGACCATGCTCATTTATTGGATTGACCACACTCAGGATAGCAATCATTGATACTGATCCCGATTCGTTCCCAGTAACACTCAAGCAACTTGCTCAATTGTGCTAATTTAGTCCTGATGCTACGATGAAAACATCTTTCACACTCATCAATATGTGGCGGCCTGCAATCAGGCACATTATTGTCCCTTAGAGAGTTTATTGACCCTTCTTCAACTGCATATAAGTTCTTCTATTTGGTCTTGAGGTGCAAACCGAGATATACTCGCTGGAACAAAACCTCGTGAGGGTGCTATGATATGATTGAAACGATTATGTTGATGAACAGAAAGCAACATGGCTTCTTCATGCTGGTTTGTCTTCATGAGTCACCAGTGCCAGTCCATAGATCGATTTACAGACATTGCCATTGAGTCTTAATGAGATATGGGATACCAACAGGTGCAGCATAATTTAGGACAGATTGTCAACTAGTTTTATAGATAGTAATAATTGTTTCCTTATTCTTACACCAGGAAGATACAGCAAGCGCATTCAGAACTTTGCTTATTGTTGGTGTGAGGCGAAAATCTAAGCAGGTGAGCAAAACGTTATTCACATACTAGTTCAAGTGGTAATCTCGTCTGGAGTCTGTTAAGCCACACTACGCTCAGTTGGTGATAGTATTGTTTACCGTTTCATTAAAAGCTGCACGACAGGGTAGCTGTTCTTCGTTTGGTGATGTGGCTTATTCATGATTACGTGGAAAACAGTCATATTCTGGCTGCAAGCTTACGGGTGAGATGGTGTCGTAGAGGCGACAGCTACTTGTGATTTTTGTGACCTAATAAATCGCGCATTTCTCATTTTATGTAGACTTACACAATACTAATCCATAAATCATTAATAAAACAATTGACTTAAATTCATAATTGAAGCTAAACTAGGAGAAAAACTAAAGTAAACAGTTATTAAAACGGAAATCCTTTTTAATGTAGTTTACGCTTCTTAGACGTAAAGATTTTATTTTAAAAACCGGCGTAATCGTATCTTATAACTACTTGAATGATGGGCTAGAGTTAAATTAAATCGAGCTACAAACACACATTATGAAAAACCCAAACGATCAAAAACCGATGAAGTATTTTGTTTGCGACGTGCATTTGCATCATGAACACTTGGAGCGGTAGTGTGACGTCGTTCTTTATAAGTGCCGCCGCCTCCTCCTCCTCTATTATTAGGCTCCGTCGCATAAGTTTTGATAGATTTTCGCTGCATTGCAGTCGCACTGCTATTGCCAAGACGTTGATGTACGGGCAAATCCTGGCGCGTAAGCATTTCATCGGATTTCATGCGTATGGTTTTGCCCTTCACAGGACTGATGCGCGCACGACCAGGTGGAAATGCTTTAAGATTGTAGGTCTTTTTGGTGGCATGTAATTTTGAAACTGTAAAATGTAAAATTGTCGAATTAAAAGTTGAAAAGTATTTAATATCACCATGCAGCTTACCAATGCCTAAACGCGATTTTATATTTTGCTTCTCACGTTTGTAATTTGAAATTGGTGCAATTTCACGCACCTCCGCAGTCGATGCAAATTTAACAAACTTTTCAGCACTCGGCGAAGTATCACAAGTGTCCATATTATCTACACTATCATCGCTATAGCTATCTTCCGCGCTGCTATCGCCACGTTTGAGCGGTACCTTCTTGACAAGCATAACTTTCTGTTGTTGTGTACGTATGACAGTAGGTGAGACATGTTGCTTGGCCTTGGTAACACCGCCAATCGAAATGCCGCTGCTGCTCTTTTGTGCATTTTTAAGTATGGGCTTTATTTGCTTTGACACCGTCGATGACTCTGCTTTGCCTCCTAAGCGTGCAAATACAGATGAACCACTGGTAGTACGTTTAATGGCATGATTACCCACACCGGTTATCTGTACACGTACATTGCTGGCATCATTTCGTACGCTGCTGGAGACCAGACTTTCCGAATCATCAACATCATCATTGTTGGCAGTCGTTTTCTTTTGCTGCTGCTGCGTTGACAAACGTGAAAATACATCCGGTTTCTTCGTGCTAGTAGACACACGATCGGAATATACTGCAAGTATATGTATATGAAAAAAAGCATTAATAAAAGTGATTTAAATATTGAGATAGGAAGAGATGGTATGACTAGTGAATTTTCAATATACCACTTTCCAAAGTGTATTCCCCTGTAAACCTACTGTCAGTGAACATTGTTTTTAGTACATGTCATTTGTTTGATTATGTCTAACTTGGTGCCGGATCAAGTGTTTTTCCGGGGAGAATAACTTCATTACTTTAAGTAAACATCGTCAGAATAGGAAGGAAGCTCTTCGACCCCTTTGATAGAGTACGACCTACGTCAATGCCCATATGTAGAAGGGTCGGACACGATCTTCCTTAAGGAACATCGGTTTGAACAAAGGTCGAATTAGCAAGGCGTTCGCCTAGATTGACAAACAGTCACATCTCATGGGCCTAGCGGTGAACCAGGAAAAGACGAAGTACTTGGTGTCCAAACGCATCGGCGCGTTTGGACCTTGTCTAGCTGGGAACAGATAGCAACAACGTTAGCATGGAGATCAGACGAAGAACCGCTGCCACTTTGGGCTCAGAATGCAATGCAATAATAAATCTATAAGAAGCTTATAGTCTCGGACCTGTTGTATGGTGCAGAAGCGTAGGAGTATTATTTTGGAGTGTTCGTTGGTTCGTTTGGAGTGTTGTTTGGCACTCTTAGAGTTGGGGTCGAGCTAAGGAGCTGTATGAACCACGAGCTGTATGATGATGTTGACATAATTCAGCGCATAAAATGCCAGTGGGCGTTCACCTCATCCGAATGAACCACGAAGCTCCAGTACATAAGGTTTACGACGAAAACCTGAACTCAGAGACTATGTCCGAGTTTACGATGGCGTGACCAGGTCTATGATGACCTCAAGAAGCTTCATATTGCCAGCCAACAACTGGCGCCGGTGCGCACCAAATTATACTGATTGTAGAGCTTTCCTACGTGTGGCCATGGATAATTTACAGTTGTAGTGCCACTTTAGTAATTAAAAACGTATGTTTAGTTTAGTTAAAGTCTTGAATTTTGAAAACAGAACGACGGCAGCAAAGTTATATACCAAATAAATAATAATTTTACTTACATTTCTCACGTTTGGCTAATATTTCCTTGCTGCGCTCTGTGCTGCCTGTGGGCAAATGTATTTTGTATTTACCCTCATGTTCCGGCAAAACACGACGCGGCGGCTTCGGCGCTGCAGCAACGCTGGAAGTAGTGCGCTTTATGTTTGAACCGACGACAACGACGCCGCCGCCGCCGCCGCCGCCGCTGTTGGTTGTTTTCAGCGTTAATTTTGTTGTTTTTGTATCCGCTTTCAATGGCGTTGCAGGCAAAACCGTAGCCACCGGTATTAAACACTCTGTGCCGAGCACTTTTTCACGTGCATATTGATCGCTGACGGTTTTTGCATGCCTCAATATAGCTATAATATCGCCCATCGGTGTTATGCCCATTTCACGCAAATATTCCTTGTTTAGATCCATTATCATGTCGCTCTGTATGCGATTCTCAACGAAGATGTGGGCATAGCTTGCTGCAGCCGGCGAAGGTATGCCCGAGGCATTGAAAAATTTTACCCAATGCGCTGCAAGTTTAAAAATAAAATGATGTAATATATGTATGTATAGAAATCAGTGGGTGTTTGAAAATTTAGCAATTTTTTTTTTTTCATCGCCAGATATCAACAGCGGCAGATGCAAAAGCTGCGCTGCTCGTGCAACTAAAATTTGTTGTTGTTGCAAGTTGAAATAATTTGTGTTTTTACTGACCTGCACTAGATTTAGACATCTTGTTCTCTGTTTTATATTATTGTCACTTTAAAATACTTTTATATATTTTTTATTTATTTATTCACCCATCAAAATGCTCAAACTATGTTTTGCACACTGCTGCCTATAAATAAAACAAAATATGACAGCTGCTCGATAAAAAATTAGAGATGGGCGACTATTTCTGACAATCACTTGGCATAAAATTGACATTCACAGGAAATAATATTTTTCATCTTTATGAAAAATATTTTATATGTTCTGGTAACAATTGTATTATTTTGTTGAATGATACTTTTTTGAAACAAATACAAAATATTTAAAAATATTTAAAAAAAAAATTTATAATAAATATATTTACACACACACACACACATATATATATATATATATATATATATATATATATATATATATATATATATATATATATATATATATATATATATATGTGTGGAATGAATTAACCCTGCATTCATTCATTCAAAGTGATTGTGAACTGCATTCTGCATTGAATGAAAGGCATGTTGATATTTTAGAATGTGTTGCACGCATGAATTGAATTTGAATGAATGAGTATTCATAAAGCTGCTTGATGTGAATTAATTCATGCAGCATTCTAGAGCCTAGAACAAACTAGAAATGACACATAAAATACTAAAATACTATACCAAAATATATTATTATAAATATAATCTTTGTTGAACTATCCAAAACGAATTTGTGCCTTACCACAAAATATTAATTTTATGAGATTATCTGTCATTGGATGTGCTGATGATCTGGCGATCCTGGTCTCAGCGAGATTTGGGAATACTGTCTCGAACATAATGTGTTCAGCTCTTCGGATTGTGACCAACTCATGTGCCAAGGAGGGTCTCAGGATTAACCCATAAAATGCGGTCTTGGTCGCTTCTCAATTAAGTACAAATTGGATCTGGGTTCAGTGTACATCAAAAACTCTCTTTTCGGAGATTCCAAAGAGCAATACGTC